>JAWWLV010000001.1:114821090-114835267 GCA_035041135.1 Platyrinchus mystaceus
CCTCCCCACCCTCACAGGGAGGAATTTCTTCCCAATATCCCATCTAACCCTGCCCTCCTTCAGCATAAAGAGAGAGAAATTAAGAGGGGAGCATTAAGTGACTTGTGTGGATTTTTAGTACTTTTTAGGGTGGTTTTATTCTGCTTGTCGACCAAGTTCTTCACACTCACACAGCCTTATTTCAGACAATAACACGTAGTTGCCTAACATAACAAAACCATTTTTTCTTTCTACTTAAAAAAAATAATAATCAGAAAAGAGAAAAATAGTAGAAGTGCTTGGACTATTTTTCTTTTGCAACTGGATGATGGTGATTTGATAACCCAATATTTTCCTTCCCTTACAATACCAAGGCTCTGCTTGCAATTGGATCAACACAAGCATAAGCACTCAGAAATCTGCCTGTGGGTATTAGTTTGAAAGTCAAATAAACTTCATTGAATTCTTTGGCACAGAACCGGTGCCAGTTTGAAATGGCAAAATCCTCACCGGGCTGAGGGCTCTGTACAACTTATATAATAATAATAGAGCTCAGCAGTGCCTTATGCTTCCAAAATCCCTGTATAAACCAAGGGGAGCTTTGTCTATATGGAGGTGGTGTGGAGAAGAATCATTACTAAAACCTGCTTGTGAATGAATTTGTTAGATCCTCTCCACTGGAGAGCTGGAACTGATGCTTGCAGCCTCTCAATATATTTGAGTTAAAAAAAAAAAACCAACCAAAATATCATGGGCTTAACTGGGGTGGAAGTCACCCAACTGAAACATTATACAAGGCTTTGAAATGTCAAGAAAAAGGTTCTAATCTTTTGGCTGTCTTGCTCATTGTTTGGAGATGAAAAGGGAGGAAATCAACATCCCCATGAAATACAATTACTGTAAATTGCTTTCTTTTCATACTGGTTGGTAATGAAAATAGGAAAGTTACCAGGAGTTACCTGCTCTGCAGGAGCACTGTAATCCCATGGGTGGAGGCTCCAAGAAGACATTCAGCGGTGCAACACTGGATTTCCATATGAACCAACTAATGGAGAATATAATGGGTTGCTCTGAAGTGACTAAAAGTCGTCTTTACAGTGGAAGAAACCAGAGCTCCTTAAATTGAATATAAAATCGAGCTGATCCTGTGGCACCTCGGGATCAAGAGCAGGGAGGGAAAAGCAGGGTGTCTGCTCTCCCATTCCCGCTCTCTCTGGTGGGATCTGGAGGCTTGCTCAGCCCCTTGGGTGGGAAAGGTGGGACCCCAAGGACTGTGAGGCAGCTGGAGGGGAGCTGGGACGGAGGCTCAGCCGGGTGTCACTGCCAAACTTGGAACAGGGTCTGCCCTAGGGCAGCTGTGCCAAATCCCAGCTGTAGTGATCCTGTGTCCCAAAGGTTGGGATTTCTGCACCTGGAAACAAGGATTTCCTGGGATCTAGTGGGTGGCAGAGCCATTCCCGTGAGCAGGGGTGGCTGCATGAGCCTTTCTTTCCTCTGCCCTGCCCTGGGGGGAGATGGAGCAGCACCCGCAGGACAAATTCCCAAGGGCCAAACAGGTGGCACTTCACGTCCTCTCTGTGTGTCTGGAAAAGTGCATTTCACCTTCTTCGGGTCAGGAGAGGAAGGGAAAAGTGAACTGGGATTTACTGCTGTCTTTCTGTGGAAAGAATGCATGTTGGATGCCAGCAGACATCACCAGCTACACAACAACGCTCTGATTTCCTCTTTGTTTTTCCTAAGGAGCAGGAGGAGAAGGCATTGGGAGGGGGTGAGGTCATCTGCTCCCACTAAATATAATGCTGCAACAAGCCATAAGTATTCCTTGTTCTTTTTATCATACCAGAATCCCTGGTCAGAGGGCAGGACCTTTTCAGCTGGAATGATCTACCCAGTGCCGCAGTGCTTCCAAGTGTCCATGGCTGGATGTTGTTACAGGGAGCAGTGAGAAATTGTAAACCTGTTAGAGTAGGATCAGCTTTTTAAAATTATAAGGGTTTTTTTAAAAAAAATTAATATATTCTGACGTAGTTTCATTTTTCATTCCAATTTTAGGGGTTTTATTTTCAAGCTTTTCTCTTCTAGCTGAAAGCTCAGAAACTCCTGACACCAGGAATTGTGTCTTTTATGAAAACATAAAACGCTGTGAGACTCCGAAGAGAGAAAGGGTTGTGCCAGCACTGGATCCTGAGTGGTTCTTTACATGTGGGATTTTACACTGGCTGGTGGGATGGAAGCACTTTGCCTTTCTTACTTATTTTTTTCTTTTAAGCTCAGCAGGCCTAAGCAAAGGCCTGGGACAGGGACGGTGTTTTGTTTGCACAGCTGGGAGATTTGAGGTGCCCTGTGACTGCCAAGTGCTACAGAAGAACAAATAAAAATATAACACTGAATAAAAAATGACTATCACACTCTAACCAGGAAGGGAATCGCCAGTGAAACCATCTCCTTCTCATGCGTGGAAAGGGCTGTGAAGTAAGGGAAGAACATGGAAGATTTAAGACTGTTTATGGCATTTGCTTTTTGTCTTTTTGTGACTTCCTTTCCTCGGTAAGAAAGAGACATCAAAAACAGTCATTTGTCTCCAATCTACTCGCTTCTTCTCTAAGGAAAAAAAGAAAAAAAAGTGCTCAATCAGATAGGCCAAGAGTGTCAATAGCTCAGGAATCCAGGAATGAGGTTGATGGACAAATATAGATGTGGTGTAAGCAGGGCTAGACTTCATTAACATATTTGGAGTTACACCCCTTATACCCAGCCTGGCTTTGGCCCTGAACCAACAATTCCCCAGTGAACAGCCTGCATCAAACTACTGCTGAATTTGGCCCATTTCATCTGACATCTGCATCCTGCCTCAAAGTGGCCTGTCACACTTACTGCACATCACATCACACCTGCCCAGGCAGCCACAGGCAATTGACTTTTTTGTTCTTAAAAAAAAAAAAAAAAAAAAATTAAAAAAAAAAATTTAGTCACATATCATCAAGAAAAACAACATTGTTTTAGGACTCTTATCTCTTCACTCCCAAATATCCTGTTTCTTCGAGCTGTGGTGGCCAGGACCAATAGAAACCTCTTCCTGCCATTGGCTGACTTCATTTCCCAGAGTTAGCACAATCTCATCCGCTCTAAACAACCTCATCAAAACTTCTTTCTGGTCAGAGCGAAGCAATAATTATTATTAGCAATTATTAGCGATCAATAACCTTGATCACATTATGGCAAGCACTATTAAGGTAAGAAAGGGGCACCTTTTTTTGTCGGCGTGTTTTGGTCACTGGCGTGTTCTTCGGTTTCCTTTTATCAACCTAGATAAGTTAGAATTGGGCAACACCCCCACTGCCACAATAGAGGACAACAAGATTTCCTTTGCACTGCCTAGTAAATTTCCTTTTTCCTACTCCAACCATCCGCAAGGCTTAAAAACTTCAAACTCGGGGGAAAAAAAAAAAAAAAATTGGGTTTTTTAAATTTGCTCTTCGGCGCCGTGGATTGCAAACGAGAAGCCCCTCTTTTCCTTTTTTTTTTTTTTAAGGGGAGCTTCTGAAACCCCTCGGAGGTATCACTGGGACGACTTGGATGTGTTTGTGGACTGCCAGGAGGGGAGAGGGTGTGCACTGGAAGGAAAGAGCGGGTTCCTAAGGGCGCTTTCGGATACTTTGAGGTGTTTCTCTGGTGGATGGGGAGACAAATTTGAGCGGGCGGGAAGGGGAGAGGCACCAGCTCTTGTTTCTCTCTCGTGCAGGTGTTAATTATGTGCTTTTCTAGAACCCCCCATCCTTTTACTGGGGACCTTTCTGAATGTTATTTTAACGGTGGTGGGAAGATCTCCTGGGTGTGTTCTTTTTTTTTTTTGCTTTTAATTTTTTGGACAATAAAATTCTCTTCTTGGCGTTTAACTTTGACTTCGGTGCATGGTTTGTTAATCTCTTTTTTTATTTATTTTAAGACTGGCTTTGCTGAGTTTTTCAGGTTGTGACAGAAAGTTGAATAAATCTATATATGTGCCTGTATAGCTCCTGCTTCTCTCTATGTTGCAGCGACTGCCATAGCAATATCTGGGATTAATTGCAGGATAGAACTGTAATTTTGTGATAGCGAAACTAATTTTCCATAAACAGCATGTTCAGGGAGGACTCTGCAGTGTTGTGTTATCAGTTTCGGGGTCAAGGTATTATCAGATTTGGGGTCAAGGTGTTTGTTTTCTGGGTGGTATTGTCTGTTTCTGTACTTTTCTGATTATGCCAGAGATTTAGCAGGAGATATGGAATAGCCTGGCTGGTGGCTCGGGGGAGCTGCTCTTGGATTTCTCAGTAGCTTCTGCTTGGCTGTTTATATTTGAGAGATCATTTGATGCTTTTTGTTATGGGTTTTGAGATCTGAGAGTCTTGCCTGAAGTCAGTGTGATTAAAAAGTCTAATGAACCTCCTCTTTTTGTGATCACTGATGTTTTCACGGGGCTGTCAATAGAGACAGAGGTCTGGATCTCCTCTGCATTGCTGTGTATCTATTAAATGCTAAGTAGTTCCTGAAACTAAATTCCCTTTGGTTCTCGAGGTTCAGGGAGTTGAGTTTTGGCTAAAAGAATGGCTCTGTGCTGAGGTGGTAACGCTGCATTTTGTGCCTGTTAATCAGAATTAACTGTTGATGTTGGTAGGAAATATATTTTCAAAAACAACAGCACCATGAGTTTGGATGGTCTTTGCATTTTGAGGAGCTCTTATTATTTATTTCTCTTAATGTTTTGTATTAGATGAATTGTAATAGGGTAAAATAAATTGTAATAGGGTAAAAGATTGTAAATAATACCTCGTGGTTATTATTTTACCTTCACTGACACTTAGGGAGATGAGAAGAGCCATGTTTTATCCAGTCTGGGAATGCAGTGCAGTCAGAAGAGCCTCCTGAGTGGAAAAACATGTACTTCTCTCTCCTCGTCTGGAGTGTGAAGCTTGCAGGGGGGAACACACCCCAAAAGGTTGAGGATTTTGGTGCCCAGGGTGCTGGGAAGGGTTTTATTTATGCAAGTGCAAAATGTAAAATGACTGGGAAGAAATGGCAGGTGCTCTGTGCTCTAGATCCAGGAAATCTACTCTGACATGACCCTGAGCCCATCCAAAGAGATTCAATTCCTCCTCTATAAGGAGCTCATAAAGAAGTCATTTAACTGAGAGGTTTCTGAAAGAAGGAAATTCCAGTTGAAGGCCAAACAGGTGTTTGTTAACTTTTGCTGAACAGTTTTATATATATATATATATTCAATAATATAAATATATATAATTAATGTCATATAATGGCTTGTGTTCTCTGCTGGCAAAGGGTATCCCAGCTATCCCAATGCTGGGATACAAGAGGCCGTGGTCATGGAAGGTGGAGAGCCTTATCTGGGAATTCACTCTCTTCTTCAGGGAAGCTGTGGAGTCCTTAAATGTTAAAATTAGGCTGTGAATGGTTATGTTTTTGTTCACAGCTGTGTAGAAGTTTCTGGGAATGCACACACACGTGCAAAAGTGCCCTTCCAGTAAGACTCTCTGAGTCATCCTTTCCCCATCCCAAACTTGCAGACAGACCCGTGGGACACTCGTAACTCCTGAGGGATCAGTCTGGCTTCACTGGGGTTAATTGGTATCTGTGAAGACAAGCTTTTGTGTGAGGTTTCTGGTGCTGGGTTTGACATCATAAGTGTGGTTTTCCCAGGAGATACATCTCTCCTTGTCCCCCGCCCTCCTTCTGCTGCCCCTGCCGTGAGGGGGAAAGTGCCGCGGTGGAAGGTTTGTCCTACAAAGGAGGAGGAGGAGGAGGCAGAAATGCCTTTTTCCAGGCTCTGACATGGATGGATAACGTTAATCCCGATTTTCTCACTGTGAGGGCATCTATCCTTGCTGAGGCCAGGGATCTCTCCCCTTGACTGGGAGCAGGGCCGGCTCCGGAGTAAGAAACAGCGGAGAGGGGATTGGTGCAAAAAGATGCCTCCACACCAAGGATTTTGGGTTTGGTACAGTCAGGGGGCTGATATTTCTGATCCCAATACCTGGTGCACATGCAGCTGATCTCACTGTTATGGGTTTTTTTGGCGTTTGAAGGGTAAAATGTGGCTTTTCAAGTGCAGAAAGTCTCTTAAGATCCAGGATTTCGGTGCTAAGGCGACATGTTTCCTTCTGGCACAAGTGGGATCTGACAGCTGTGTGTCCAGAGAAACTAAAGAGTCTCAAATCAATACAATTTGAAGAGTACCTATTACTGTAAATACAATTTTAGAACACAGCAAATGGTTCTGAATTAGGCATCAGTCTTTTTAAATTTTTTTTTTGGTGGTTTGTTGTTGGTTTTATTTTTAATAGAATGGAGCAAAGATTTTTTGTTACCTTGGGATGAAGTAAAAACAGTTATCCTGAAGGTCATTTTGGATTTTTTCCCCATTATCCTACAGTGGAGAAAAGAACATTAAATAGAAAAGTACAACTGGAATTCTATTTCCTTACCATGTTTGAGCCTGGTTATATTTTTCTCCTTGCCTTACCTACTTACTAAAACTCCTCAGTGCAATTATTCTTATTGAAACTCTTCAGTAATTGACCTTGACTTTGCAATGATTTATTGATTATGCTTGTGGATATTTCTTTTATTTTAATTTACACCTAAATATGCTCACGTCCACTTTTTATTATTGGTTTCTAATGTGCTGTTCCTGTGGAATCTGCGATTTCTGGGAGGAAAAAAATCTGTGTATTTGATAAAGGACAGGAGAATCTTTGTGGTTCCTGAGGCTTGAAAGGGTATGGACACACAGATTAAAGCAGAATATAGGGGCAAGATTTATTTTCAAGGAGTATTATGCTGTGCTTCTCTCTTTGGTATTACTTTTCTCTCACTTTCTTTTAGAAAATCTAAGCTCTCCCTCAAATATTTCTGAGGCCAAGGAAAGCTGGAGACAGTTAAGAAATAAATCTGCCCTTGGCGTATGGAAATGTTTAAGTCTTTGTTTAAAGCTTTGCATCTGCACTGAATCCAGCAGAGCTGATATAGTAATTTGTACATTTGTTCCTTGCATTAAAACAATTATAAAGGTTATTACCTTTTTTTTTTCCCCCCTCATCTCAATTAATGGTACATTTAGTTTCAAGCTTGTAAATACTTCCACTGTTGGGGTACAAGCCCCTTAGAGCAGAGAACACACCTGAGTGCTCAGGTGAATCAGAGGCAGGAACAGCAAGAGGGCCTTAAACCCCTTACCCTGATCCTGCCCTCCTTAATTCCGAGTTTCCAACAATTCCATGAAGATTTTGTTCCAATAAAGGCAACAGAATCAGACCTATAATTATAGCCAGGTAAATCAATATTTCTGGCTCAAATACAAATGTACAATTTCAAGGCAGAAATAGTCATACAAAAACAGAAGAACGTATTCTGGAGGGATTTTTGTGTTGTTTTCTTTTGCTTTTAATCAGCAGCCATTTAACTCAATTTGGTTTGTGTCTTCATATGCCAAAATGAAGTGAAATATAAGGATTTTGCTTTCTAAAATTAAGTCCCCAGGCAAGGAACAACAGCTGGAAAATGCATATATTTGACTGTCTGAGTTTGTTGCTTTGTTTGTTTTTCCTTAACAAGCACTATATTATCCCTTAACAAAACGTTTTTCAGCAAGTTCCCCAAGTTACAAAAAGGCCTTTCAGAAATAATGTTAAAAGAAACAAGTGCTCTTGGAGAATGACTTGCTGAAAGACAAATACAGAAGTAGTTTTGCAAAATGCCAGAAGAAGTTATTTATTTTCAGAGGGACAGCTTCTGATTCAGTAAAAATGGATAATGCTGTTTACTTAAAAAAAGAAATAGCCTTTATAATGCAGGTTTCTAAATCAAAGCAACAGAATTATTTGAAAATGAGCAAAAAAAAAAAATAGGAGAAGAAAATTTGGGCTTGTATTATCAATTGCGTTAAAATTAATAATACTTGTATTATCAATTTTAACAAAATAAAGGTGATACAGTAGAAAATATCACATGCAGTGATATAAAACCTTGTCAACAAGTTCATTGACTGCAATGTGATTTATATCAGATTCATCTTTAACTATTGAAAAATTAATTTCTTTTGAGAGATAATCAGTCATCCTGCTGTCCTAGATAGATATTTATGTATTATGGAAGAAATTTTTGCATAGAAAACACCAACAAACATAGAAAAAACTTCGAAGAACTTATATGAAAAAGGTCTCAGTCCTTCCTTTGCAGCGTCTTTGTTGTTGGAGGGATTATTTTACATGTTGTAACCGAGCCTGACTGAGGTTGGATAAGTCTGTGTCTCTCAGTTTGTTCCTGCCCCTTTAATAGGGCTGTAAGTCCTGTAATCAACTTATCACAGTGAACAGAGGGAGGAGAAGTTTCAGGAAATCTGGTGAGATTCAGGTTGCAAGCCTGGATCACAAGGATCTCACTCCTTGGAATGCACCCTTAGGCACTGCCAAGTTTTACCATGCACAGAGCCATCCTGTCAGAGAGATTGGAAAGGGATATTAGTGGGTTATAAACAAGTAATATTCATAAAGGGTTGTAATAACTACCATGTGTGAACCAGTGATTGCCACTTCTGGTAATTATCGTGTCATAAATCGAATTTGTTTCAAAGGAAAAGGAATAAACTTGACAAATACAAATAACTGTGATGATTATTGTCGTAAAAATGTCACTGAATTTTCAGAGGTAAAAAAAAGAATGATGAGTAATAATGATTTTTCTTTTTAAGGCTGAGGGACACACCAAGTGGTCACTCACTTGGTCCACACACAGCACACGAGGCAAATGGCCTTGTGGAATGGTGGATTTCGGGAAGTAATGAGTGGAAGGAATGCCTAGGATGTGATGTCTTCCACTTGCAATGCATGTTTATTTGGAGTGTAAATCTCCAGTGATGGGTGGGAAGTGGTGTCACCAGGCTGGGTAACCTCCTCACACCAGGAAAGGCTCTGACTTGCTTAGTCAAAGGTGTGTGTTGCCAACAGATTACAAGGACTGGGTATATGCAAATACCTGCAGGAAGGGGTGGGTCACCCTTTTTGGGAAGTGGCAGAGCTCTTTAAAACTACCTGCCTGGCTTAGGAGAGATGAGAGAGCGAGCTACAGACAACCAGTGCCATAACTGGGGAAAAAAAAACCCCCAACAACAAACCAGGAGACTGGGAATGTTTTGTTTGCAAATCCCTAATTGCAGCTGTGATGAGAGAAACAAGCAGCAGCACATTAATTCTACGTGGAAGGTTTTGCATAACTGCAGTGCCTGTAAGATTTTTTTTTTTTGTTTTTAAACTTCATTCTTCAGACTTGAAAAACATCTTTTTTTAGACTATATGTTTATTACCTTGATAAACAGTAAAATGCTGCCACAGCAATTACCTTGATGATAAAGGGTCTGTAGACAGATACTTCCTGCATTCATTTCCTACCCAGATAAGCTGCCAAAATCAGGGACTACCAATACAGGAAATGCTTTCAATAGGAACTTCCTATCTGCTAATATCTAATTCACTGGAAAGATCTAAGCCCTTCTTGTATGATATAAAGGTAATTCTCTACCTGTTACTATTTAAACACTTAAACCAGAGTACAGTGCATCTGTTTGTGTAATAACTTTAGGACCAATGCTGTTATCCTGGGCTGTAAAATAACAGGATTTTTCTCTGCAATGGTAGGAAAAGTGCTCCTGTATTTTACAATATTGGAAATTGGGATGTTTCAAAATCCATTAGCACTGTCAGATGAGAAAAAAACATCCTCCCTCCAGCCTTGTGTTGCCTGAATCCTTACTTGTGTCCATCACCAAATAAAATACACATTTCTCTAGGACTTGAGGTGGGATTCTCCAACAAATAGTTCGGAGCATGTTCTGGATATCTTAAAGATTCACGCCCATCTCTTGCAATCCACATACCCATATTCAACCAAAATGACTGAAACAGAGATTTTGCCTCTCTGTAAAGAGAAATAAAACCATGGCTAACCTGCATGATTGAACTTCTGCTAAGGAAAAGAGAAACCTGGAGCAGAAGGGAAGGAAATAAAGGCAGAAACCTCCATTGCTGATTGTAACTTCAGGGTAGTTGGTTTCAGGCACATCAATAGGATGAGTGAGGATTTGTGAAACCTGAAGGGAAATTGGGCAAAATCAAGGCAAAAGTATGGCTTGACTGGGGCCAGGCTTGCACCCAAGTTGTTTGGGAGCTCAGCCCAAATTTTCTGTGTTGTTTGGTCAGTGATTCCCCTGGAGCCATTCCAGGTTTCTGCCACTATGACTGAGGTTGGGATGGTGGCCTTTCCCTGGAGAATTGAGTAGACCTTTGCTGTTGTGGCTTCACACACATCACACCTTTTCATCTGGGAAGAGTAGACCCAGGTCCAGTTATCTCCTCTACATCCATGTGGCGGTCTAACAGGCTGGGAATCCGAGGCTGGATTTACAGACCCTCCCAGAGACCATGGAAGAGGCCAGGCATCACCTGAAGCACCAGCTGTCAGACAGGAGGGCTGGTCCTGTGGGCACCTGACCCAACAGCCCAGTCCTGCAAGTTGGGGGTTGGTTTTGACAATCAACTTCCACGAGGCCCCGGGTGAGGCAGCTCTAGGAAGTCGCTTTGTCTTCACAGGGGTGTTGGGGAAACGCACACTTGCTCCTGGGAGCAGCGTTCCTCAGATGTGGTTACCCAGCTCTTATCTGCTCGCATACATTTTTATTACTGTTGATCTCTGGCGTATTCCCACCAGCTTTCCTCATGCCTGAGGTATTCCCTTGGAAGTGCTCGAACTTGTTGCTTTTCACTAATCAGACCAGCCCACTGAAGCGGTGGCCAGAGACATTTTTCGCATTATTTCCACACAGACATTACCTTTTAAAAAAAACACAATTTCCCCGAGATTCGTCATCGAGGCACCGTTGCATCCACTGTTTTCATGGAATCCAGAATCTGATTGTTTAGTCTGCGTAAACGGAGGGGGGGGGAAAAGCGAGGGGGGATCCTGTGCCTTTAATGTTGTTTGTAACGGTTGGACAGAGCTTGTCAGGTGAAGGTTAATTGCTCTCCAGTTAAAGCAGTTCTCTGCACAGATGGGTTATCAGGGCTGAACACTCGTTACAAGATTAATCTCATTTCCGACAAGACTTCCCTTTCCTTCAACTGATTTTTGCTCAGCCATTGGACCTGTCAGCAGCCGTTAGGAGAAGGGTGGGTTACCTCTGGGATGTTAATGCTTGTGTTGCAGTGGAACAATGCAAAGTGTGTGTGTCATATCGGCGGGGAACATCTTTAGGAGGCAGCACATTTCAGCGCTGCTCTGAAGGTCGAGATTCATAAACAACAGAAACAATCAGGAGCATTCGTGTTAACCCTCCTCGTGGACACAGGCTCCACCTGAACCATCCACAGGCTCGCTTGGCGGTCCTGTTCTCTTCCAGATGGGGTATTTTTTAGTTGCAAAAGGTGTGTTTTTGGTGGAAGTTTTAGTCAACAAAATTTAAGTCACTCTTGAGACGTAGAACTCAGGGCGCTTTTGTCCAGTCGATTGATGGATGAGGCCTTCAGTTAATGTTTTTTTTTAAGCAAGAGGAAATATATCATGGTGACCACTCAGACTTTGGGAGTTTTGTCTTGGGCTCTAAGGAAACCTGTTTAATTTTCCTCTTTCTCGAAGCTGGAATAAATCAAAATTATAATCCAACAGGCTACAGAGGTATGAGGTGGATGTAAAGTGAGAGAAGAACCAGGCACATCATGTTCTTAGCATAACAGTGCCTTGCAAGCCAAGACTGTAGCCAATCTGCCAGTCCAGGCTCATCCTGAGCTGTTGGATGAACCGAGTTCAAGGAGGCCACGGCACGAACACAGAAGTCTCACTGGAGTTTGGGGTTTATTTCAGGAGTTCTGAGACAACCAAAATAACACAGCTTGGCAGAAGTCTCTGCCTGCCAGGTTTCTTCCACGCAGCTCCAGTCAGTAAATTCCAAAACACGAAACAAATAGTCGAGGCAACAAACAGGGCAGCTCTTATGTTTCCTCCGAGTTTCCTGTCCTGGCCTGGGATCAGCTCCATCCTGTCGGTGGTGTTGAGCCTCTCCATTGGCTTCAGTGAACTTTGAGCCAGGCTGGGCTGCCCCAGCCAAAAAAATCGAGCTCTGTGGAGGGTCTCAGGCTCCATGTTGTTCGTTGGATGCTTGTTGGAGATGTGATCCATCCAACCATACAGACCTGAGCTGGGCTGGAAGCATCTGAGCTGTTCCACTGATGGTTTAGATTAGGGGTGTGCAAAGGGGCCTCCTCATGCTGGGCTCTGCAGTGGAGAGGTGACATCCCTCACTTGCTTTGTGTTAAACCAATAAGGCAAATCCAGCCTTGTATAATAATTCTAATTTTATACACCTGAAAGGCCAGAGGTGCCTGCACATGTACAGCGTTAGACAGGTTGAGCAGTGAGGAGACTTATGTCCAGGGAAATATCAGAAAACCATGTTATTTCTTCTCTTTTGGGGCAAAAAAAAATAGGAAAAGGATACAGAGAGGAAGATCATTGCCTTGTCTGATGGGTGACAGCAAAAAAAGTCATCCTTGTTCCCATGCCTGGGGCTTCTGCATAGTGAGAAGAATATATTTGTGTGCATCGTTAGGAACATTAGTTATTCCCCTGAAGGCCTTTATTGAAGCAGATTGTTTTTAATTTATGTTTTATAAACATTTAACAGAGCTAATAAATTATATAAAAGGCAGGGTTTGTTAGAAAATGATGTAAAAATAGGTTTTGTTAGAAAACATCTATCTACAAACTTCTGACAATTTCTTAATTTTTCTTTTTTGTCTCCTTTTAATCATTAAGCTCTCTAATAACCTTACTGCTAAATTCTTGGGGTTTTTTTTTTTGTTTGTTAAGTACTAGTGAGATTAAAAATACATTTTCCTTTGATATGGAGTCCACAGGATTTAAGGAAATTTGCTTGCTTCAGTCACAAAGCTGAAATGAAAGGTAGACAGGAATGTAACCTCTGGATGTCGTCCTCTTCAGCACTTCACACTCAGAGCCAAAGAAATTCAAGCGAGTGGATTCCATGACTGGTTTTAATAAGATAGGAAAAGTGCATAGTAAATCTTTACAATGCCAACTAAATCATTGGTGCTCTGTGCCAAAGGAGGCAAGTTTAGCAGAAAGTCTTTAAATGGACCATGTTGAATTTTTTTTTTTTTTTTAAAGAAAAGAGTCCCTAAGGTTTGGTTGTTAAACCTCTGCTTAGAGCTGTGAATAAGGAGCTGGATTTTTCAAGGTGCTGATCAAATTGAGAGTTCCTGCTGCCTCTGCTCAGCGAGAGGACGTGCACTGAGAAATGCTCCATCCTGTTCTGATGGATTTTTGGAGATGGATGTTTGCTCACAGTTGGAAATGTTGTTACACCACTTACCTGATGTGAGAAAACCCCTCCTTTGCAATGCTGCCTTTCTAGGAAAAGGAAGGGAAATTGAAAGTGGTCAGATCTTGCTTTTTCTTAGTCAAAGTCTTTGTTTAGCAAAATAAAATAATCTTTACTTTGAGGGTGGTGAGGCCCTGGCACAGGTTGCCCAGAGAAGCTGTGGCTTCCCCTGGATCCCTGCAAGTGTCCAAGGCCAGGCTGGATGGAGCTTGGAGCAACCTGGGCTAGTGGAAGATGTCCCTGCCCATGGCAGGGGGTTGGAATGAGATGGTCTTTAAGGTCTTTTCCAACCCAGGCCATTCTATGATTCTGTGATGATTTTGCTTTTGTTTTCTCACTTAGAATGGGAAGCTTTAGCTGCAGAGGTTCAAAATGGGATAGCAATGAACTACAAATTGCAGAAGTGCTTGTAGGTTATAGATCTACAATTGCAACACCATTAAAAAAAAAGGCATTTAAATGTATATTAAAAATGTTTGAAGTAAAGCACAATCTATAAAATGTATGTGTAGATTACTGACTTTTACCTTTCCCTGTAGTGGTGCCCAGATCCTGTTCAATCAGCATGGATGTTAAATATTACAGAATCTCAGAATCATAAGATAAGAAAAGTCCTCCAGGACTCTGTGCCCCATCCCCACCTTGTCCCCCAGCCCAGAGCACTGAGTGCCACGGCCAGTCCTTCCTTGGGCACCTCCAGGGCTGGGCACTCCAAACCTCCCTGGGCAGCCCCTGCCAAGGCCTCACCACCCTTTCC
>JAWWLV010000001.1:114864225-114885027 GCA_035041135.1 Platyrinchus mystaceus
CAAGGCCAGGTTGGACAGGGCTTGGAGCAACCTGGGCTAGTGGAAGGTGTCCCTGCCCATGGCAGGGGGGTTGGAATGAGATGCTCTTTAAGGCCCCTTCCAACACAACATTTCTGTGATTCTGTGATTCCATGGCAAGTATTGGGGTCTCTGATATCACCTCTGGAAACTCTTTTCAGTGTGACACTTGGTGCCCATGGAGATCACCATCGGTGCCAGGGAAGCAGCTCCTGGGGCTTTGCAAAGCTGCTGGGGCAGCCCTGCTCCTGCTCCAGTGGCTGGGAAGCACAGGCTCCTTCTCCCCAGGGAGCATTGGGTTGTCCCCAATGTAATTAAGAAATCTCTACTTCCCTTAGGTAAGAAATCTCAGGGAAGTTTTGGGTTTTTATTTTGTAGGCCACTTTTTCAGTGACAAACCATTGTGGGGAGGAAGCACTGAACAAATCCACCACAACTTGAGTAGCTGCAGTGAGTGGAGATGAGCCTGAACGTGCTTGGCAATCCTCTCAGTATGAGCTGACCTTTACAGGATGTCATTTTTGCTAAATATAAGTCTGAATATGTTGGCCCAAATCGTGGGAGGGAGCTGGTTTGTGCATAAGGATGGGGTGGGGGCATCACAGCCCTGCTGGGGCCATTCCCCTTTTTCTCAGATTACTGGCATTACAAAATGATGGGGAAGAGGTGAGGAGATGAATCTTTATCCTGTAGGAAAGTGTCATGGTTTGTTTGCCAGATCCTCCCAGAAGGAAAGTTCTGGTAGCTCTGACCTCAGCAGCCATGGAGAAAGCTCTTCAAAGATACCCTTACCCTTCCCTACCCTCCTGAGACCCCTTTTCTATAAGTAAGAGAGTTATCCAAGCTTGGATAATTAAATAAACTTGTAAAGACTTGTAGATATTTGGAGAATACAATTTTTTTCCATTCATTTCCCTGTGAACTTCTAAATATTAAAGAGAGGTGTTTGTATTATAGGAATGTCACAGAGATCATGCAGAATTTTGCTGATTCTTAATCGGTATTTCTCTGACACCTTGCATTTTAACACAACACAGGTGTTCTCTGTCACATGGGGAAAATAGTAGCACAGTGAAGAGGAAAAAATGTGTTTCATACACTTATTTATGAACTTACATCTGCTTTCATCAGAGTCAGTGGCTGGCAAAACTCCAATCAGCTTCAGTAGGAGTGGGTGATAAATTTAACCATCAAATCAGCTCAGTTTTGAGTAACCCTGCATAAAGGTGAGGCTTCCAGGTCCAAGGCCCTGTGGGGAAATACTTTCTCAACAGGCATTTATCAGCAATCAGAGCTGAGTCAGTTCAGGCCTGGACTGTTCTTGGGCACCATGATTGTCTGAAGCCTTCTGTCATTTTTAGTTTTTAATTTTTTTTGGTGTAAATTCCAGGTGTAACACAGTATATTTATTTACAAAGGGTAAAAATAACAGGCAGCTGCAAAGAAAAACATCTTAGGTTTCATTTTCAGACCTGGAGCTGAGGATGAATCACTGCAAAGCTGCACCTTTTACACTGGGCATGCTTTCCAAAAGCTGCTTTTCCACCCTGGTGGCTCAGAAAAAAAGCAGACTCACAGAAAGTCCTGAAAAAACCCTTTGTAGACAATCACTCTTTTGTTGTTGTGGGCACTAGAAATACCATTTTCTGATGTCTGTTTGCATTTTCAGTTTTGCTTTCTGCACTGTGGAAGTCCGTCCCAGGCAGCTGAATTAAGCCCTGGCTCGGTGGTTTTGAGCCCACACTCAATTTGAGGTATCTGAGCAGTCCTGTTAGTCCCATGGAGCTGCTTAAATACTCAAAGTTAAGCTTGGTCTTAGGAGATATGATGAATAGGAGCTTTGCTTGTCCACCCAGTGAGCTCACAGGACAAAACTCTTGACCATCTGCTTCTGGATCTTGATGAAAAGTTATGACTTACTTATGATCTTCTCCCCCACCCCTGTGTGTTTATATTCCGATCAGAAAACCATCTCAGAAGCCCTGTCAGGTTGCCAGAAGTTGTGTGCTACTGGATCTTTCATCTGCTGTTCAGTGTTTGCCAGAGCGTTTTTCACGCACAATTGCCCGTAGAAGTGGTGTGGGCTGTGCTGATGGGATGGTTCACATCTGCAGAGAGATTTTGGGGTCCCTGTACCCCAAGTTCCCTTTCCCAGAAAAAAACTCACAAACTACAACCAACAAAAAACTGTGCCAGTTAGACTCCAAAACACCCTCAAAACACCCCTAAAATGTCAGTGAATGGGCCAAATAGTTCTTCGTAATATAATTGCTTTTGCACATCTGCACAGGTCTAAGGGCAGGAGGAGGAGGATGTTTCCAAACACACATGATTTAGTGTGCAGGCTCACTTATGCATACATGCCATTTGTGTTTGTTAAAGTAAATAGAAAAATCCAACCTTTTGGTCCCAAGGAATCGTCGCAAAAACTCTTCTTTCAACGTTTACGTCCGAAAGAAAACGTGGCTTTGTTTTGCTCAGCTCTGCTTAGGCAGAAATAGCTGCAGCCCAGGATTGTAATTAGTGGTGTGTAGTAGGAGAGCAAAATTAAACCTGGGAGAGTAGTGCCCAAGTGCTCTGGTTGTGAGAGGAAAGGCTGAATTCCCCACCTCTCAAGGACAGGTGCTGACTGTGTCTTCCTTGTGGTTTTTATTCAGTCCTGTGGCTGACAAAGCAGTTTCAGGGCCTTTACACAAGGCACATTTCATATGGATTATGAATATCTTATATTTTTTTTTAAAAAAAACCCATCATTTAAATTTTCTTTAATATATACATTAGCAGGGTAAAATTAGCAGAAATACTGCATAGAAAGAGCCTGATCTATATAAAATGTACTTTTAGTATCTAAGATTTACTCTGAGTCTTCTCAGCTTTCCAAGTGCTGGTTACTTTTTTTAAAGCACATATGTGAGAATCATAATAACATTAATTCCTGAGCCATGGTAGTGCTGAGCAGTCAACTGAGTCACTTGGGTATGGGATAAAATATCTGCCACATCCTTTTGTTGTGTGTTGGGCAGGTGTTGGTCCAAACTATACATTATTTTTCCTCTTTTGTCCTCAAACAAAATTGTTTGGGGAAGATACCCATATTCTGACCACTGGTGGGCTCACAGTGATGTTGCTGCCCAACACTTGCAAGGATTTCCAATGGAATTTCCAAGCTGGGGAGAGCAGGAGGATCTGGGTTAAGCACATTTTGAGGGGCAGATCCTGAAAAACACTTTCAGCAGTGTGGGTCTTGGAGGGTCTCTTGGTTCTCTAAGACTGAAAATTATTTGGAAGCAAATGAAGCATCACAAGCTGACTTGGAGTCCAGAGGAGGCCACTAAATTAATCCCAGGGCTGGAGCACCTCTGCTATGGAGACAGGGTGAGAGATTTGGGATTGTTCAGTCTGGAGAAGGCTCCAGGGAGACCTTGGAGCACCTTCCAGTGCCTGAAGGGGCTACAAGAAAGTTGAAAAGGGACTTTTCTATAGGACGTGGAGTGACAGGACAAGAGGGAATGGCCTTGAGCTGAAGGAGGGCAGGGTTAGATCAGATATTAGGAAGAAATTCTCCCCTCTGAGGGTGGGGAGGCCCTGGCACAGGTTGCCCAGAGAAGCTGTGGCTGCCCCTGGATCCCTGGAAGTGTCCAAGGCCAGATGGATGGAGCTTGGAGCAACCTGGTCTAGTGGAAGGTGTCCCTGCCCATGGCAGGGGGTGGAATGGGATGATCTTTAAGGTCCCTTCCAACCCAAACCATTCCATGATTCTAGGATTCTCTTATTCTGTGATTTTATGACTTTCTGCTTGTTTAGTGAGCCCGTGGTACAGATTCAGGAGTTAAATGGTAGGACTAAAAGAAAGCTTGTTAGTAATGAAGTACCACTAAAAAACCCCAACCCAACCAACACCCACCTTCCCTTGCCAAGCAGCCCCTTTACATTTCAAGGTATTCCCCATGGCCGTGTCCTTTGTTTTGATTTTCGTAACAATTTTTCTCTCTCTGATGAAACACGTTGTAGACATTAAATTAAGGGACAAATATGTTCATGTCTGCCAGAAAGAAAACTGTGATGCAATTAAAATGCCATTAGGGAACCCCCTGTGGGATGGTAAACCTTAAGGCTCTATTCAGAAGGCAAAGCCAAAATTAAAGAGGTGTCTGGTTGCAGATCCTCTGCAGACTTCAATTCCTTGACTGCAGTGCCATGGAGACTGTGCTAGACAGGAGCTGAAAGGTTTTTCCAGTCGTGTGTGTGGTATTTGGAATCGTGGCTCTGGCAAAGGCTCCTTTTCTGGGAGCCACACGTGGAAAAGTGTAACATGAAGTGCAGCTGAGCCCGGCCCACACGGAACAACGATGGCAGCGGACGTGGGAAGCTGTCCAAGCCTTGGACTGCTTGGACAATGGTGACTAATAATAGTTTTCCCTCAGAAAATTCACACTAGCTGCAGCTCTGTGTTTGCTGAGTTGCCTGTGAGGTGTTTGGAGAGGAGAAATGCAGCCACCAGGCTGAGGAAGTTCACGGACAAGCCTCCATTCCATGTTGGTGCCTGGAAATAAATCATTAGTGTTTGTAGTTTTGGAGACATGTAAGAGCCTGATCTTTTGATAATGAAAATAAATATATGGCCCATTGAATGGAGGAATCAGCAGAGTCACTGGGTGGCAGATGCTGCGTTTTCCAAAATGACAGCCCAACCCCAGTGCTCAAGTCCTATTTTTCCATTTCGTTCTTTGCTAACAGTATTAATAGGGATTGAATTAATAACAGAAGCACACCTTTTTTTCTCTGTCTAGGAATTCTCCTGATGACTGCAGCGTGGCAAAAGGAGGGAAGATGGTCAGCAGCTCAGATAGTGTTGGGATGAACTATGGAAACTACATGGAAGAGAAGCACGTTCCACCCCCAAACATGACCACCAACGAACGAAGAGTCATCGTGCCAGCAGGTTAGACCCTTTTACTTGAAAATTTCAGGCTGAAGAAGTTGCATTTTCCTCAAATTTACTAAGATTATTTAAGGAGATTTGGACAAAAGTGGCAATCAGGAAGAAAAGAGCAGCAATTTCCCAGGGTTACTGAGAAAATGAGAGAGAAATATCTCAGCAAAGCCACCTCCTCAACCCGTTCTTCTCATTTCAGCAGGCTGATGAGAGGCACTCAGATCTTATCTGACTTCTGTAGCTCCTTCTGGAGGATTTCACCCTAAAGTGGGCAAAAGAAAGAGCCACTTGCATTTCCTTGAAGATGGACTAGCTGGGTGCGGAGTGTGTGGGAGAAAGGATCACTGTAGCACATGAAATCCAAACACCAAACCACCCTCAGCACATGAAAAGCACGATCCAGCAGAGCATCCAAAGCCTTTATCTGGGTTATCCCCTGAGCCTGGGCAGTGCAAAACATTTTAATAAGCAAACTGACAACTCCACTGCAATGTAAGAGCCCGGTTGAGAAATTCCTGGTTAGCCTTGGCAGGCTTGGCTGTGGGATCCAGCAGTTAATGGGCCAGGGAGGCACATTCACTTCTTGCCCTCCAAACACGCCTCTGCTGGAAGATTGGCTTGCCAAATAATTAGCAGGCCCATTTCCAAAATCAGAGGCCATCATGGCATATGTGGGTGTCGATAAACCACGGGATACACACAGGACAAACACAACACGTGCAAGCAGGAGGGAATGTTTTGCTGCTGGTTCCTCCCCAGCAGAGATGTGCCTATCTGAAATATTTCTGCCTCTGCTCTGTTGCTTAATATTCTTACAGTTTTTCAGTTGCTAAGATATGCAAGAGTACTGACTGTGGCCAATTTTGCAAGCTGTGATTATTTCAGTTATTTGTCAAGATAGGTGTGGACAAATCTGTTGCAGTGTCCTCTGCAATGGTATTGACAATTCTGTCCTGAAGACAGAAGAGTGATGCACTGAATAATGACTGTCCTGCCAACTGGAAGGAGACCACACTGAAATACATGACATTTAAATACTCTTCTAAAATATCTGTCTTCTTGGTGTTTGGCACTTTTTAGTCTTTGTAACCCTTAGCTCAGCAAGGTATTTTTTTTCTTGGTGTATTCCTGGAGGTGTGTTTCAAGGTGGATTTGAGTGACATTCAAGGAATGTCACAGTCACTATTTCGAGGTCACTGGAAGAAATTAATGGGTAAAAATCAGTAGGTTTTGATTACTCCATAGGCAGTGTGCAGTTCCTTGGCAACATTCATAAATGAAAAAGAAAAAGTCGTATTTCAAGAATAAGAAAGTGGCAACTTTCTTAATCTGGTTATCATAAATAAGAAGAATTTAACAACTGTGGGCACAATCAAAATGTTTTGATAAACCTCCTGGTGTTTGGTTGTTTACTTCAAACCAAACTGAAGTAGTTGTGTCAGAGTTCTCTGCTGTAGGTGTGGGCAATCCCATCCACACCCCGGATTCACCATCAGTCTTGCATCCCTCTGGTTTGCTACATATTTCATACCAGATGGAGGCATCCTTTTAAGTGTTTTTTGATGAAATTCAGAGAACAGAGAAGCCCAAGGCTTAAAAGAAGCATCAGAAAAAGGGTGTCACTAAGGGATGAAGGATTGGGAGTGAGCAACAGCATGAGAGTCTTTCAGTATTCCCTATTCCCTCTTTCAGGCCAACCTGAACAGTCAAAGGAGAGGGAATGGCACTGAAGTTAAGCCATAGGAAAGCTATTTAAGTTGTCACTCCAAGTCCCAGCCCCTGGGACTTGTCATGTCATGTCATGTCATGCACAGCAGCCAGTTGACCACCACGTGCTCCATTCTCAGTCTAGATTGCTGCTAATCTGGATTAGTTCTTGAGGGATTTTTTTTTCCCCAGATGCTTTTGCCAATGCTACAGGTATTAAGTAAAAATCCAGGCAGGTGTAGCAGTGTAGTCCAGTGCAACACAGCATCTAGGAAAGAAAATGTGGAATGTTTTAATATTACCCACTCTAGTTTATGAAATAACTGGTCAAATCTGTGAGTGCTTACTCAGCCTGCACCCAAGAAAGAGTAGATCTGTCATGAGTGGAAATTACACTTGAATAAAGACGCAGATTCAACAGAGAGCTTTGAAAATTGTTCAGCTGCGAGTTGCAGAGCTGTTGGTGGGTCAGAAACCTCTGTTGATCTGTGGATAAAACTTAAGAGACAGAAGAACTAAAGGAGAGAAGGAGCTCATTGAGCAGCAGAGGGTTTGTTAACTCTCAGCTCACGTCTCTTCCCTAACAGTTTTCCACAGACAATTATTCTCCCTTGAGACTGGAATGGGCAGTGAAGGAGTTACGGCCTCCTGGATGTGGACACCTTGTTGTTCCAGAACAATCTGTTAATCAGTGGATAAAACTAATGGCACAGAAGTAGTAAATGTGAGAATGACCTCAGGGATTGTTGTTAACACCCAGAGCTCACAGCTTTTCCCTAAGAGTTTTCCACAGTTATTCTCTCTTGCACTCAACATGCCAAATTAATTCCTCGAGTTAATAAGGTGCCTCCAGTTTGACTGTGCCTACATTTATTTTGCACTGGTCCAAGTGCATCAGCACTCACCCCGATTTTACGGTTTGTGCCACCCCCAGATCCCACGTTGTGGAGCACAGACCACGTGCGCCAGTGGCTGGAGTGGGCGGTGAAGGAGTACGGGCTCCCGGACGTGGACATCTTGTTGTTCCAGAACATCGATGGGAAGGAGCTCTGCAAAATGACCAAAGATGACTTCCAGAGGCTCACCCCAAGCTACAATGCAGACATCCTCCTGTCACACCTACACTACCTCAGAGAGAGTAAGCCCGTTCTCCGTCGTCGTGGTAAAGCCTGCGGTCGGTCTGTGGCTGACACCAGCCTTAGATTTCATGGTTGTGGATAACTTTGTGGATGACTTAACTGGGTTTGGAAATGTTGCTATTCCTGAGAACACAGTGGGGGACCCGATCCAAAGCCTTTTGGGTTTGATGGAAAGATTCCCATTAATTTCAGTTGGCTATCGCTCACGTCCATCGAAGGAAAGAGTCAGGGAATCTTTCTGTGTATCCATCTCAGAGGGAAATCAAGCTGAAATTCAGCATATTCATCAGCATAATGTAGGAGGAAAATCACATGGGATTCAGTGCTAATGTTTTTTCTGGTCACATACTCGTTTCTTTCCATTTTAATGATGAGGATGCTAAACAAGAGCGCAAACATTGATTCATAAAGTGAATTCCAGGCATGATTCGAAGGACTGGCAGCAGCTTGCTGCACTCTGAATAGGATCAGGGAGATTTAACTGAGCTGAATTAAAATTCTCTAAATTCATGGGGGAAAAAAAGGAACAGTCCCTGGAGTCCAAAGGCAAATTGACTGTGGTGCATGGTTAGCATTTCAGAGGGAAAGAAGGGATGAGGGTTTTCACCTAAGCTTGAGGAAAATTTTAAGAAGGTAAAATGAAGGTGGTTTTTAGAATAAAAAACAACAACCAGCATTGCAACACCAGTGCGGTGCAGTCTCCTCCACACGCACACTGTCAGCAAACCAGTCCAGAAATACTGTGCATTCATAATGTGGAATAAATTGAATAAATGAATGCCCTGGTTTCAGCTGTAGCAAAGACACCCCCCTCGAAAGCCCAGGTTGGAACTCTCGACAGACTCGCATTCAGACAATCCTTTCAGGGGAAAAAAATAAATGGTTTAAAAAAAAAAAAAGATAATTCACAAATTTTTTTTTTTTTTACATTTTGGTGTTGCTTTTTGTTTTGTTTTGTAGCTCCTCTTCCACATTTGACTTCAGATGATGTTGATAAGGCCTTACAAAACTCTCCACGGTTAATGCATGCTAGAAACACAGGTAAATGCTGGCACTGCTCCCACTGCTATAGGTCATCTTGGAAAAGCCCAGGATTCCTCTTTATGGGTTGCTTGCTAAAAAATGAAAGTGGTAAATCCAGGAGGGAGACAAGTGGATCCTCTCCTTGCTGTGTGTGTGAGATTTGTGCACGGACACACGGAGAAAAGGTGGGATCACACAGGGCCAGAGGGCGCAAAAATGGTCTCCTTGCTGCTAATTTCTTGTGTCCTGCAAGAGAATGGGGTCCCTCACTCGTGATAAACTGCAGGTTTGGGGCCTTTTATCCTTTTATCTGAGGACTTCTTTTTCTCATTCTGTCTCATTGTACTGTCAGATCTACTCCACGGATCCCTAGAAACCTGTTGGAGCTCAAAAGTGCTTCAGCGCTTGCCTGAGTGCTTTGGGTTCTGGTGAATGGGGATGTCTCCCCTACCATGCAGCAAATATTATATAAATCACTAAAATTGCTTTTTAGGCAGTTAGCTCATCTCATTTTCTAGCTATGTGGGACTTGAGCTGGAAATTCCGCTAAATTTGGTGCTGTAATCTCCACTAAGTCTGATGTGGATGTAAAACGATTTTTGTTGATATTCACCCTTCTGTTGATTTGGGCCAGAAGACTGTTGAGTGTAGGTAGGAGAATGACACTCCTCAACTCATCTGTCTTTCAGGATGGGGCTTAAAATATTTATGAGAATAATTCAGAATACATTTTCTCTCTATCTCTAACAGTTGTGCAACAGAGGATGGCATGGAATTGTACACACAGTATGTTATACATGCTGCCTAAAGATGCTTGGAATATTGCATGATCATGCCTGAGGGTATTAGTTACCTACAGTGACCAGAAATAACAGTTCTTTATGAGAAATGAAAAAGATAATACAAAGGATAATGCAAAAAGAAAAAGAAAACAAGACTTGGATTGCAGTGCATCTTTCATATTTTATTTAGTTTTTCGCTGTGAGTTTCCCAGAGAAATTCACCGGATTAAAGATCTCTCCCTGAGAGCAGAGGTTTGCCACCAGTCACAGTGGCAAACACAAAGTCCTGCTGTGGGTTGTAGCCCTGCTGCAAACCCCACCAAAGGCAACAAAAAAAGAAAATTCCATTTGTTTTGATGTGGTTTGGAATAAGCCTGAAGTCATCTTTTAAAATTAGATGGACCTTTCCACCTCTGGCTTTTGAGATTCTAATTTGCCAAGCAGTTTCCACGTACAGAGATATCCAAGTCTTGTTCAGCAGTTCTGTGTGTTATCTTTTTCTGTATATGTGCACTGACAATGATATTTGGGCATTCATTTCACCAAAATAAGTTTGTCTGCCTCTCTGTCATTGGGAGTGGGAGTGATACCATGCTGACCATCAGCACAGGGAAAATTAGTTGCCTAATTTTCAGTGGATCACAAAAGAGAGTTAGAAAAAAATGATTCTTGAAGTCAGCAGTAATTGCACAAATCCTCATGACCCTTTCTAAGTTCCTGGAGAGGGTCATGAGGAGCCCATCGGGGTTGTTGGAGCAATTTCAGTGCCTGAGATATGTGAGGGACTATTTTCTATATCAAGTTCAATATTTTTAATTTTTCCACTCCTTGAAGATAATGAAATGTCTGGGAGAGACCCAGAAGTCTCTGCTTGAAAATATGAACCTGTTTGGGGAATGGCAAAGAAGTTTTATTTCAGAACATCCAAAGCCCGGGTGGAGGTGGTTGTGGTGAAGGTAGAAGGGATTTCCTGAACTTCACTGTCCTTCCTTAAAACAGATTTTGCAGAGTTTTATCCATATGGGTGTAAAGACTTTGAGAATGAACTTTTATGTATAACAGTCCTAAGAGAGAAATTAGTTACTTGTAGTCTTTGTTCGGACACAGGAGGGAAGATATCCGTGGGTTTAGGGGCTGTGGAAATGAATCTTTAGGTGTTATTTCATCTTCTTTCTCTTTAGGAGGTGCCACTTTCATTTTTCCAAATACATCAGTTTATCCAGAAGCAACACAGAGAATTACAACCAGGCCAGGTATGAACAGTGACCACCTTTTGCATGCTGTGATCTTACTCTTTTCATCTCTTGAAGTATCTCATTCTTTTTCTCCTTAAACTCTTTTTTCATAAATATTGGGCTGTATTTTGAATACACACATATATTATATATATGCATTATATATGTGTGTTTATATAATTGTGTAGAGTGACTTGATTAAATAGAGCAGTTTAATAAGTCTGTTTCTTCCACATATCTCTGCTTTTAAACAACTTTATTTACTGTCTAAAGCACCAGAGAATGAGAAGACCTGAGCTCTGTTCAGTTTTTCCACTGCATTGTCACTTTTCAATTTGCACAGTCACTTTTCAATGTGCTTCAGTTCTCTGTTTGTAAAATGAGGCAGAAATTCCCTCTTTTTTAATCCTGTTTTAAGTATATTGGGGAAAAACCCTCTTAAAACTGCAGGGTACATGTTTCACCTGCTACCTGCTTTTTATTTGTGTTTGAGGCAAGCAAACCCCACAACATCTGATTGGGAGTTTAAGAGACTTAAATAAGTAAAATGAAAACATAAGAAAGTCCTTCTTGCTCAAATGTTTAAAGCCCACAAAAGTATTGTGGATGTGCTGGTTTGTGAAAAGCTAAAGGGAATAATTAAAGAAGGTGAGGACATGTCTAGGAAGCTAAAATTTTGCTTTATATTACCACTCACCACAAGAAATTCTGGAAAAATGCCTAATCTGGACATTTGCTTTACTAATAATGAGTGCAAAGTACTATGAGACATCAAGAGGAGTTGCAGCAAAATATTAAATTTAAAGGAAATCCATTACTGAGCCAGAGACATAAATCCAAGTGTTCTGAGGGGACATGCACTTGAATTGTCTAAGCTCTTGTGAAAAAATACATTTTTGCCTTAAAACCAGGGGGATTTGGATAGCAAATATTTTATCTATGCTCTAGGATATAATCAGGATGGTGCATACAAGAAGTTATTTAATTTACTCTTGTATACTTGCATATATGCACGTCTGTAGATTTGTTAATTGATAATTAAAAAAGATAAAGATAGATAAAGAAACCACTTCCAACCCAATATTTCTATAATTCTCCAATTTTGTCATTACATAAAAGCAGAGGTTCCTCTAAAGGATCCCTGTGCAGGCACCCAGGAAGCTCATTAGGAGAAATGACTTGGCCATATGTCAACAGCTGAAAATACAGGTTGATAAATAAAGACACAAGTTATTTGCATATCTTACTGGCTTCAAATTAGCCCTCTTCACTCATGAAAGAACAACTCAACATAGTTATCTCTATTTCTGGCACAGTGACAGCCACTGCTCTAGTGAAAAAAAAAGTGAACAAATGAAGAAACACGGTGGAGGATCATGTGGGAAATCTGACTGTGCCATAAAATAAACCAGCAGCGTGGCCTTGCATGGAAAGCTGGTGAATCATCCCTTATCAAAAAGGCTATTTGCAGAATTGGAAGGGGAAAGCCATGGGAACGTGGAAAAACTTTCAAGCATGTTGAAAGAAATGTTTGAAATCGTTCAAATCAAGGTCTGGTGTTGAGGGAACATGATATAATTATCTAAAGAAGGAGTTGTCCCAGGGTACCTGCTTAGGCTCAGTATTAGAAGAAAGAATGTTCAAAAAAAATCAGACATTTTGATGAAATGTTAAAGCAGTTGTGGCCCTCATGGACACGGGTTATAGGAGCACCCAGGAGCTTAGAGTGGCACAGGGGAATGTTGACATGAATATGAAAAAGAAGACAAAGTATAGTTATAGGAACAGTTACCAACTCTGCCATGTAAATCCTGATGCCCAAAGCTCTCAGGAGTTCCCAAGGGATGTGAACATGTGACATAAGACCAGAGGGACCTGGGTGTCCTGC
This sequence comes from Platyrinchus mystaceus, assembly GCA_035041135.1. Classification (NCBI taxonomy): domain Eukaryota; kingdom Metazoa; phylum Chordata; class Aves; order Passeriformes; family Tyrannidae; genus Platyrinchus; species Platyrinchus mystaceus. The sequence continues at coordinate 114,876,954 of JAWWLV010000001.1, forward strand.
TGGAAATATGCTGCAATAAGGCTATTTTATGATGTTTTCCATTGGACCTGAACGAAAACTGGACTTTTCATCCCACGAGAAGTTCTGTGATTTCAATGTTTGTTTCATTCTGGCTTTGATGGAAAAGTAAAATACTAATTTTTTATGAAGGAAAAGGTTGTAAACCAACATATCAGACATGGTGAACTCCTTAATTTCAGCTTTTTTAACTAACCCATGTTTAAAATGACACATAAACCAAAAAGCTTTACTCCAACATCTTTCTGGTTTTACACAATTACCGTGGGGAATTGCAGTTTGGATATAGGGATTCTCAGTTCTTCTGTGCAGAGCAGTGTATCTTAACTAAACATTTTCTACAAAAAAAACCTATCCTGTGATTTTGGAAGCATTGTTTTATTCCATCTTTTCCAACTGAAAGCAGGCAGACGTACTCAAAGTCAGAATTTTTTTTTGCGCAGAAGGAGAAGAGCTTTTTGCAGAAATTCAGTTTTCTTTCAAGAAACTGTTTTGTTGGCTTATCCTGTGGCTTTCCTTTTAGTTAAATGTCACATTTCAACCAGACTGCAAAGAAGCTTTTCCAAAACAAAGCACTGTTCCATGTGAGAGCAATAGCAGGCCCTGGGGACAATCACTTGATGACATGAAAAAGGTCAAAAATGAGGAGGGGGGAATAAATAGTGCCCAGTGGGAATTAGCCAAATTCTAGACTGCAGTTCTGGAGAAAGTAATTAAGCATTGTCATTGTTAAAGCACCACAATAGAAAATGGGAAATGAGCAGGGCTTGCCATGAGCTGCAGTGAAAAAAAGGAGAATTTCTTCAGTCGCCTTTAAAACAGAACGTGAAGTTTCAGAAAATAATAAATACAAGGAGGCCTGTTGGGAGCTCAGCGAGACCTGATGTGGGTTTGTCTACATGTCTCACTGAACAGGAGCCTTCCCAGAAAAGACCTTTCCTAGATAAGCACATCTTGTACTAATATCTCATGGACAAGAACAGATCTTCTTATCTAGAGGAGCAACGTGTTTACCAAGGCATGACACTGAACTAAGAGTGAAGTTGGAATTTTGCACTATTTCCAGAATGGCTGATAGCTGGATTCTTCTTTCCATGGGAGGGGTGTAGTAAAAAAAAAATCCTCTTATGGTGTGTTGAGTTAAAAGGCAAAACATTTTCCTCACAGTACTGAATTTGTACCAAGTATATTTGGAGGTCGCAAGTGCCACCAGGTACAAGCACATGGCATCACACAATCCCCTCAGGGGACAGGGTCTAAGAATTTGGAGACCCAAAAATAGGAGAAAAGAAAAGAAAGAAGGGGAAGTTAAATTAAGGAGCTTGTCCCAAGAAGCAGAAAGGGATAAATCAACTGAAGCCCATCTTCATAAAAGGAAATAGTTAGATGCTGAAACTGGGAGGGAATTTTATGCACAAAATGAGCTCTGACCTCTTGGTGGATTTTTCCTGCAAGACTCTAACACAGATTATTCATTATATCAGTGTTTGTCATTCCTTGGTGTACTGGGCTGAGGAAGGGGAGTACTCTGAAGGGAGTACTCTGAGCCTTTGGAAGTGATGAACTCCATATATTCTCTAAATATTATTTGTACCAGATATTTCGGTGCAGTTTGGACTTCTAAGAAGAACAGGCACTTCTAAAGAGCAATGCACAGGGCAGCGTGGTGCTGTTATTTTTAGAGACAATAAAGATGACAAAGGTTTTAACAAGGAATATCCTTCCTGTTTCAGTAATTTTTGAAAACCAGAGCCCCCTAGAAACACGCCCTTTATGAATATAAGCACTTTATGCCATATCTGCATGAATAAGTGTCTTTTTCCTCCACAGATTTGCCTTATGAGCAAGCCAGGAGATCAGCATGGACGAGTCACAGCCACCCCAGTCCTCAGTCAAAAGGTAAAAGCATCTGCACGTCTGGGGCAACCTGGATTAGAGTCCAAAATGAACTGGCAGGAGCTCCCTCAGCACTCAGCTCTGGAGGGTTTTTACCTGTGCACTGGCTGGAGAGCCTGTTAGCAGCATGTGGGCAATACTGGGTGGTGTCACTGGGCAGCCACAGCCTTCCCTAAGCTCCTTAAACTCCATGAAATCCATCACCATTCAATCTTACAAAGCTAAATCCTTCTGTGTCCATCAGGGAGTGGTGAGCAGCAGGAGTTCCAGGCCTGTGATCTCTCACAGGTTTGGTGACCAACTTCCTAACTGGAAAAATAACTACCTGGGTTTTGTTTTGTTTTGTTTTGTTTTTCCATTTTCAGCTACTCAGCCATCATCCTCAACAGTTTCCAAAACAGAAGACCAGCGTCCTCAGTTAGGTGGGTGTCGTTTTGTTTGAGTTGTGCCTGGGTGTGATGGGGGTTTGTTGAACATGATGAGAAGGAAAACTCTCACCTGCATCACCTGGTTGAGACCACTGATGAGATTCCCAGCTGGTGACCACTAAAACCCCAGATGTGCATGGGTTGGCTCTACAGTTGGATCTGAGATGAAGGTTCCCCTGGGCCCTAAAAGTTGCTTTTAGTGATGCTTAAAAAGGCAGTGACAACCTTGCAGGGTGAAAATGCTGCTAAAAAAAAAAAAAAAAAATCCCTATGTACAGTTTAGGCACAAAGGTGGAAAGTAAGGATGTCAAAAGACCCCGGTAGCTGAAATGCCAGCAGCTGGAAAATGTGCATGAGCAAAGAAATGAAAATAGATTACAGCAAACCTATTTGAATTTGGCTCCTGGAATACAACAGGAATATCAGACGGATTCTCAGTCTATTGGGAAACTGAGGAGAAAGTAGAAGTTTATGAGTTTGTAGACTGGTGGCTTGAAAAATGGGTGCCTTTTGTGTTTTCAAAGCAGCAAATCCATGGAGCAGGACTTAATCCCTCAGTATGTTTTGCACAGGTAGCTGGAAAGAACTACAGAGATTTAGAGCCTGTTATGGCTTTTGTTAAAAGTAAAAGGTTAGGAGGAGGAAATAAAAGAGATTTAGATGATATTCTTAGCTCAGAAGACTCTGAGCCAGTTTTTATCACATGGATTTCAAATCATTATTCTGGTTTTTGTTATAGCTAAATAAGACTGTGCACATGACTACATCTCGTTAGCTCATACACACGCTGCCTGGGAAGGATTACACTGATTTTTGCCTGAACAGTGTTTTGTCTAACCTGGCCTTCCATCCACGAGAGTCATTCTAGAAATGCACTGATGATTTATGTAAGTCCTTAGGACCATTTAATGGCTGTGTGTGAGCTGCACAGGTTATTTAAATGTCTAAGGAATGTAACCTGGTTGTATTCCTGGCTGTAAAACTGACAAAGAACAATCACAGAGTCATTTGGATTGGAAAAGATCTCCAGGGACATTGAATCCAGCCTGTGACCAAAACCTCACCTTGTCCCCCAGAGCACTGAGTGTCACATCCAGTCCTTCCTTGGACACCTCCAGGGATGGGGACTCCACCACCTCCCTGGGCAGCCCCTTCCAAGGCCTGACAACCCTTTCAGCAAAGAAATTCTTCCCTACTGACCCAGCCACATTTCCAGGGTCCAGCCATGCACTTTCAGCCCTCTCCTGGAACCTCTTTTGACACAGAAATGTGGCCTCACAAGAAAAGAGGCCACTGTCCTATTTGGAGGTGGCTCTCACCCCATTGTCCACTGTGCCTGTGGGCCCTGGCATCCTGAATATGGACTTGTGCACACTAATACACTACAAAAGGCAAATGTATGTCCTTGCACACCGAGTTTGAACAGAACACATGCAAATGTTGTGATGCAGAGAAAGGAGTTGCTTAGGTGTTGGACCTGCTGTCCAATCAGGCAGCACACACTGTCCCTTGCAAGGTTAAGAAATGAACCATTTGACATAAATGTTACACGATTTTAAATCTTTCTTTCACAATTTTGTAGATCCTTATCAGATACTTGGACCGACCAGCAGCCGACTTGCAAATCCAGGTGAGAAGGGGGTTTTTGCTGATTTAGGAGGAATTCTCTTCCTTCTGAGTGTCCCCATTTGAGCTTTCAGACCACACCTGGGAGGTGATTTTGCCACTCTTCAGTGTGACTCAGTGGGAGCTGATGTTACCCAGTGGGTTGCAGAATTAGGTTTCTAAATTACACAAGGGTGGGACTGAGGTCACAGATTAAGACATAGAAACTCGTGTACCTTAATTTGGGTGTCTGGATATCAGATGGGTGTCTGATTTCCCGTGATATTCATTGGAGATACACTTAATATAACTCTCTGTACAGAGCTACACAAATCATCCTGGAGTAGATGGTTACACTCAGCCAGCTGAGTACCTCATTAGAGGTATTTGAACTCCTCATATCAACAGGAATCATGGAATCATTAGGGTTGGAAAAGACCTCCAAGACCATTGAGTCCAGCCTTTGAAGCTGGAGTTCACTTCAGTTGCCTAACCATCAGGATTTTATTAAGATACCCCATCTGGCCTCCAGTTTCCCCTCCAGAAGGGAAAGAGTCTCTTACCAATCTGCATCATATGTGTCCCAGATCCTGTTAACCCACAGCACAGTCCCATACTGGCCTTGACAAATACAAAATTTGGGGATGAGTAACCCAAGCCAGTAGAAACATATAGGAAAAAAAAAATAAACCAGAAAAACATAACCTATTTACAAAGAATAGCTGGGTTAAACACTTCCAAAATGTTCTCCCACTTCAAGAAGGCAATGGGGTGAATCAGGGGCAGGGATTTGTAGCATAGGATAGAGTCATAGAATCATTATAGGTTGGAAAAGACCTCTAAGATGGTCGATTCCAACCTTTGATCATAATGTTTTCACTGAAGACAAGGGACTTTCTGGGTAAATTATTAACTCTGGTTGAGAACTGTGCGAATTTCACTGGAGCTGCCCCGAGTCTGCAGGACACTCTGTGGCTGTACAGCACCATAATCAGCATCATAATCTGCCACAAAGGATTGACATTGTGTGTTCCACTTCCTATTTCCCTTCTTGAACAGTCACAGAATTTCTCATTCCACACTCTCCTCAAGCCCCAGTGACAGTGTTCCTTTTTACAGCAATCGTGCGGCTTTTCGAGGCCTCAAATTGCCAAAACACTGATCCCTTTCCTTTCACTCTATCCCAAGTGACATCAAGCCCACTTCTAGATTAGCTGGCTTTCTAAACAGCTTTGTGTGCCAGAGGAAAGTAATTAAGTAAGTGTTAAGAACAGGATTTTCCAAATGGCCTGAGGCGGTGGGTTTCTGTATAACACTTGTCTTAACTGGAAGTGGGGGCCTGCATCCCTTTAATTTGTCCATAAATCATGCCTTCTTAAACTTTATCAAGTATCCATTTGGGAGGCTTCATTACTGTGGATCGGGATACTTATTTAACATTTGGATGTGGAATTCCTGCATGCCGTCGTTCCCGTGCTTTGCCATGTTTTGTGGTGTTTATAAATCGGTGGAGTTACTCTCTCATTAAAAGGAAATTGACAGCAACCATTTATTTTCGTAGGACTATATATTACATTTGGAAGGCAAGTGTTTATGTTAGAGCATATGTTGGATTGCTTATTCAAAAATTCGTGTTTTGTCCAGTGCTGAGCTGTTTATTGATTTTCAAAGGCTAATCCCCTTGTTATGTTCCGTGCATTAAATCTTGCATGCCTTGCTCATACCACGGATTCTTCTGTTTGTTTGTTTATTTAACGCATGTTAATGGAACAGAAGAAATTCATTAAGGACAGTTGGGATAAATATAATTGAAACGAAGATGGGTTTCAGTTGCACTGAAGTATAAACTGCCAGTGGGTTTCAGATGCTGCTCTAGTTTGATATTGTAATGGCTACTATGAGCTCTCTAAAGAAAAGCTTGTTTATTGTGCCCATAGAGCTGGTTTGGGGGGATAAAAAAAAAAACCAAACAAACCAACTGATTCCTGGTCAGGGATGTACTTAGAATTAGCACATCCAGGCTGGTTGGCAAATTCTGCTGACACAGTGCTTGTGAAACAGATTGCCCTGCAAGCTGCTTCGGCTCGATTTTGCATCATTTCAGTGCTGCTTTGTTAAGAAACGCTAAGCTTTTAACAGCATCAGTGGCAAGGCCCTTTGAAACCTACCTTCAGTTGTCTGAAATGGTCACATTTTGTCGCTCTGACTCTGATTTTGCGAAGTTTGCAGCAGACTGGTTGTTTTGGTTTTGAGATCAAATTGGCGGAGAGCGAGAAAAACGCGACGGCAACATTTTGAGTCTCAACCTAAAATTCAGTCTGAACTCCTTCAATGAAGCAGAGTGACGACAAGGATGTATTTGATGGACCTTTTCACTGCTCTTGCAAGTTTTTTGCCCTATGGTCGTATGCAGTGCAACAGCAAGCTAATAAGTTTCCGTTCTGCATTTCCCCAAATGCTGCAAATGGGTGATATGGTTTGGCACCAGCCCAGCTCTCTCTAAACTTCTCCATTTTGTGTGGAGGCTCATTCCATAGCAGGGAACATTTACTTGCAACATAATGCTGTGAGAACAAGCGAAAATGTTACGCAAGTGAAGGCTGTTTGTCCTGAACTTTAGAGATTAGTTTCCTAAATGAGCGCTGGATTATTTCCCCATCAATTGTCTGCGCTGAGTGACATTAGGTAACAATTAAATCTCCGTGTAATGGCATTCTGCCACTCACATGAGGGAAAACATGACACATAACAATTATCCCTGCTCTTCAGGGTTTCATGAGGCAGTCCTGGGAGAAGGGGGAATGGTTAAGGGTAAGAATTAGGAACCAGCATTGCAACATTTCCTAATGGGGAGACAGAAAAATTGATGTCTTGCCGTTGCTCGTCGCCAGCCCTGACATTTCTGCTTTGTTTCTCGGCGCAGGGAGCGGGCAGATCCAGCTATGGCAGTTCCTGCTGGAGCTCCTCTCGGACAGCTCCAACTCCAACTGCATCACCTGGGAGGGCACCAACGGGGAGTTCAAGATGACGGACCCCGACGAGGTCGCCCGGCGCTGGGGCGAGCGGAAGAGCAAACCCAACATGAACTATGACAAACTCAGCCGCGCCCTCCGCTACTACTACGACAAGAACATCATGACTAAGGTCCATGGCAAGCGCTACGCCTACAAATTCGACTTCCATGGCATCGCCCAGGCCCTCCAGCCTCACCCCCCGGAGTCATCCATGTACAAATACCCGTCAGACCTCCCCTACATGAGCTCCTACCACGCGCACCCTCAGAAGATGAACTTTGTAGCTCCCCACCCCCCTGCTTTGCCCGTGACATCGTCGAGCTTTTTCGCCGCCCCGACTCCCTACTGGAATTCGCCAACTGGAGGGATCTACCCCAACACCAGGCTGCCAGCTGCTCACATGCCTTCTCATCTTGGCACCTACTACTAAGTGTGTGTGGAGGGGGGGAAGGGAGAAAGAAACACCAGAAAAAGCAAAGACACTTCTCGCTGGGATGAAGGAATCGCAGCGAACTCTATGGGAGTACACGAATTCAAAGTGCCTAAAGAGACACGGGAAGGTTTGGCTGGGAAAGAACTTGTTAAAAATAGATGTCAAAAAGACTCTTTGTAGTAGGGATTTAAAGGAAGTATCCAAGAAGTATTAAGATACTGAAATGTAATGTATATGGGCATCGACTCTGTGGACCAAACAACAATAGACTATTGTAGGTGAAAGCATGAAATGATAAGGAAAACCTACGGAAGCCGGTGGTCTTAAAAAGTTGATAAGCTTATGTGTAAAGTTTGATATCTTGCTAGTGCAAAACTGGGACTATACTACAGCAATATAAGGATAAGTCTATAGTGACCTAACATACAATATATGGATCATTACAAAACAGGGGGGAAAAGGGAAAAAAAATTAAAAAAAAGGAAAACAGCACACCTATCTGTATTTAAAAAACAGAAACATATCAACAGAAGAGACTGGTTAGTGTGGAAGCTGATTTGGAAAATAACACCACGGTTTTAGTTAAAATCAAATGAGTTCTGTTCAGCTACTCAAACTGTGAAGACAACCCAGACTTTCAGATTCCTTGACAGTATTGCAGGAACCCTGAGCCAAACATT
>JAWWLV010000001.1:114910008-114936700 GCA_035041135.1 Platyrinchus mystaceus
AAGAAAGAAAGAAAGAAAGAAAGAAAGAAAGAAAGAAAGAAAGAAAGAAAGAAAAGAAAGAAAGAAAGAAAGAAAGAGGATATTTTTTGTTTATTTTAGTTTAAGGTCTCATGATGTTTATGCCTGTCTTAAGAACTTCAGTGGGCTGATCCGTGGTTTCTGAATGGATATCTTTGGCAGCACAGGAATCTTACTTAAGACTTTAAACAATTATGTCCTCAGAGTCTCCAAATAAAATGCTTGTGCTTTAACAACAGTGGAAAAGTGAAAGGTTTGGCTTCTTTCCCTTTTGGATCAACAATGGCATGAATGGAAAACTGGTGCAGTGCACTGCACTGATAAAAGAGCAAACAATTTGTTTCTAGCAGTGCCGGAGCACATCAACCATGAGGACCTGATTCATATTTCATCTGACTCTGCTGGCCTGGGGACAGGTTGTGTTGTTCTTGCCAAAACAGTTCTTCTGTAAGCTAAGAGAGATGCCACCCTCACTGGTTTTGAGGGCTTGATCTTCTTTCTGAGTGTGTGTGCTGGATGTAGCAGTGGAAGACCACTTCCCCCCCCCCCAGTTAGATTAGGACAAATCCCAGTCCTAGGCATAGTCTGGGTATCACAAAGAGTTCAGAAGTCACAATAACTTTTGATTATCCAGGGGTTTGATCTCCACAAGCAAACCCACTTCAGTAGATACTGTTCAGCACAAGAATTAGAAAATCATAAGGCTCACATAGCCTGGTTTTAGGGCTTGACTGCTGGTCTTTTGGTCATACCATGGAAATTAATGGATGCTGAGGGGATACTCCATGTCCTGCTCTGTTTCATGTGAGCCCCAAATCTGATGACAGCAGCTATTTGGGTAAGAACCCTCATCAGACAAACCCAGGAGTTTTCCACTCCTCAATTATGAGCGTGAACTCCAGTCCCGGGTCAGCTTCGAGCCACAAACCAAATCTAAACTTAATCTGGATGCAGACCCAGCCCCTTCCCCTGCTCAAAACACTCAGGAATTCCAAAGGCGAATTTCGGAATTTTCCATGGTCTGTGATAGTCTCTGTGGAGCAGAGTGTGGGCAAAGCAAGCACGGAACGGGGCTGGTGAGGGCCAGAGGGGTGGGAGCAGTTGTTTGCTTTGTGGGCAATACCTTGGAAGTCAACGAGGCTGCTCTCTAGGGAAAACATGGGAAATCAATAGTGGAGTCTGTGTCCGTAACCTCCTGGAACTCCAGGGTTCAGCAAGTGAGGCAGAGCTGAAAGGAAGCACTGGAGGGGCTGCTCTTCGACCCCTGAAAATCTGTTTTCTCCAGGTTTGAAACCTGAGGGAGGTAAAAGAGAAATGGAGCACCAGCAGTTGCAGTCCGAGATTCCCATCCTTTGGATTGTCTGCCTCTGGGAGAGTTTGCCCTGTGAACATTCACCCAAAGTGTGTGAGAACTCGGTCCTGCTCAGACTTACACAACAGGGTTTGGTTTGGGGAGCCCTGGGTGACTTTGTTTCAGACACATATTCCAATTAGGCAGCACAAATGTTCGAATTCCTTGGCTGCTTTCTGGAGTTCTGGGTCTTTACCTTTACCTTGATCAGATCTGGATCAGACCAGAACTGCTTGGGAGTGATTTTCCTTTATCAGCTGCTTTTGCAGGTGATTTACCACCAGTCCAAGCTGCATATTTACTTTGAAGAGCAGAAACTTCACCTCTCAGGTAAGATTACTCTCCTCTAGGTAAATATTGGGCAGAACACAAGGAAGGGATGAAAAGTGCAGACAAAATGAAAAGGAAATGGCTGATCAGGCTGTTAGAGAGTTAGTTCAGGTTGAAGTACCTTTGGAATTGGTCAGAAAGGAGATTAGAGGGGAAAGCAGTTCATGGCTTCGTAGGACCAAGTGCAAGGCTCTACAGTGGTTTGTGATCTTTGCATGGTATTCACCTGCAAAGATCAGTAGATTTAGGTACTGAAAGTTAATTTAGATACTGAAAGTTAATTTGGAGAGCTGGAGAAATACTCCAGTTAAATGTACCTGTTTGCTGCAGCATCCAAACTCTGCTGCATGATAGGCCAAACTCTTAAACACACAAATTAAAGCCCGGTTTAGAAGCCTTTTCTCTGGGGAGGGGATGCTGCACTGCAGGGCAGCAGATGCCAGGCTTGCCCACTCTTCCCACGAGGAAACAAGCATTTGGAACAAGCCCTTTTGGAGTGAATGCCTGGGAGGGGAACCTGGGAGAGAGACACAACGATGACGAGCTGCATCAGCTGCAAACCTGGGTGCTGCTTCCCACGTGGTGCTTGGCTACCCTGGTGACAGACACGTTATAAATACCTCAAGACAGCCCCATTTTGGAGGGGTGCCTGCAGCTGTGGGGGAGCTGCAGAGTAGGAGTTCCAACAGACTTGTCACAGGCATGAAAAATATTTCCCAATTGTGCTCTGTGCTCGGGGGGCTTTTCTTAAGCAGGAAGCAGTTCACTGGGCTCATCACCCTGCTGTTACAAAGGCTTGTGAGAGCTGCACTCAGCCCAAAAACTGATTACTGCTGCTGTCAAAGCCAGGGTGATGCAGGGCTTGACCTTGGAGCAAAATAATAAGGCCAGTGGAGAATTGATTGTGACTGAAGAGGGGAAGGTGGTGTGAAATGGAGGGGCCAGTAGGAAGAGGCCACACGTGCACCAGACCACCAGGTTACACATTCCAAAGTGTGTTTATAGGGCTTAAATCACCCACGTGACATCAGCTGGCAAAACACTGCATGTGGACACAACCTGGAAGTGTCCAAGGCCAGGCTGGGTGAGGCTTGGAGCAACCTGGTCTAGGGGAAGGTGTCCCTGCCCATGGCAGGGGGGTTAAAACTAGACGGTCTTCAAGGTTCCTTCTAACCCCAACTGTTCTAGGACAGTATGATCATGTCAATGCTCAAATCCCAACCCATATTCAGGGATACTCAGTGTCCACCTTCAGTAGCATGATTTAAATTACATCCAGTGCCATGTCCACACCTTTGTTCCCTTTCTTTGTGCTCCAGGAGGAGTGACCATCACACCCAGCCCACCTCATGGCAGGTTGTCCATGTGGGTACCCACCTCACGGGTGACAGAAACGTCGACAGCACAGTTCACCACACAGGGGACACGTGAGACAGATTTCATCCCGAATTATGAACCTCCCCAACCTAAAACCTTCCTGGAATACACTGATATAACTAAAAATGCAGTTGTGAAGGGTCTTAACAGGCTGCAAGAGTTTTCCTTTCTGGAAGAGAAGCATTCCCCACTCTGGTGTTCCAGCAAACGCAGTTCCAGGCACTGCAATACTGGGGACACAATCAAAGCCCAACTGCGCAAACAACGGGAAGAAGAGGAAATGATGCTGGAATTTGTGCCTTCCCCTCCATGAAGACATGAATGAGGAGTTGCTGGGCTGAATCATTCCCTTCTGATAAAAAGCCTCTGTATTAATTAAGCTAATCACTCTCCGTGGCTCCTCATACAGCTGGTAGATTGTTACCAGCCTGCTGATGATCGTGTTTACGAAAAGCAACTGGGTCACCCTTTTATTGGTGTTATCAGAGATTTCCACCCATCACTGACTTGTTCCTTCCTCCACCACAGAGCCCTTGGATGTGCCAAATGGCAGATTAACTATTTGTGGGGTGGTTGTTCCCCGAGGGGGAAGAAATCTCCAAACTGAAGGAGGGGGCAGGTGCAATAAGCATTTTTAACAGGGTTTTTCCTCTTCCTTGGTGCTTATAGGAACAAGAATGAAATGGTGCAATATTCCTTTGCTTCCCTCTAAGTGCCATTTTTCTGCACTACCACAAAATTCCTCCTGGCCAGACACATATTAGCATAAGGTTTGTAAGTGCTCTGGGGACCCTGGTTACATTCACTGCCTTTCCTTGCCAGAATGTAAAGTAAATTATTTTCATATATATATTATGTGTTCATAAAAAGCTATACCCTACCTGACATCTGTTATCTGCATTAAGGCTATTCATTCAGCTGGCCAAAAAGAGATGGAAGGCTGTGGAGCACTTCGTTTGCCACAATCCACAGATGATGGTCATTTGTCGGGTTGCTAATACGAAAAAATCCAATAAAACAAGCAGTCAGCCTTTGGACTTAAATAAAACAACAGAAAGGGGAAGAAATACCAGAAATACTCCATAATGCTCTCTTATTTATTGTCATTTTCTGTGTGGTCTTATGATCATAAATGTTGCCATTAGAGTCTCCATGGTTTTCTTGAATCTATTGCTGAGCGAGGGATTTATCCCCAAGACCTCCTGGCGAAGACAAGACAAAATGCAATGCTTTGAAGGTCCCCTCTGAACTCAAAAGCCTGAGCTGCAAATGGTCAGCACTGAGCCAGCTCAGAATTATTGCTGCATTTACTAGAAGTAGTAACATCCAGAGTTATTTCCACCCTGCTCTCTCTTTTTTACAAGTCATGTGATTTCATTTCTCCTCTATCAACACTCGGCGTAAACGAAAACCAGACTCGTAATGACACATTCAATTTTATTACATTGCCACTGTGTGAAAGGGAAAGCTGCAGAGATTAGGCAGCATTTTAGATAAGGAGAGTGAGCAAACCATAATGGCTTCGACAACAACAGCAAGAAAGTGGGAGCATTTAAATAAATGATTGTGGAAAAGAGCTATTTCACACAGTCAGAACATAATTGGGTACATTACATGGCTGATACGCTGATGGCCATGAAAATTTAATTACCTCATGAGCCACTGGATGAATTATGCAGCCTCTGATCGCTGCAGAATAAAGTTTATAGGCCACATTCCCTGTTGGCACAAGAAAACAGAGCCACATTTGCTTCCATGGAGTTGCCATCACTTACTCCAGCAGTGAGCTTGGCTCACCATCACTACAGCGTGGACCCAGAGTCTCTGGGAGTCAATGGAAAGGTCCCTTGACTTCAAAGGACTTTGGATCATGTCTGGTGTGCTGTGTTTTGCCAACAGCTGAATTAGTTGTGCTACAGCTCACCCTGTCCATACATAACTCAGTGTTGTGACACATAGTGACCCAGGAGTGGGACTGGAAATGCATCCCCAGCAGCAAACACCCTATTTCTGTAACCCAAACCCTCATTTGGAGCTGGGCTCTCCACATTTAGAGTATTTCCACTTAGTGCCAGCCCCTCAGTTTGTTTCACTTTCAACCCTTCTAGAATGTTATTCCCTCACCCCCCTCAAATCACTCAGTAGCTGCCTGGAAGTGGAAACTATTTTGGATGAAGCTTCGTCAGAAGAGATGTGGTTATAACTGAACATATTCTTGCCCTGCACCAGCTGTCTGTTCCCCAAACCTAGCTGTGAACACAACATTCCCAAGAGAGCTCTCTGGCAGAAGTTGGGAAGAAGGAGGACAAGATCCTGCATTTTAACTACTGTTCAGTAGCATTAAGTTGCCGGTTTTGCTCTTCTCAAATACTGTCCAACCTGGGTAGAGAAGGTCCATGTGAGCAATGCAGTGGCTCCAGTCATCACACAACTGAAGAAAGGCAGGGAATGTCCAACAAACTGATGGTGAAACATTGGAAAGTGTTGCCCAGAGAAGCTGTGGCTGCCCCTGGATCCCTGGAATTGTCCAAGGCCAGGTTGGGCGGGGCTTGGAGCAACCTGGGCTAGTTGAAGGTGTCCGTGCCCATGGCAGGGGTTGAAATGAGATGAACTTTAAGGTCTTTTCAAACCCAAACTGTTCCTTGATTCTATGAAACACAGAGCCCTTCAGAGGCTCTGCTTCCCAGTTATTTGTGGGATACCTCAGGTGGCACCTCTGGACAGGTTCAGGCTGCATCCCATGGGTGTCTCTCAGGAAGATCCGTGACCTGTCCATCCTGGGATGGACCTGTCCTGTCCATCCTGGGTCTGGAGACTGAGCCACAGGTCTCAGCAACAGCAATCCATCTTTTCCATTGACAGGCTGAGGGAGCAAATGAATTTTTACTTGTCCACCTCAGCACAACAAATGTTTGGTAGAGAAGGAGGCCAAGGAGAGATGGAGACTGAGCAGACACATGGAAAAATAACCAGAGAGGAAATCCCAACAGGCAGGAATGGGCTGACCAAGGGAACTGAGGAAGGGAACAAAAGTTGTGCCAGTAGCAGTGTTTATCTCCAAGAACAAACACCAGTGTGAGACTGAACTGCCTCCTGGGTGAGATAGAAAATCTGCCACGTGCCACTTCTCAGGTGGCACCAAACATATTAAAAAATGTTTACATGCCTAATGTGACCTAACTGTGACCTCCCTGAACTGAAACTCGGGTCTCCAGCTTTGACACCAGGTATTGACACCCCCAGCTTTGACCTGCTCGGTTCCCCCTGCTTTTTTGGCTATTCTGTGCCACAGCTATGAAGAATGGCAGTAAATCACCTTGACTGCTTTAATGAAGCACTAAAAAAACCTCCTGTTCTAAAGAGGAGCAAAAGCAAAGCAGGCAGATTTGCTATTATTTAGCAGCTGTATTCAGGTATGAGCTGACTATTTGGTAATGGGCTGGTGGTATCAGATGGCAGGTTTAAAAATAGGCATTTCCAGCATACGAAAGTCCACAGGCAAACTTGTGAAACACCAGCTCAGTCACTGACCATGGATTAGCGATGAAGTCTAAGTTCAAATTCCAGCTAAAAAGCCAAATTTAGGGTTGTAAAATATAATGTTTAAGCAAACCTGTGTCTGACACCAACTGAACATCACAAAACAGAACGAGAGCTGGCTGCAATTCCTCTGGGTGAGCATGAAACTACTGGAAGTTTAAAGCCTTTTTTTTGGTTTTGTTTTTTTTTTTTGTCACAATCTTGATAATGGGCTTGTGATGGGGGTTGTAAAATTTCATTGCAGCTCATTCGTTTCTTGAGCAAAATGAAGCTCATTTTTCCAGTGGAAACAGCCTGGTGTTGATGATCCTTCTCCCTGTGCCAGAGAAAAGGTTCAGCTGGATGCTTGGATCAGCTTTAGGGTCTCTTTGCAATGCCAGGATGCGGCAGGAAAGGGACCCTTGGAGCCAAGAATTTGGCCTCTGGATTTCAGTGACATTAACACCCAGAAAGAATTCCTGGGAAGGACCACTTCCATGAGCAAAACTGGAGCCATTCCTCGCAGTCTGGGGCTTGTCTGCACAGGCAAATAAATGCATCTGGAATAAGAGGAGTTGTAAATTTAGAGTGGGAGAGTGGTAAAATGGAGCAAGTCATGTGGCAATGAGACTATTTCTGTTTTATTTCTGATGGAGTTGGTCATGAAAGCCAGTGAAGTCGACGCAGGGAAAGACACCCACATTCCAGTCTCCCAGAATCCAACATGTGCTGTCACTCTGAACTGAGTTACTTGGAGCTGTTGAATGATTTTGCTGGAATAACTCCACGTGAAGACAAGCTCTCATTTTTCTGGAGAAGTGGGGAATGGAAGAAGTCTATCAGGGGATAAATTCAGCCTGCTTATTTCCTCTCAGAATGAAAGATTTGCCCGGGTTTGTGAGGTTGGTCTAAATAAAATTGCCTGGGTTAAGCAATCAGGGTTTCATTAATAGACATTTCACAGCTGAGTAAACTTTTTTTTCCAACGTATCAGAAGGCTCAACCATTTCTGGTTTTCCAAACATTAGTTTTGAGTGTCTTTCAAGCTCTCAAGCACTCTGGTTGAAGGAGAAAACATCAGCTATCCTATTCACCCAGGAATAAGTAAAAAAAAAATGGGTTTAGGGCAATTTTCTAGAAAGAAAACACAATTTGCCTTATACAGAGATGCAACTTCTATGGAGTGGAATGCAAAGCTCTGTTCTGAAGTGCCACACACTTAAGGAAGATATTTATTTCTTCCTCTCTTTCTTGCCTGTCTTTTGGAAAGCATTTCCCCTAATTTTTTGTCATAATATGCACCCAAATCTGCAGCTTTTAGAGGTGCTTCGTGTTCATGCAGAGCTCGTGGGGCTGCCAGTTGTTATTCACTGCTCTTTCAGGGCACTCAGTTACAGACGAAAATGAATATATGGAAAAGAGCAGAGGGGAGAGGGAGGAGAGAAGAACTTGGGGATTTCATTGGGAATTCCACTTAACCTCCATTCTGACCTTCCCCAGACACCTGGTGTTGCTGCTCTGAGGCTGAAGGGGGTGATTCCGTCACACAGTTATCAGCCGGACACATTTTGGGAAGCAAACTTTGCCTAAACCCGTGTTCCTCACAGGAAAGCATCTCAATGTCCCCAGCTTTACAATGAAAAACCCATCTGACATGTGTATGGTTCTTTCTGAACTGTGTCTACCATCAGGGAAACATTTATGACACTTCCCTCCCTCCCTCCCCTGAAAATAAACCTCTGAGTTTTCTTTCCGATAACCGTCGAGATTGGTCATTTAGCATGAATCACCTAATTCGTCCCAGATCTTGGACTTTGAGACTTATTTTGAGATCTCTCTTATTTTGGAGCACAGCAAAGGGCACATTTCACAGAGCATTTTACCAATTTCATCGAGTAAAGAATGAATAACAATTACCCAACTTGAAGATCGTTGCTTAACCGCAGCCATTAAGTGAAATCATACTCTGCCTATGATTCAAGTCCGTGTCTTTGTTGCAAAGGAAAGATAAATAAATTATGATCCTAACCAACATTGGATAATTAGATGCTTGATATGAGCAAGAGGAGGGAAAAAACCATTGAAATATGTCTATAGGAGGTGAACAATTTGTACTGGAAAAGCCATTAATGAGTCCTGGAGCCATCTGACCTCTCTTAAATCCTTCCCTCAGCCCTTTTTGATGTATAGAAACTCAGACTCAGTGGGTTTTAATTTGAAGCTGGAGTGTTCCCAAGAGAGAGCAGATATTCAGTGAGGGTGAGCAAAGAAAACTTCATGTTGCTGCACCCTTTGGCCACTTTTGTTCAGTGTGAAAGTCACCAAAACAGCTCCACAGAGCTGGATCTTCACACCAACGCACCTCCACAAGCTGGTTTTGGTTCCATCAGAGCCTTCCACACATTTGGATCTCAGCTGGAGCCTTGGCAGTGCCAGGCAATGCTCTATCCTGCTGTGGAATGGAGGATGCTGACCTTGGGCAAGGCAGAGGAGCAGACAGGTCTTTGTCCAGCGTGAAAAATTCAGGGCAAGATGTCAAAAATCCTATGTCTGAGCACTTTCCTCCTCTCAGCATAACTGGTGTCAGTCACCATGTCACAGTTTGTCTGGATAAATCCTTGGTAAAGAAGGAATGAATTTAACACACACATGATATGAGGAGTTGCACAGTGACCACTGTGGAATTTATTGTTAAGAGGAGATGCAAGTTGTGCTACTCATGGAATTACTTTCCCTCTGCACCATGTGCTCTCACAGGGCCAAGCAGCTCCAAACAGTCTCTGCTGAGGGAATATATGGCATCCTGGAAATGCTCCAAAAGCCCTTTCAAGCCATGCAGGTACAGGATGTTCAACCAGCACCTATTGCATTAAAAGGGCTCTGCTCTGGTAATCTAATATTTGCAGAGAGTATCTGCTGAAGGCTGAACAGGCAAGTCAGGGGAACATTCCTTTATTGGTGTAATCCCAGCAACATGGGGGTGACCAGGACACGACTGCTTTGCAGCCAAACAGGATAACAGCAATGAATAAGCAAGAGCTGGAGCACACACTGAGCTTGTTTTTTTTTAAGCCTCTCTCCATCAGGGATTTGATGGAGCCATCACAGAGTCTTACCTGTTCTCTCACAGGAGCGGGCTGTCATCAGACTAACACTGAGCAAACACATGCAGGAGTCATCAGGAACATTTGCTCAAATACAGAGCTTTCATCCCCTTTTCCCAGTTCTTTGAGTCATCCCAGCAAATCTGAGGGAGTTGAGGTGTTTTTTCAACCTGGCATCCTATGCAAGTAGCAAATGTTCAGTCATATGGATGTGTATAACTGTGTGAGTTTGGGGGTTTTTTCTCTGTTTTCCAGTTTGCATCCCCTCCCCCAGTGGATTTTACACTTAATAGCTATTTGCCCTCCTGATTCTATTCAGAAAATTAGAGAACCCTGTTTTTCTGGAGACCACTGTGTTCCCCCTGTCAAATTCCTGGCTTTCCACAGACACTGCCATCCATTTGGAAGATGAAGTGAAACGTTAGTGAAGGATGATGGATTTGACTCTGGCACAGGCAGCCTGCAGCCTCTGCAAGGAAGCAACAGAAGTGAAATTATGCTTCTTCAATCACCCACCTCCCCAGAAAAAAAAACCACTGAAAAAAAAAACAAAGAAAAAAAATTAGAACAATGAATTATTAAAGCCAAGGCAAATTATTCAGAAACATCCACGAGCTGAAATAAGTCCCCACTCAGCTGTGTGCTATGCAAGTCCAAACAATTAAACCTACTCTAAAAATGCTCTGCTCACTGACTACTCACAAACAAAAGAAGCCTAAATATGTCACATCCCTCAGTAAATTTTCAAAAGTGAATGGCCGGATTTTTAAAAGGTCTGACTTTTAGAAAGCGACTGGAATGAAGGGAATGGAGGTATTCCAGTTGACACAGGGACGTGGGATCCCACTACTTTTTTTAGACTCTGAGCTGAGCTGCTCCACTGCTGCTCTTCCCAGCTTGCAGAGACAGCCATGGAAGGGACACTTGCTTGAAAGCAGGATGGAAAACTTCAACTCCTTGCAGAGTAAGGCTGTTTTCCTGAGCTGAAATTAATAAATATTATACTAATCTATGTATATAATGCTCCTGTACACTCTCTCACCACCTGATGAAGGTTTGTCCTGATTTTGCCAAAGATTTCTCAAATCACAGGATCATCAAGATTGGAAGAGACCTTTTCAGGATCATCCAGTCCCACCCTCACCCAGCACCACCAGACTTCTAATCCATGTCCCCGAGTGCCACATCCAGGCATCTCTGGAACACTCCCAGAGACAGGGACTCCACCACCTCCCTGGAACACTTATTCCAATGCCTGAACATTCCTGCAGTGAAAAATTGCTTCTAATCTCTGATCTGAACCTGCCCTGGTGCAGTTTGAGGCCATTTCCTCTCCTCCTTTCCCTTGGGACGTGGCAGAAGAGCCCGACCCCCCACCCTCACTACAACCTTCTTTCAGATAATTGTAAAGAAAACTTTCCTTCTTTATATGGAGAAATAGCTTCTCTCCCCTCCCTTCCCCCCTCCTCTCCTCTTCTCTCCATCTTCTCTCCCTATCCTCTTTCTCTTCTCTTTTTTTTCTTTTCCTTGTAGGACCAAAATTTCAGAGAAAATAACTTCTGGGATGTTTTCTTTCCCAAGGCTTTTGCTTAAGATGCTTTTTCTTCAGGATAACCTAAAGACTGGAATGGCCTTGAGAGCACAGTGACTGAACTTTGGGATGGTGTGCAAAGGGATCAGTCCAACATCAGGTATTTCTGGAGAATAACCAGCTCACTTGCTATGGGTGAATTGTTTTTTAATCAACATACAATTGTGACAATTATTTTAGGAGTGATCTGAGTCCTTGCCCAGATAAGAAAGGATTGGAGTGTTTGATTATCAAAACATGGAGACTACAGCTTGGCAGAGGAAGGGTAAAGACACACTTTCACCTCAGCATGCCAAAGGAGTGTTTCTGAGTGGTGGGACACAGACCTCAGGTCTACAAAGGGACTGTAAAGATTTGTGGAGCACACGAGATTCCTTGGAGCAAAACAAGAAATCAAGGAAAGTGATGGAAAACTGAAAATTAGCAATCAATAATTTAAGCATTACCATCCTCCATATGTGATAAAAATGGAAAGCTGTGTGACAACCACCTGGAAATACCAGGTAACACCACCTGTAAAAGGACCTTTAAAGGTCACCTAGTTCCACCCCCCTGCCCTCTCATGCTGGTCTTGGTGGCTCTCAGGCCAAGACCTGGCCCAAAGACCCAAACCTTGCACTAAAAACAGCTTTTTCTTTCCAAAGCTTTAGAGGAGAAAAATCTCTAGAGCTCAGAAAGCTGCCAAAGTGATGTGAGTCAGAAATAATTTCAAAAAAGTCCCCTTAAAAAGCTGACCCATACAGAACAGACATGCTGCATGGACACTACTGCTCCCTGGTTTTCCATCTGCAATGTGACCACTGTAGGTGACCTGCAGAGTCCCCAGGCTTTGTGCCACATGCAGATACCTGCCCCAAGCACCCTTCCAGCACCTCTGAGGTTCTACACCCTCTCCCCACGCCACAAAGAGATCAGGAACTGCTCGAATTTAATTCCTTTATTAATGGAATGGTTTTAGTTAGACCAAAAAAAAAAAAAAATGAAATGGATGAAAGGAATGCTTGTCCTTTATGGTTGCCAGAAAAAAAAAAGAAGTAAATATTGTCTACAGACATTACACAGCTTTCTTTTAACCAGAATTAAATATGGTCCAGAGCAAAGCAAGCAATCTGTAGGATTGTATTGTTATGCTGCTGTTATAAACTATTTACACTGGATAAAAAACCAGGTGTCTCAAAGCCAGCTGTAACCTTAGTTGATCACTGTCATGATTCTGTGCATCTTGCCCTCATCTCCCCTTTTTTTTTTGCTATTATATATAAATCAGGCATTAGCAAGGTTTAAAAAAGTGAGTGATCATAAAACAATCACAAAACAAGCTCTGAGCAGCAGAGACAGAGAGCGAGTTCTCTTCCTCTCCACCCAGCACTACTCTGTCACCCTCCTTCAAGATTTAAGGATTTTAACCCCTCCCTGCAGGCTCTTCCCACGTCCAACCATTTTTTTCTCTTCCACTCAACTTACTTTCAGTGCCAGGAATCCCCCGGGAGGCAATGCCTGGTACAAGAATACACATTTTAAATACACATATTTTAGAGGAGCAGTGCTGTGTGCCGTCTCTGCGAGTGAGTGTTCACAGTAAAACCACGTCAAATAAATATTTGGAGGAATCAGCACAGTGCATCCAGTTTCACTTTCCAAAAGGAAAGTGCTGTGTCTGCTTTTAGGGGCGGTAGAAGGCACGGGCTTAACACAAATCCAACTTTGCTAAGTCGTGGTGGTGCACAAAGAAATCCTGCCTGATTAAAAAATAATTGATTAACCACTCAGCCAAAGGGATTGATTTACTTTGTGCACCAAAGCTAAGAAAGGACTTCCCTGCTGGTTTCATAGCAGACATACAGCACAGAGTATGGTTTTTTGGTTTTTTTTCAGTTTGCAAAAAGGATTAATCAGAATAGTTTGTCCATTCAATCAAACATTGCTCTGCTGTAGCAACATTGTTCTCAGTTCCCTCTCCCTCTGATCCTCCTGCCTGTATTTCTCCTCTAGTTTTTGCTTTTCAGAGTCCATGCTGTAAAAAGTAGAATCTGTGCTCCTCCTGATCTTCTCGAACTGGCTGAAATCCGCAACGTACTTTCCATTTGGAGAGAGGGAAACCACAGGCACGAACTCGTAGCCCCAGTGGATCTCCTCGGGGATGTAGGAAGTCCTGCTCTGGCAGACAGCACTGGTGGACTCCACCGTGGCATTCAGGAGCACCACGAGCTCAAAGTCCTTCTCCTTGAGATTCTGAGGTGTGAGATCTCTCAGGGGGCTGCTCTCGTCCAAAATGTGGTAGAAGGTTAAAGGCAGAATGAGAAAAGGACTCTCTGAGGAGGAGTCAACGTTGAACTTGACGCTGGCTTGGTTCAGCAGGATCCTCTCCCCCTCTTTGGTTTCGTAGGTCTGGAGAAGCTTCCCAGACAGCTGACACTGTATCAGAAGGCTCTTCCTCATGTTTGCCACTCTGATCACCAGGCAAAGTTCCCCGTTGTGCTTAGTGATGACGGCGCAGTGGCTGAATTTAATGGTCTCTGCCCTCTTTTTAGGTCTCGCGATTTTGGCCAGAAAGGTACCTGTGATGAAGATTTCAATCAGGGTGGTGATGACCAGCTGGGCCACGAGCAAGAAGATGGCGTGGGGACACTCCTCTGTAATGAAACGGAATCCGTAGCCAATGGTTGTCTGTGACTCCAGGGAGAAGAGGAAAGCCCCAGTCAGAGAGTCCACGTTCTTGACGCACGGCTCGCGCTTCGGGGAGAACTTGTTCATCTCCAAATCCCCGTGAAGGAACGCGATGGCATAGTAGATAACCCCGAAGAGGAACCAGGTCATGACAAAAGTAGCAGCAAACAGGGTGAGTTTGTACCTCCACTTCATGTCTATCACTGTAGTCCACAGGTCCTGGAGGTAGAGCAGGTAAATGCCGTCGACTTTGTCGATCCGCACGTTGCTGTGGCCGCTTTTGGACATCACGCGGGGTTTGTGTGCCTTGAGCATGGCAGAGTCGATGCCCCCGTTCACCAGAGGGACACGGGACATGTTGATCTTCGTGGTTTCCATTCTCACTGCTTCAGTCCTAAGGAGAGAGCAAAAGAAGAGTGTTACTCAACCGAGTCAAAGCCCACAGCTGATCCTAAAAACCATTTGGTGGAGCGAAGGCACAAACACAGTCTAAACACAGCATACAGTGAATAAAAACAGCTGGAATGCAAAGTTAGCATCATACAGTATCTGACATTGCAAATCATTTGATATTCTTTTTTTTCTTTTTTAACCAGGGGGAAAAAAAAATCATTCTTTGATTCTGGTGACTGCCAAGTGTGGAGAAGTAAAGGTTTCTGTTATGACAGCCTGCAAAAGAAATTCGACAGAGCTGAACTTTTACATTAGTTTTTATTTCTGTAAAAAGGCATTAAATAATTTTTTTTTCCTTACGTTTCTCTAGAGAAGAGGCTCTTTTTGATTAGTGAGCAGGTTTTCTTTAATGCCCTGAAGAGAGACATCTGATCAGAGTTAAAGTCGCGTCAAGGCTGGGTTCAGAGAGCAGATCCAGCACCACCTCTGTCTCTTCCTGCGACGGAGGCAGAATGAGCCAGACCAGCTTTCACTGTGAACAATTAACTTCCACAAGTGATTTACTCAATCGGATCTGGCTCTTTGTTACACGAACCTACAGCTAACCTAGAGGGAAACAAAGCAGACCTGAGCACATCAAAGTCGAGCTTTGGAAAGGAGCGTTTACACCTGAACGCGACCCTTTGGAGCCGTTCGCGCTGCACAGCACCGCCACTTTAAGGTAAAAAAAAATAAAAAAAATAAATAAAAAGGAGGCAATTCACAAAGTCAGCGTTCTAAAGGTGGGCCCTGACCTGCTCAAACCCAGCAATCATTGGACCACCCGAGTCCTGAAGTTTGTTTACTGTGCATCAGCCCGGATGGAGCGCTAAGTGTGAGGACACTCCGGACTGAGCAAAGCCCACAGAGCGAAGCAGAGCGGTGCCTGTGCCAGTTTGATGAGGCAGCTTAACAAGACCCGGCTTGCAGGACCAGACAGTGATTACGTAGAGCAGGGACAGTGCATGTTATAGTCGTTTCCAACAACAAAACTTCCTGCTGACAAAAGCAACAAAGAAAAAAAACATCCCATGCATCCTTTGTGCTTTGGCAGGTCTTACAAAAAGGCATTGTTTTGTTCCATTGTTTTCCTCAGAAAGAGCCTCAAGTAAGTGATTAGTTCTCGGGAACCACTGAAAAAAAAAAAAAGAAAAAGAAAAAGGAAAAAAATAATGTCTTCCTTATAGCTACTTAAAAGAATTTTGCAGGAAGTACAAGATATATTTGTGGCACACACATGTGCCAGCCCAGGACATCAGCATAATTGCTCACTAAAGTACCTTTCCTGTTATGTCAATTAAGGAGAATTTTTGTTTGGGACTATATCATCACACTGTTGCAGGTTTTCTGGGAAAGGGTAATTAAACTTAGCTCCCCTTAACAACTGTAAGTCATTCCAGTTTTGGTTTAATCACCAGCATTTCTCTTCCATAGCCGAGGAGCCATTGCCATGTGTATATATATATATATATATATAAAAGAAAGGAATGCATCCATGATCCCAGTAGGAGATTCCTTATGTGACAGTCAAACAACACACAGTGCACAGCATGTCCGGATAATAAACAGGAAAAAACCTTCAAGTGATCCGAAAAAGAACAACGGGAGGAAATGGGGGGGGGGGCTGTGATGGGGGTTGGGGTGGGAGGGGAGGGGGTGGGAAGGGCTGCACATGCAACTGCTCTTCAGGCAAACCCACAATCAAACACTGCTGCCAGCGTGCAATAAATACGTGCAACCTGTGATGGGAAACCTGTCAGGGAAATGCTTAAGGAAGGGGCTCCATTCCCCGCACCAAGACTCGCCCTGGATAAGACATGGATATGAAACCTATGGAAAACTTTGTCCTGAAATAAGTACACTTCTCCCTCTCAAGCACAGTTCCTCTCAGCCATTAATTCCAGAACAAGTTTCCCTGCCACAAATTTCCAGGCCAGGAGATGTCTGGCCCCTCTAATCCAGTGCTGGAGACACATCCCCATCCCACCCCCTTGCTCAGCCTACCTGGAGTCCTGTTCCTGGGAGCAACTCCCCAGGGCTGCCAGCTCCTCCTCCACAGGGATGGAGACAGCCAAGGCTCCACCTCCCTCCTCGGGGCTCCAGCTGGTGGGCTCCAGCTGAGGGGGCAGGGACAGGGCTCCAGAGACACTGTTTTCTGCACAAGTGGTCGGAATATGTGTTTGGGATGCAGTGGGATGTGCTGGGAGCAGCAGTTCTACCACTCGGATGCTTCCATCACACGCCAAGCTTGGTAAAACAAGCACCACACTCTTCACTTGCAGCACCAGCTGTGTCCACCCGTGGATGGGAGATCCTCCCTTCTGGGACATGGGTGACATGACCAGATGTCACCTGGAGCAGCCAGAGTCAGGTGGGAATAACCACAGGTATAGAATGGTTTGGGTTGGAAGGCACCTCAAAGATCATCCAGTTCCACCCTGTGCCATGGGCAGGGACACCTTCCACCAGACCAGGTTGCTCCAAGCCCTGTCCAGCCCTGAACACTTCCAAGGATGGGGCAGGCACAACTTCTCTGGGCAAGCTGTTCCAGTGTCTCCACAACCTCACAGTAAGGAATAAGGTTCAACCCACATGAGGGTCTGGTAAAAGTGTCTCTCTTGCCCCTGTTGTTCCCTGTCCAGGAGCCCCAAATGAAGAAAACCCTACCACTGCATCCTGCCACCTTTCCAGACCTGCTGGAGGACACCTAACACCACAGATATGACACCAAACTGCCGTGGCAGAAGAGTTCCCCCCAGAAGATGGGAGGAAGTAGAGGTTGTTGCAGGGCACAGTGTCTTCCCTGGGCTACACCAGCAGAGAGGGGGACAGCAGCAAAACTTGCCATTTCAGGTTGAACTTGAGAAGCTTTGGTGTGTCTGTCATGCTCCAGGCTGTGTTTCAACTCACAAGTCACAATTTCTCCCTGTCCCTCCCTGCTGTCCCTGTGTGTAATGTTGGTCTCCACGTGTGAGGTCAGCGTGGTAGAGCATTTTGGAGCCTGATATAGATGAAAGAGGCTGGATCAGAGCTCCCCCATCATCTTCTGTCTCCTCCCTTCATTTGTATGTCTCTATGTGACAAAGTTACTGAGCTCTACAGCGATTTCCTGAAATGGATCCCAGCCAATTTCTGGTGCTTTTTTTGGTCACTTCATGGTTTGTTGTTTTTGGTTTTTTTTTAAATGTTGATTTGTTTCCTCTTTTTTTTTTTTTTTTTTTCTCTCACATCACTTTTTCCTGTGTGATCCTGAATTCCTCTAGTGCTCTTTTCCTCCCCAGGGAAATTCATCTTGGTTTCCTCTCCCTGCAGAAATGCTTCCCTTCCCTGCCCCACGGATATGGGATGAGAGGAGGATCTGTCACAGTGCCTTGGGGCAGCGTTGCTCCTGCTCCCCTCCCTTACCACTGGTAGGGGGAGAAACTCCAATGAAACCATCCATGGAAAAAAAAAAAATTAAGGGCTTCAGAGGAAGATTTTCCCCTGCCCCCATTTCCCCACTGATTCCTGAGTGAAGTGACCAGTCCTATAACACACAATAAATGATTTATGGGTGTCTCTATGTGTAAAAAACCATAATACCTGTATTGCTATTTCCCATCTTATATTTTATAGAGGTACCTTAGACTCTTTGCTCTGACAGCCAAGCCCAGCACCTCTGCCAAAACACTTTGGTTTGTTTGGTTTATAGTCACTCTAAATCATAAAGCATGTCTAGCACAGTAAGTTAATATAAGCAAACAAGACTGAATAATAATATAATATACATTTTTAAATTAAAAGAACACCTGCTGTCTGTTCCCTGGCTGATTTTACACCGATAAATTAATTTTTTGTTACTCTAAATCAAAGTGTAGCTGCAAATAAAAGTGAATTGAAGTACAGTTAAGGAAACATAAGGGAAGAATATAAAATCATCTCAGACTTGTTTAGCATTCTAATGTCCTATGAATTACCTCCTTTCCTCACCAGCCCTTTGGAACAGCCAGAGGAGACTCCCCAGCAGAGCATAAGCTCCTAAGGGAGTTCAGTGCAGACAAAGGCAATAAAACATAGAGCTACATACCAAACCATGAATACCTTGATATTAAGGTAATTCCAGCAGCCAGGGATCTGAGAAGCACATTAACACTGCTTCCAGAGACCACATTATCAAGGAGCCAGAGCCAGCCTGCATACATGCAAAAATGTTCCTCCTGCATGAAGCCAGATTTGCTTGTGCAAGACCTCTTTTGGCAGCCACCCCTGGTTAAAAGGGTTCAGGAGCATGACTTGCTCGAATGGCCTCTGCTGTTTGCTTTTATTCCCAATCAGATCTGCTTTGCCACTGGAGCAAATCCTCAGGCATGCTTCACTGCCACTCTGAGACGGGGGCACAACTTGAGCTGTTTTTTCAACCAGCAAAAAAAAAACCATTAGCAAGGAAAAAAAAAATAAAAGGAAAAAAAAAGAGCAGGGGTGAGGAAAGAAAACATTGAAAAGTACTGCATAATCTTCAGATCTTTCCTAGGTCTGCTGTGGTTCAGTAGGTTACAAAAGTCCCTCCTGAATTCTCAGTGCTCTGCCTAGCATGAACATCCTCCTCCCCCTGGGCCGAGCACCAGGTTATGCTGTACAACTGTCAACAGGCAAAATCCTGCTCTGTGGCTGAGTTGTGGAATACAAAGGGAGCAGGGGCAGAGGGAGGGAAGCAGAGCCTGCAAAAGGATGCTTTGCCAGGGCAACAACTATTTGCAGAGCAGTGCTAAAGGAAGTGAAAACCCAAATCCATCTTTGCCCCTCCTGATAGCTGGGCACGGAAGAATAATTAAAGCTGGAGAAGTCTTATGGTGTACAGTTATCACTTTCTCAGGGTTATTGGCACAGGAATCTTGTTGTTCCCAAGGGCAGGGTGTAAAGCTTTGCAGTAACTATTGATTTACACAGATGAGCCTTGGAAGCTACACTGATGTGAAGAAACAGGAAAACAACCAAGAAGGCAGAGAGAAGGCAAAAGATGACTCAAAGCTCATGGAGAAGCTCCCAGTGATTTCCCAGATCTCTGGATCAGGCCTCCAAGTGGAGGAAAAGCACATCCTGCAAGTGTCTGAGCAGCTGACACACCACAAGTGAGCATCCACCCTTCCAAAAACCTGCCCTCCAGCATCTTCCCTGAGCTCTGTGGAGGAACAGGGGACTTGGCCATGCACAGCCTTCAGTCCAGGAACCTTCAAGGACAGCAAAGGGTTCTTTCAGGGAGAAGTAAATAAACTCCTCACTTTCTGAAACTCTCCTTTTTGTGTTCAGTACTACAGTTTACAATTTTTATTTTTTTTTTAAAAAAAAGGAATAAAAAAATAGTTTTTCCAGAAACCTGTCCTGCCTTTTTTTATTTTAATAAATCGCTTCTCTTCAGCAGGGCAACGTAAAATCCTTCTGAATGTCTCCCTTGCTGGTGCATTGTTGCTTCAAACTCTTTTCAAACCCCTTGTTAACACAGTTAAGCATTTTAAACCTGCCTGTGCTGTGATTCTCTTCCCACCCTCCAACCCTTTCCTCATTCCTGCTGTGCAAACCATACCTGGCTCTTTCTACCTGGGCAAGTCCAAACAGACTCCTGAAATCCTGTCCTCTCCTTTTCTGGGAAATTGGATGCCAGAACTGCTCTGCAAGGCTGAAAGGGACATTTCTTGTTGCACGAAGCTTAGCAAGCTCATACCCTGCACTTCCACTTTCAGTTACATCTTTGGCCTCCTGTGGGAACATTAAACATCCCAGCAACACCACAGAGAAGGAACTGAGCTAAGGGAGGATGGCAGTGATGTCTTCTCCTCATATAAAGCCAGGACTAGACATTCGGAGAGCTTAAAGCCTAATGTTGTCCTGTTTTGCAGTCACTGCCATGATTTCTTCACTCTTCCCTTCCAGGATGCCTTTGGGGGCTTTCAGTGGCTAAATCCTGTCCTTCCTTCTCCCTGAGGTATTTCTCTTTTCCACAGCACTATCTCTCATTATCCTGTTTTCCCCCACTTTGCTTTGCATCCCATTCCTCTCCTCTTTCCTCTGTGAATCCGAAGATCCAAACTAGTTGTGCTTACACTGCCACCAGACAACTGTGTAGCTGTGGCAGCAGAGCTGTTTCTCACAGGATTACTGGTTTATGTTCAACAAATATCTTACTGTAGGTTCACAGCACCTATTCCTGACCTCTCCATTGTACAATAAAATCATAAAATCACAGAATCACAGCATGGTTTGGGTTGGAAAGGACCTTAAAGATCATCTAGTTTCAACCCCTCTGCCATGGGCAGGGAGGACTCCTATTTTCAATGATTTCAAATTTTGCAAAACTTCACCCCTTTGGGCTGAGGTTTTCCTTGAGGTTGATCACAAGTGAACACACTTCAACGCGTCAGTCAAAACAAAACAGCCATTTCCAAAATCAAGGCCGAGAAAATATGCCTGGAGATGTTTCTGCCTCCGTGTTCAGACAGCTTTGGTGTCTTTTCCTTCAGAGTGTGAATACATCAGCATATTTTGGTGCAGAGACTGAAGGTCTCACCCTCCATGAGCACCCCAACATCCCATTCATGGAGTAATGTCAGTGCCTTCCTGCTTTCTGGCCTTATAAATCCTCATCCATGCCGTGATGCAGCTTCACTAGGAAGTGCAAGGTCGCACATCTTCCCAGTTCCTTATCAGTGAACTCCCCTGCAAGGGTGGAAATGTGGGAACAGAACCTCAGACTCGGGGAGGAGTCTCCCCTCCACCTCTTCCAATGATCAGATTTGGGATCAGCACCAGTGGCATCAGCCACATGGATCGGGGAGCCCTGCTGTGCAGGAGGGAGGAGGAGAAGAAGATCGGGGGATATACTGGGAGAAGATTGAAGGCAAGCCAAGGAATGCCTCGTTTTTGGCTCTTCTTGCTTGGACATGAGATAATCTGATCCCTTTGGTGTTGTGCAGGGTGCTCTGTGACAAGCCCAGACACAGAGCTCTTGGGCATCCAGCAAAATGAGGGTCAGAAAGGAAGACACCTGTACACATTCCAGCACGAAACACAAGCCGGGCAGGGATTTTCTGCAAAATACTTTTTCACTTAGTCAACTAAGGCCTACCTAAGTCCTGCTTAAGTACTTAATTCCTTTTTTGGGAGAGGGCCCTTTGCCAGCCAGCTGCTCCAATTGCTGTGGGAGTGTGTTTTCACACAGCTCCTGCTTGCCTTCCCCATCCCAGAGCACGGACAGGCCACCTCTCCAGAGCACAACTCCAACCACTGCTGTTCCTTTCCCTGATTTTGGGGCTGGGGCTCGAGGGGGTTGAGGTTTTTTTGCCTCAAAGGCATATTTTACCTCACTTTATGCCTCTTTATGTGCTGCCTGGTATAAGCCACCTGGGCTATAATCCGCCTGCACCAGCTCATGTGCCAAGAGTTTCATCTTTCTGTACCCAAGAGAGGGACAAGTGTGTTTCCTTCTGGTATTTTAGTCACATGGTGGCAGCTCCATGAGGTAACAATATGGAAAATAATGAGTCTGAAGGCATTTACTGCTCAGATTGCTGAGTCTCACAAAGTTCACAGAGAAGGGAACCCCCTCTCAGGTCACCAGAGAACAAACCTGTGACTGGGGACGCCTAAAGAACACCTTAAAATAGCCTTCCAGTACCTAAAAGGTGGCTGGAGAGGGACTTTTCACACAGAGTGACAGGAAAAGGGGGAATGTCCTTAAGCTGAAGGATAGAAATTTAAGTCTAAATATTAGGAAAAAATTGTTCCCTGTGAGGGTGGAGAGGCCCTGGCACAGGTTGTCCAGAGAAGCTGTGGTTGCCCCTGGATCCCTGGAAGTGTCCAAGGCCAGGTTGAGTGGAGCTCTGAGTATCCTGATCTAGTGGACAGTTTTGGGGTTGGAACTGGATGATTTTTAAGGTCCCTTCCAACCCAAACAGTTCCATTATTCCATGATAATCTTGCTGGGACTGTCAGCTCCTGCTCACTGGACGTTGGTTGTGTCCTGGCTTTCCCTTCTTTCACAGCAGGTAAATGACAGAACCTTGTTTTTAACCTTCCCAGAACTCACCCATCCCTTCACAATCTGGCAGACACCTACTCTGCCTCTGAATAATAATAGTAGTAGTAGTAATAATAATAATAATAATGTTAAACTCAGAGCCACTGATTTGCCAGCCTGCAGCTGGTTTGAAATCTGCTGCTTTTGCTCCAGACCTGCAGAAGGGTTAGTGGGACAGAAAACTTCCCTGGTTTCTTTTCTTGTTTGTTTGCTTTTTTCCCCTCCAAAATTCATTTCTTGGTCTAACAAAAATCTGGTTTTGCTTAAAAAACAAGCAAGCAAACAAGACCCCAAACTAGACACTTCCTCTAGATTTTTAATTTAAATTGTCAGCAGGTGGCTGGAAATGAATAGCAGTGCTTAGTCATGGCTATGCAAGAGGCAGGGAGAAAAGTTAGCACTTTGCTGCAGCTCACAAAATCTGGCTAAAACAGCTGCAACTTGTCTTCCCCAGGGCTGCTTCTTCTCCCTCTTTCTCAGCTCCCACAGCTGGGAGATGAAAGGTATTTATCAGGCAGCAGTGGGATATTCCAGACCGTTCAGGGTGGTTTGTGCCTCTCAGTTTTCTTGGACAACAAATCCCCTGAAGCCTCAAACCCCACGTCACACACCAGGTCCCTGCACCAGCCTCCTCTCAGGGCCATCACCCCCTGCTTTTGTGCCAACCCTGTGGTATAAATACATTTAATTACCCTTTTTAATTACCCCCTCCGATGCCAATTCATTGCGCCGCATCCCAGTCAAGTTGGGGTTTGTTCTTTAATTAGTCATTGCACACCAGGGCTCTCAGAGCTCGGGGTGGGTGTGGCTGGGGGTGGTGAGGCTCCCTCCAGGGTGTCAGGCTCCTGCTGGGGCACAATTTTGGATGTGTTCACCCCATATCTCCCGTAAATCACAGCTCTCTCCTTTAGCCCACACCGCAGACTCACGAAGAACGGCTTCAGTACCCCACAAATACCCCACTGTTTGTGCACATTCACCAGCACTGCAGAGAGAAACATGCTCCTCATTTTCCATTTCTCCTCAAAGCTTAAATACCAGGCTATGAAAAGAAGTTTCCACAAAAAAAAAAAAATTAAAATTAAAATTCCTAGGCCTTTTAAACATCTAAAAACCTCAATAGTATTGAAAGTAATGGTAGGGTTGCAAAAAGGCCGGGAAGCTGGCAAGGGAAAAAATCATTTTCTTTCAGGGTCTGAATTTTGGTAACCTTTGGTTCATCTATTTCTAATGTAGAAAGAATCAAATCTAAGTGGGGAAAAACAGCACACCCTGACCCAGAAGGAAGATGGATGTTGTTACAGTAGTAAAGCTTTTCCTCTGAGACAGTTTCAGTGTCTCTCTTACCTGTGTGGTGCAGCTGATTTGTGCTTCATGCAGGCAGAGCAATGATAAATACAGAGCTAAATGACAAATAAGCCGAATTTTCATCTTCTCTGCGTGGCCAGGACACAGCAGTGGATCTGGACTGGTGATCTTTGCAATCCCACAAAGCACATGTCCAGGGGAGAGGGATGGGTTTTGTCGTGGCTTCATCTTAAAAACTTGCTACAAGCTGATTTTCTCAGGAAGTTATTTGGTTATGAAGAATTGCCCTGCCTGTGTGAACAAGTTCACGCTGTGCAAAATGTTCTCAAAAAGCAACACCAGCAAAATGGGAGAGGAAGAATCCATTTCTCTCACCTAAATCTGAATTATTTTTAAAGTGAATGTCTTTCTCTCGTAGGCAAAGCACAGGTGATGCTGCTGGCACAGCAGGGACATATATAGATAGCTTAATTATTTTTTATAATTAATTACTTTGCTGTGAATTAGGGAGTGGGCCCATTATTCTCTTTGAGGGACACAGCAGCTTCAAAAATGTCCATTCCTACTAGTTTTCTCTGCACTAAAAAGATATTAAATTGCATGAAACACCATTTCCCTTGATTGTCCAGGTCTCATAAACAGAGATCAAACTCAGCTTCATCTCAAACAAATGTCTGGGAGCTACTTAACCAAAACAGAGGATTCAAATTTTTAAATGCTGGAAAGAAAATTCAATAGTGCCCAATAAAATCAGGGCATGTGATATTTCACAGGCAAATATTTATGTGCCTTTACACAGCCTGTCCCCATCCTCTTCTCCATCCTTGGCCCTACTCCTGTCCCATCCAAGCACTGCCTCCTCACCAGCCCCATGGACAGCGGCCACAGCTCCAGGAAGGACAGAAATGGTCATGGGGGTCCTGAAACCCCCTAAATTCTGGAGTAATATATAAACCAAGGCCTTCCACCTGCCTCCTTGAGGTGATCAGGGATGAACTAAAACCACCAGTGACACTTCCCCGCCCATTGGTGTAGGGTTGTTTATCCTCAGTATTGCCCAAGAGTTTTATTTCAGGGCACTTTTGTCTTTTTTTTTTCTTTTCTTTTTTTGTGTTCCTGACCAACCCATGGATGTGCTTCATTTAAGGTTTAAAAGGCTTTTTCTCACACATACACACACCCCTGTATATGTTTTCCACTGAAGTCTGTGCTTTTTCCCTAGACCCACCCAAATTCCAGGACATGGCTCACTTGTGTGCCAAGCTTTGAGACTCTCCTTGCAACAAATGGAAAAATGCCCTTTTTTTCCACTTCTGCACATTTTAGGGGGAGAACCCCACAGAGGAGGAGGAGGAATTTAGTTATACCTGTTATTTCAGAGCAGGAACAGGAAAGAATCCCAGTGTTGTCCATGGGAACTCTCAGTTCCTGAGGTGCACGAGGTCCAAGCCCCAGTGCTTTGCTTGGGACTCTGAGCTGCAGTTGTGGAGGGCTAAGGAGATTTCAAAATTAATAATTAAAAAGCAAAACCTTCTGGTTGGTAGAATTCCATTCTTTTTATAGGAAGTACTTAGCGCTCCTGAGTGTGTTGGTATTTTAGGAGAGGAATGGAAAAAAATCAAAGATTAATGGGGAGAAACGTTGGGGAGTTTTAAGTGGAAATTACAGTTTTTAGCTGTGTCACTCCCTGCTCCCTTTAACAGGGTATTTTAGGCTACCATAGAATCACAGAATGGTTTGGGATGGAAGGGACATTAAAGATCATCCAGTTCCACCCCCTGCCATGAGCAGGGACACCTTCCACTAGCCCAGGTTGCTCAGAGCTCCTTCCAACCTGGCCTTGGACTTTGTGAGAGGCGATGGACAAGAGCAAAGGGCTCCTCTTGTTCCCCAGATCAGCCCAGCAGAGGGAAGGCTGCAGGAATTCCACCTTCCCTCCCACAGGGCTGCTCATGGGGTGGCAGGAGCCCTCAGTTCATGAGGAAAGAGCCATCACAACTCTGTTCCCTCCTGTTCTGGCACCTCCAGAGCGACTCCCACCCACCAGGGCTGTAACAACACAAAAACTCCATCCAAACTCTTTTCCATTGCACTTGCCTCTGTGGGGATTCTCTGATGCCTGATTTAGGCTGGTCCCCTTTGATTTCCTCTTCTCAGTGAGGGAATTAATAAATCATCTCTGACTTTCAGAGCTCCCCAGCTTCATGGAGCTTGTTGGAACATAATTTCTGACGCCTCTGTTCACCTGCCAAGTTAAGCTGAAATTAGCCCACGGATTTAAAGACGTGGGCTGGTTTGTATCCCTTCACTCTTAGGTGATGGAAATTAAAATGTGCTGGGTTAATTATTTATCCTTTCCATCAGCAAAATGCTCACACTGTACAGAAGCTTGTTGTCACTCTCAGATATGTGTAAAAATTGGAATAATAATATATATATTTTTAAGAAGAGGCTGCTTTCTGAGTTTCTTGATTGGGAGGTCACACAGCCCAGGATTATGTGTCTTCCAGAAAAACTCCCAAGGAATCAGAGGGAAAAGAATATTTGTTTTCCTCCTCGCTCTCCCAAATTGCTTGATCCCTGCCAATTTTCATGGCACAGACCCTTCAGTCTGCTGCAGAGACTGTGGCTTCTGAAAGGGAGGAAATAGCAATAATGTACTGGTGCACATCATTGTTTTTGGATTTTTCTGGCAAAACCACAAATATCAAAAAAAAAAAAAAAAAACAAAAAAAAAAAAAAAGCTTCAACTTTTCTTTCTGGCAAAATTAAAAACAAAACAAAACAAAAAAAACCCAAACAAACAACATGGGTAATTCTGGCTGTTAGTTCAAACCAAAACCAAACCTTTCATTTTAGCTTTGATGCTTGCAGAGATATATGTGTGGGTCTAATTTAAATCGGGTGAGGGACACAATGTGCCTTGAAGTGACAGATGGCGACAT
>JAWWLV010000001.1:114939162-114949965 GCA_035041135.1 Platyrinchus mystaceus
CTGCACACGCTCCAGCCCCTCAGTGTCTCTTCCATGAGGTTCCAGAACTGGACACAGCCCTGGAGGTCCCTCAGCAGGGACAATCCCTGCCCTGGGCTGTGCCCACACTATTCCTGATCCAGGTGCCATTGTTCTCTTGCCCCCCTGGGCACACCCAGGCTCGTGTCCATTCCCTGTCACCAACACCCCCAATGTTTTCATCTGTGCATCTCCAAAATACAACACCTGGGCCTGCCTGTGAACAGTCCCACTTGTCCTAAATCTTTGTCACCACTGCTTCTATCCAAGGCTCCCCTTTTCCTGGCATGGCTCAAATCCACCTCTGCTTTTCACCAAGCCTGACCTGCCATTTATTCAGCAAGATGGAGCCTGTGATCAGCTGAAAAAGAGAAGACTAAACCAGAGCTGTTCTGGGGTGTGGACTGCCTGAAGCTGAGCAAAGCTGTAGACCAGAAATAATTTCTGTGAACAGCTCCTGGAGCTTTAGGAACTCAGCAAATTCTGACATTTTGACCACTGTTTTCTCTTGAATCTATGGAATGAGGATTTTGGTTGTTCCCCCAACTCTTTTTTTTTTTTTTTTTTTGCAGATTTCACTGTTAATTTTGAGCTCATAGAGAAACGTGCTTAAACCAAAGTTTCTAGTGAGAAAAAAAAAAGCTTATTATTGACCTCTGCGACATTGCCAGTCTTTATGTGACATCTTGGGTGGTTAACAACTAAATTTCTTAAGATCATGTAAAGCAATCATGAACAAAAGCTTATCCTTCATGATGTTTATAATCACTATTTATAAGATCTAAAGAAACTCTGGAGCATTGAAAAACATGGTGCCTCCTTTCACATTTTCACTGTTTGCCAACCAAAAATACACCTGCAAAGGCAGAATCCCCCACCAAGGTGCAGTAGGAGGATAAATCAGTGGGGTTTCTCCACTGCAATTGGATTTCTGCACATAAACACTAGGAAATCTTTTTAAAATAGGATTTTATTTCCCCTATCACCTGAGACCTTACAAAGGAGAGGGAGATTTACCACCAATAAGCATTATTTTGGGTCATGCTCAAGGGAGAGCTTTGGATATTTTACTCTGACAAGAAAATAAATCAATGCTAAATTTTATACATCTTTGTTCCAAAAATATATATTTAAGGTTCAGTACATGTTTTGTTGGTCTTTTTTTGTTGTGGTGGTGTTTTGGTTTTGTTGGGGTTTTTTTAAGTTGTATTTGGCTTTGATTTTTTGGTTTTTGGGGGGAGTTTTTGGTTGTTTTGGGGGTTTTTGTTTTGTTTTGTGTTGGGGTTTGGTTTTCTGGGTAGGCAGCTGGGGTTTTTTTAAACTGCAGCTATAGTGCAGAGTAGGAATTAATTTCAAGGACCAGGAATTCCTCAAAACTTGGGCTGAAGCACCAGTAATGTTGTTACCTGTCCTGAGGACAGGGAGTGAGAACTGT
The DNA here is from genome assembly GCA_035041135.1 of Platyrinchus mystaceus. Taxonomy (NCBI): domain Eukaryota; kingdom Metazoa; phylum Chordata; class Aves; order Passeriformes; family Tyrannidae; genus Platyrinchus; species Platyrinchus mystaceus. Next base: position 114,940,616 of record JAWWLV010000001.1, read on the forward strand.
GGCCTTAAGTAATTTAGCATAATTAGCTCAAGAAGACCAAAATTACGAGGAAAAAAAAGATCTTTTATTAAGATTTCTAGCAGCATGATGGAGCTTTAGACTAAAACTAACTGAAGTGCAGACATAATTCCATGGATTTTTCTTATTGAATTCTGGTTTTGCAGATGAAAACAAACTAACCACGACTGGGAGCTCGTGATGTGATGCTGTAGAACCACATCTGGCCTCCACATCTGCCCCAGCACCGTGAAAGGGCCACAGTGGGAGCAAGAACCAGACCTGGACCCTTCTGTTTGTCCATTATACACGGATTAAAACAGCCCTGTTGGCTTTCCCACACCTGCCCTTGTTGTGTTCAGTCAGCTCTGGTCCCATGGAAGTATTTTGCACCGCAGGCCATTCCAGTCTGGCTCTTTTGTGCCTTGACAGGAGCTTTCAGCCCCTTTTTCAGCACATTCCACAGCAGGTAATGGACACTCAGCACCCCTGGGCTGACATTCACCACGTTAATTCATAACTCATAAACAGAGGCCCTCATCACAAATGACTTTTGTGCCTAATCTGAAGGAAAAAAAGGAGGTTTGATTTAAAAGCAGTAAGCTGGGAACAGTCAAGGGACCAAATAGCACAGAGGCCACCAAGTCTCCCAGTAAACCAAACTCAGTATGGGCATAAAATAAAGTGTTGCCTTAAAGGGTTTGGGCTTTTTTCATCCTATTTTTTCTGAGAATGTTTTGTCGTTTGCACAAGAAAATGAATGAGAATTGCAAGTGCTCTGTATGACTCAAACACCTCCCTCCACATCCTCATGCACCTTTTGAGTGAATGAAGCACAGCCTTGCTCTGAAAATCCCACAAAACACATCTTTGGTTGCCTTCCCCCCTCATCCTTTTATCCATTCCTGCAGCACAGGGCTGTGGGTTGGCTGTTTATGGCAGAGAGAGGGGATTGTTGATGGGTTTGGTGTTGAAATGTCTGAGGAAGGAAACTTTCAGGAAACATTATTGCTGGATAAAGCAGCAGGAAACTGAGGCCTGTTTGCTTGGGTGAGAGGGTGGAAGGGGTTCAGAAAAGGACAGCTGGCATGGAAGTTTCCAGGAGTAAGGATAGACAGCCTGGAGTGGGATTATTGCTGAGCAGAAAACAAGGGAGCACTTTGAGGGGACTTTAGAGACAAGGTCAGACAGTCTCAGAAGCATTTTTCTGGTTGATATTTTCCTTGGAAGATATATTGTGTGAAATTAAAATCACTTAAGCAGGAAGAATTTATCTACTGGTCAAAATGTTGTGAGCATCTATTTTATTCTACTTATTCTGGCTATTTTATTTTCATTTTATTCAATTATATCAATTTTATTACGTGTTTTTGTCAGGCTGTGTAATTCCAGTGAGAAAAAGGGGAAATTTTGATCCTAATATATTTTACCCTTTTCATGAGTTCATGCTGAGAATATACCTTTTAAGCCAAATAAGTCAGTGCACTGTTCTATATGTTGCTTCACTGCAGATTATGGTAATTTATTACACAGATAAACATTTTTATCATATAGTCTCAATGCAAAAGTGCTAATTGCAGATAAGGAAAAGTGCACAATGTAAAACCAGAGAGGTGTCCTGAAAACTGTGACCCAACCTACAGGGAAACACCTCTGTCCAAGCAAGGGAGATTAAATTGATCTAATCTGAAACACCTCCTGTGTCCAACCCCTGTCCCAGCAGTTCACTCTCAACCTTTCCCCCAGGTTGAAGGTGAAGGTTTGCAAAAGGGCTCTGCTGGAAGGGGAAGTTTGCCAAACACCCAAATGGGTGTAAATACCTGCAGATGTGTTATCCCAAAAATGCCCCTCCCCTCTTTATGCCCAAGAAATATTTGTCCAGTGAAGGATGATGGATGCCTGGAGCATTCAGGTCGTTTCTTGCTCCCTTCCTGCCTGACCACGACCTCTGATTGCTGTGAGCCTCAGAGTGTGCCAGTCACACAGGGACAATCTCATGCTTAGGATGAGGCAGAGATGCTCTGGTTAGTATCCAGTGTTTTTGGCTGTTCTCCACGAGGATTTCACACCTTTCAGGTTAGATAGGTCTGGAATGAACAGGCATTTCCATTCATGCACAGCCAATACAGAAATCAGGGAGCTGCTTTTCCCAGCAGAGCCCTGTTTGCTCCAGGACCAGGCACATGATTTTTACCAAGCCATTTGCCATATGAACACCAAGCCATTTGCCATATTAACAAACACACTGAAGGTTAAAATGATCCTTGAGTCTGTAGTAACTCATTCAAGTCATTCATGAATGCTCTCTCATCCCAAGGGGTGAAGGACAGCTCAGTATGGAGATACCTTTCAAACATTCCCATTTAGGGAATCCATATGCACTGACAAGGTTGATTTTAACTCTTTGATACCTCAACCAGTAATTTTTACTAATTTTCATACACATCACAGCCTATAAGGCAAAGACTTTCCCCTGCATTAAAACAAACAAATAAACCAAAAAGGCATCACCCCAAAATCCGCTTTGTTTTTCCTGGAAGCAAAGTAAATCAACATTTGTTTTGAAATGTTCTGAGGTTCATCCTGCAAAGCAGTTACACTCCTGTTTTTCTTGGTCCCTCACAGCTTTGGTCTCTACCTGTTCCCAAAGAATACAGCCTGTCTCTAGGAACTCTGTGTCTTAGGAGAGGGAAACAGGAGAAGAGGCAGGAATAATATTCCAGACTTCTATAATGAAACCTGGGCAAATAAAAAATTCAGCTGCCATCAGGGCTGATGGCTTGTTTGCTTCATTGCATGGGGGAGCCAGGATAAAAAAAAGAACTATTTGTTTTCATTTGAAATTCTATAAAAAGTAACAGGGCTGAATTATTTTATATGTATGTTGGAAGACTGAGGCCCAAGTCATCCGCTGCTGTTTTTGTCTCCAGGCCATGCCTCATTTGCTGGGATGGAATTCTTGGGGAAGTTTTTGGTCTGGTCTACACTCTGCTTTTGAAAAGCAATGCCAGTTTGTACTGTACAACCAGCACTATGTTACATTCCAGCCTCGCTTCCTCCCTCCCATGAGTTGGTTGTTAGAGAGTGCAGAGAGCGCAGTGACATTTTACAAGCAAGGAAATAAAGAAGACATTTCTTTAGCAGCAAATTGCCTCCTTTCCCCTTCAATTAAAAATCAAATAAAATATATCACAGGTAATGATATCACAGGAAAACACACACCTGGCAGACAGGTACACAGAGATCAGAAAGACCCTAAAATACCTCTAAATGCAATATGGCCAAAGGCAAGTGAGGGATCAAGGTTAGTTAAAAAGTAATGTAGATACTCCTGGTTCACACAGGAAAGCCAATTTGGTTCTTTTTTTTACAACCAGCACATCATAGAGGAAAAAAAAAGAACTTATCTGTAAATCTCATTACAGCAGGATCCCAAAGGAAAAATAAAAAGGGAGGCAAAAACGAGCTGCACTGAAGGAGAGGGGGATTTGCACCTCAGGCTTACATTGTGCTCAGTGAGGAAAAGCCAAACCTGCCGTAAACAAGTGGTGTGAAGACACAGGGAAAAGTTGGGAGACAAAGCCTGAAGTTCTCCAGCTCAGACATTTCACATTCTTTATACCTGCCACAGAAAACTTACATTCTCTTTCCTCATCCAGGCAGGTAACAGGGGCACGACAAAGTCCTGGACAAGTTTTCCCACTACGCCAATGAAAACCAATTTCTGAACTCAAAAAAGAGCGAGAGCTGTCTGAAAGTTGCTCTTCCAACACCCCATAAATCACCATAGACTCCTACAAGGGAAAATATCTGGCAGGAAAACAGTTACAAAGACATATAAACATATAAATATGTATAAAAATACCAGCCACAAACCTCCCATTCAGTAACTTGCATCAGTGGAAAGACCAAACCGTGACAGCTTTTGCCTTGTTGCTCAGCTGCCTGTACCCCAAAATTCATGACAAGGCACAATCTTATAAACATTTCTGCTTTTACACACCGTTTCTAAACCCTGAAAACACTAAAATAAAAGAAAAAGAGGGAAAGCACCTACTCCTTAGCTTCCAGTTCCTCACAGCTTCCAAAGCACTGCTAAGCATTTATGCATTTTTGACAAATACCTCTTACCTGTAAAAGAGCAACGTTCAGATTCCTTACTAGATGTTATCGTCATGTCAAGTCAAACAGTCCTTTTTTTTTATAAAAGGTTGGATGGTTTTTCAGTAAAGCAAGTGTGCATGTTTAAAAAAGAAGAAAAAATAAAAGCCAAAAGAACAACAGAAATCAGACCCCTCAGAGAGTCTCTCCCTTCCCTCGCTGTCAGTCAAAAAAACAAGTTGCAATAAGCCTGAGTTGGAATTACCTGAATAAAGAAACTGGAGAGAGGGAGGGAGGAGAGGGAGGGAGGGAGGGAGAAAGAGAAGGGGGGAAAAAAAATAAAAGAGTCTGAGAGGAGACTCAGTGATGTCAGCAGAGAGTGTTAAGGAAATCCACAGTTGAGCCCAGCAAACTTTATAACTACACAGCACTCGGCACCCAGTTACGTGGTGAGCAAATACCTGCTTAAGAGGAACTGAGTTACTTCTAAAGGACTCAGTTAATCTTTGAAGAAACTTCAGCCAGGCTGATCAAAGTCCCCTAAAGGCCTTATTTCCTAAATAAATAAGGCTACGGGTGGTTGGATAATGCCAAGGAAAGAGGAAGAGGGATAAAAAGCCAGCATTATTGATCCCCCCTTTCCTGTTGGCCAAAGGGAGCCCGAAACTCATCCGAAAGAAATTCATGAAAGGGTTGTAACACACTGAGCTGCAGCAGCCGAAATCCCTGACCACCAAAGTTTAGCCACAACACTCTTTCCCCTTGATGACTTGTCCTGGGTTTGCTCCAGTGCCTTTTTGCTGCTGTTTCCTCGTTGCAGAAAGCACAGACAGGGAAAACCAGCTGCTTTGAACACAGGGAGGGAGAGGGGGGGGAGGTAAAGGCTGTGCCATGGGTACCATGCTGGGATTTGATGGGATTCCCAGAACTGGATGCAAACAGCAGCAGAAGGTTAAAATCATAACCCTTGGATATCATATCATTCTTCTGTGTCCCCATTCCCAGGGATACTTCTCCCAGGAATTATATATCTCAATACACCTGTAGCTCAGTGTCACCTGCAGGGACATCCCACAGCCCAGCTGATGCCAGGTTGACTCCCTTCCCTTTTCCTCGGGGGAAACAACCACGGGGTGAATATTTTACCACCAAAACTCTGCCCCGCCTCAAATTCCCGGGGAGCACCTCGGGAAAAGCGAAATCCCTGGCAAACAGGGGATTTAAATGCCATTAACAGATATTTATAATGCCATGATGTACAACCATAAGAAACTAGAGGCTGGAATTCTGCTGTCAAGTGGTGGGGTATGTAGGAATTCAGGCAGTGCCAGTAGGCAGCAGCTGTTTTACATTTAAAAGGGCAACAGTTTAGATGTGATTTTTTTTTTTCCACTTTGCCAGAGACTGAAGAATTTCACACGACTTGGATTGTCCCCCAAATCCATGAACCTGTTGCACTCGTATATCTTTCTCTATATTTACTGTGAGGGAGATGGCAACAGCTATATATAAATATATGTGTATATTTATATACAAAAACGCTTGTGAAAGTCTTTTTCTGCTTTCAGATGAGCTCTTCTGTTTGCAGAGCCCTCTGCAATGCCATGGGATAATGCACCTATACAAGGAATTCTCTTGCACTATCCAATTAAATTATGTTTGGTTGTAACTGAATTGTGTATTATTATTATTATTATTATTAAAAATCCTCAGTTAAAGCTTTCCTCTTCTTTATTCTGGGAAAAGCTTGGCAAAATGTCCAAATCAAAACCAAATATGAGCATTCTAATGAGTTTGTCCCACACATTCCCCAAATCAGCACTTGTGGCAACACAGAGACCATGAAATCAAGTGTAGTATGAGAGGTCTTTGGGAGAGTGTAATATGAGGATTTGCTCTGAAAGGTGCATTTCACAGTGTGCAAAAATACACAAGAGCTCAGGTTTTAATCCCTCTGCTGCTTTGTTAATGCTCTGTGGACTCCAATCCCAGCGTGGAAGACAGACCAGCAGAGCAGAGGGCAGAATTTCAGTCACAGGGGCATTTCCCAGCTTTGCATGCTTGACTTGAAAATGTAAATACCTTTCTTTAAACAGGTTTCCACTCATTCAGCAGAGAGCCCACAGGTGATGAGGCCTCCTGGCAGCAAAGGGTGATGACAAAGCCTCTCTCCAGGAAGATACAGGGAGGCTCCAGAAGGTGACTGAGTTGACTGTCCTGCTCTTGGCCACGCAAAGAGGTCTTAAAATCTCCCCCATTTTCTCTCTGCTTTTACTCTGCTGTCCCTTCCCCACCTTTGAGCCATCCCTGGGGCTTGTCCGACCCCCTCAGTGAATTCCATCAGCTGGTAAATCAGACAGAAAGTGCCACATGTCTGTTCCCTTCTGCAGGTGACTTTTGATCTGAGACACCTCATGTGGAGTTTTGGGAACTCCTACAAGAGTGAGAAGAGTGTGTGGCCGGCAGAGGAAGAGCAGGACATGGGTTACCACAAGTCAGCTGCCTGCCAAGGGCTGTCTGTGCTCAGTCCCTACTCCTTTTTTACAAGCCAACTATCTTAAACAAGCCTCTCTTCCTGCTGGGTCACCACGTGCTCCTGGGCTGTTCCCACATGAGAAGGAAGAGTTAATTTGTTAGTTCAAAACGCATAAGTTCACGTGTTGTTTCTTCAGATTCACCTCCGTAGTGAATGTTATAAACCTGTCTCCTTGCAGCAGCAACAGGTGAGTTCAAAAGTTTGGGCTGGATAAGCCGAAATACTTGTCCGAACTTCCTCAATCAATAAAGCTGAGCAGGAAATCCCATGATGATAAAAGGCTTGCTCAGGGAATTTTCAGGTTTTATGTTGGCTCTGGGTAAAGTTAAACGAGGAAAAGAGACAATAAAACTGAAATCCCTGGCAGAAAAGTTAGTCCTACACATCAAAGCTGCACCTGCAGCTTTCTCCTCAATCCAATAGTCAGTTATTTTACTGAAAATGTGCTTTGGGCTCCTCAGGTGGAGTGTGACCCTCAGTTCATAAGGATGTGGATGGGGAAAAGCCACTGGGACACTTCAAGCCCTATTTCTTTTTTCACTTTTCATGTGAATCCCAAACTCCTGAGTTAAAAATCAGACACGGGATATAAAGACATTGGGATTGTTACATAAAACCAGACATAAGACAAGAAAGGGACCTTACACCAAATAAAGACATTGGGATTGTTACATAAAACCAGACATAAGACAAGAAAGGGACCTTACACCAAATAAATTCAGGGTGCCTTGAACAGACATGTCACCTGAGAACTGCTAAATACCTTTCTGTGCTTTTACACACCTAAAAATCTGTGTAAAGCTGAGCTTTGTGTCCCCTTGGAAGTCCTGAGAAGCAAAGCTCCCAGAGAAATCCCACTGTTGCATTTGTGGTCTCTCAGCTCTCAATCTCCCTCTGTGACTCCGGGATAACAGCACAGCCAAACCTTAGGAGTGTTTCGCAACAAATACAATAAAAATGGGAAGGAAAAGCACAAAAATGTACCTCTTGTAATAAGGGATTTATTTTTAGGGCAGGCTCCAAGCCCAAACAATTTGGTGAAGTGTTCAGCTCTGCTGGCTGGAGGCCAGAACTGCTCTGACCTGGTTCATGGTGCTCTGTGTTCTGCTGCCACCTCAGTCCTCCAGCCCAAACACTGCTTTTAATTTCAGTATTAAGCTGTTTAGAACTTAATGTTTTCTGCCTGTACCAGCTGGCTTTCCACCTTCATCCACCCAAGTTATTTTTGCTGTTTTTATTGTAGGTTTTTGAAAGCTTGCATCAATAATAGCAAAGCCTTCAGTTAAAGTGTTAGTGAAAAGCTGGTAGGAACCCTTCCTAAGTCGTCCATGGATTCATTGCTTCAAATGTGTCTTGATTTGAAAGTAAATACTATAAAACCAATGCAAAAACTATCCACTTAACAGTGACAAAATCTAACACATAATGCAGAACTAAACCCACCTCATCAAGCATTATTTGAGCTGTACCCAGTCATTCAGATCAGGACCCCTCTAGGATTAAAATTGCATTATTTAAAAATGGTAAAAAACCCCACATTGCTGTGCACGTGGAAGAGTTTGGTTTTCAAAGTGAAAAATTAACTTTTAAATTTGTTTTCCTAGTCATGAAATTACTTGAACGTGCCCTGCAGCTAAACTTTCATTGACTTGCCTGTATGCAAATAGATGTATATGGTTTCCAAACTGGAATACTCAAATAAGAGGCATTATAGAATCATAGAATGATAGAAAAATTAAGGTTGGGGAAGCCCTCCAAGACCACTGAGTCCCCCCTGTGCCCCATCCCCACCTTGTCCCCCAGTCCAGAGCACTGAGTGCCACAGCCAGGCCTTCCTTGGACACCTCCAGGGCTGGAGACTCCAAACCTCCCTGGGCAGCCCCTGCCAATGTTTAACAACCCTTTTCATGACCAGATTCCTCCTGATGTCCAACCTGAACCTGCCCCTGGCACAACCTGAGAACATTTCTTCTTGTTCTGTCCCTTGTTCCCTGGGAGAAGAGGCCAAATTGTTTAATTGAAAACTAGTTCTGGCTAAACACAGATAAACTCCCCTGTGACTTTGTACTTTCTGTGCTCTGTTTTCTTTAATTGCTTGAAAATAGTCTCCTATTTTTTGCATTTTTCCCATGTGCATTAGAGTATTCATCTAAACTGTAAATCAAACCATTCACCCCATTCTTATCGACAAAGTTCTTGATAGAAAAAATAATTGAAAGGATTAAAATTCATTACAGAGATTCCCATGAGATTAGGAAAAGCATTGGACCTGAAGGTACTGAAGGAAATGCAATGCATAGAATCATAGAATGGTTTGGACTTGAAGAGACCTTAAGGATCATCCAGTTCCACCCCCTGCCATGGGCAGGGACACCTTCCACTAGCCCAGATTGCTCCAATTTGGCCTTGGACTCACACAGGGATGGGGCAGCCACAATTTCTCTGGGCAACCCACCTCACAGGGAAGAATTTCTTCTCAATATCTATTCTAAACCTAGTCTCAGTTGGAAGCCATTCCCTCTTGTCCTGTCACTCCATCCCATGGAAATAGTCTCTCTCCATCTTTCTTGGAGCTCCTTCAGGCACTGGAAGGCCACAATCAGGTCCCCCCAAAGCTTCTCTTCTCCAGCTGAACAATTCCAGCTCTCCCAGCCTTTCCTCCCAGCAGAGCTGCTCCATCCTCTGATCCTCTTGGTGCCTCCTCTGGACTCTCTCC
>JAWWLV010000001.1:114970757-114982108 GCA_035041135.1 Platyrinchus mystaceus
ATGTTTATAAGACCAGCTACATTTACATGGAAGAAACTGTATGATTTTTCTGGAACGTGGCCATGAATTAAGTTTTATTTCATAATTATGTCTTTCAAATAACCTATTGGCATTTAGTTTTCTCCTAGCTCCAGGATAATGAAATGAAGGGTCTTTTATAAATAAAAATTCCGGATGAAGCAACAAGAAAGCCAGAAGTACAATGTAATCTCAGAATTAGAAGGATTTTTTCATAACTGGTGATTAAATATCTCTAAAACTGCCAATTCTCTGCCATTTGGATAAAAGAAGTGGAAATTTGTTTCTTCTTCCATGAAACAAACACTGCATTTATGCTTTCTGAATATAGAAACAGGTTTTGCAATGATAATTATAACCAATTCTTTATTCTCAGCTCACAATCTATAACCTGTTCATAGAATGGTTTGGGTTGGAAGGGCCCTTAAAGATCCTCCAGTTCCAACCCCCTGCAACTCCCTGTTCAGTAACAACAAGTAGGATCACTACCAAATGGACTGATCCCCCACTGAAAATATTCATGATGGAGCGGGACAGTCTGATTTTGGAAGGCAAGTCTGGCATTCTAGTTTGAAAATGGCACTGTGGTTTGGAGAAGATACTCCTATTGTAAGGCCTTAAGGTGATGTTGAGGTCATCAAGCAAGAAGTCATACTTTGGTGCAGTAAATCTATGACTAAAACCAGTGAAGAAACTAATCCGTCTGTTTTCTTCGTTTTATTTCCCTTTTTTTTTTTCCTTTCTTCGCAGAAACTGTGTTTTTCACCTCAAACTGGACTGGCAACATGGTGAATTCCAGAGCTTAGCCATGAGGTGAGTGCTCAGAGCAGGGCCTTGAAGCACCAAGGGAACAATTTAGCAAGAAATATCAGCATTTTTAGGAGCAGAATCCAACCAAGAGATTCCCTGGGGACAAGCAAGGCTGTGACACTTGTGTGACTCCTACCCTGGGTGACTTGTCCCTTCTCCTGGCATCAGCAAGCACTTTTCCAGACATGTAGTCCACTCTCTTACCAATAATCCATCTCTCACTCTCTTATTTTAAAACAAATCAAAGAGCTAAACTTGTGGTTGTGCGTAAAAAAACGTGGGAGAAGAAGCCTTTTCTACTTCTTAGGGAAGGAAAAGCCCCATCTTTGCTCTTTTTTTGAGCTTTCTCAGTCATGTCTCAACCTGGGGATCGAAGAGTTGGGTGTCCAGCCCTGACCCCCCACAGAAGATGATAGAAGACTTGACAAAAATAGCACTTTTCCCACCATAATTCAGATTAATTCTTACCACAGCTTGCAAAAGATGAGGTCTCGTTCAACCATATTAATAATTGTTGTGGCTTTCAAAATATTTGGTTCTTGATGTGCCTTCACAGATCTTTGTTTGAGATGGATCTATCAAAGGGATGTTTCTTGTCAGAGCAGGAACCACTCATTGGACCACCTTGCAACAAGTAGAATTTTCCTGCTGGATTTTCAATTTCAGACTCTTCCCACCCTAATTACAGCATGAATTTCCTTCTGATGAGAGAACAAACAGCAATGGCAGGAATTTAATACCTTTGCAGGACTTCAGGGAGTCTCAGGATTCAGCAGGGCCTTTCTCCACCAATAAGTTGTCACCACCAGTGCTTTCAGCCTTGACTAATGTTTTTTTGGTCGCAATTTTGGGCACAAAGGCAAAACCAGAGTGTGACAAGTCACAGGTTACAGAATTATAGGAGGATATTGTCTATAATTAAACTTTTCCACTTAGAAAATATCTTTTCATTTTGCCTCTGGGTTAGTTCTTCATTGATGAAAATACCAGAGGAGTCACTCAGATTTTTTTTTTTAAATTATTTTCCTGAATAATGGAGACTGGAAACACTAAAATCACACTTGTTCCACCTCTACAATGCAAAGGAGATAATAGCAGCACACTTAGTACTACCAACCTAATTTAATAATACCTGTTATTAACACCTAATAAAAACATTATGACAATAATCCACATTCATAACATCTCAATAACATCCAGGGAAATGGCTTTCCCTTTCAAAGCCTTGTCCATCAGAAGCTATGGAAGGCAAATTGGGCCTCCCTACCAGTGTTTCCCTCACAGGCATCCCAAATTTTGATTCAACCCCATCCCCATCCCTTGCAGCCTCTCCCACCACATTCCCTGTCATTTTTTGAGGTCTCCAGCCTTTGCAAGAGGCTCCATCCCCTCCCTGTCACTGCCCAGAGCCCTGCAGGTCGCACTTTTCCTCACAAACTGGTTTCTCCATCCCTTTTCTCTGTGTAAGGATATTTCCTGGAGGAGCTCAGTGAAGAGTTGTGAAGTTTTCCCTTCTTTTTTTTAACTTTTTCTTTCCTCCTGTGTAACGGCATTTAAAGGCTTCCCCACCCCAGGCTTGCTGCATCTATGCCATCTTCTGGATGTTCCGGGAATCTTCCTTGTCCCAGAGCACCTCTGGCACTTGGGTGTCCCGAGTAAAATCTCTTTAACAAACGTTCCTGCTTCCTGCAGTCTGTTAAGGACAGGTCGCTGATATGGGGAGAGGGACAAGGTTTTAGGGCCAGGGTCACAGCTTCGGATGTGCTTCCTTTGTTTACCGCCTGCAGGCAAGGAAAAGTGATTGTTGCTCAGCGAACTGTCACTTCTATGCTAAGAATAGTTACTGAATCCAGCAAAACATTCCCCTTCCACAGGGAAGTTACTTTCACTCAGTTCAGAATTATTCAAATGCACTTTTTTTAATGCACTGAACACCTGTTTAGAAATTATTCCCTTGTGGGGTTTTTTTTGCTGCAAAATGTTGAAGTTGTCCTGTTTAGAGTTTATTCCCTTGTGGGTTTTTTTACCAAATGTTGAAGGCATAATTTCCTTTCCAGCATTTCCTCACCCTTTATACCTGGGTTTCATGTCACTGTTTTGAGATCTGCAGCTGATTTTCCTTCAACAGTTTAGTAACAGTTCTGTCTGAATTATTTACAATCTATGATTTCCCTGCATGATGAGGAGACATCCTCACTTTGGGCATCCTTCTATTCTTATTTATAAATAAACTGAAATTAAAATAATACTTTGGGGGGTTTTGATGAAAGATAGCTGGAGTTCTTCAATATTCCCTCTTGTAGAGAGCCCAAAATTAGTGAGGATCTCACTCACAAAACTAATTCTTTCTTGCATATTTAAATATCAGCAACATGATTAAAGGACTTGTTAAATCACAGCCCACATAGCAAAGACTCAGGGACATAATTTCAGCTTGAGTCAGAGAGACAATGGATAATGCTCATTACTTAAGGTTTCCACTAAATCTCCCTCACTGTCTAACGAAATGCAGATAATTCATTGGAAAACCAGAGAAACAGTAAGATGATTCATTAGTTTAAATGGTGCTTTTACCAGGCAGTGTTAGACTGATCAGTGAGGCTGGGCTGCTGTGTAACAACTTCTTGATTTTAAAGTCAAACCCCAAACAGTTTGTTTTTAGGAACCGATATCACAGTCACTGCAAGGCAAGGCTTCTTATGAAAGTTGGATATTAAAAAATAAACACATTAAAAATTCAAGCTTTCATTGCCAGTAACTTACTGTTCAGTGGTGCTCCCACAGATTGATAATTCTCACAGCCAGTTGAAAAATAATCATTTTTGCTCCATCAGAAATTCAGATTTTGGCCAGGAATGAAAGTGTTGAAATTCCTTACTGAGAGTTCTGTTATTCACAGATTAGAGAAAGTGGAAAGCATGGAGGTGTTACATCTCCATCCCTCTTATGTAGATGGATTTAGACTGTCCAACGGTGACCATAAATTTCTGAACTGCCAGAGGCTTCCACAGCCAGAGGAACCTTTCCCTCCAAGGAGCAGTTCAACATCAGGCTGAACTCTCACACTTTGGGCTTATCCCCTTTTAGTAAGGACCTTGGCCAGGGGGAGAGAAATCAGGAGGAAGAAAATCGGATATTCTGGCTGCTGCTCCCAATGTGCTCAACTCCAACACGCTAAATCCCTCCTAAACGAACTCCTGATTTGCATCCCAGGGTATTTGGACTAGAAAAATGTGTTTCATGTGAGATACATCATCTGCAAACAAGAGAGATTGCTAAGCTGAGGCATATAAGTTAGTTGTCAGCACAGGGGGCAGCAGTTTACAGCTGAGAGGAATATTTGACAGACAGGAAGATTATTGAATCTTTTAGGTTGGAAAAGGCCTTTAAGATCATCAAGTCCAGCCCAGCACTGACAAGGCCACCACTAACCCGTGTCACCAGCTGCCACCTTTTAACCTACACATCTTTTAAATATTTCCAGGGATGGTGGTTCCACCACCTCCCTGGGCAGCCCCTTCCAGTGCTTGACAACCCTCTCTGTGAAGAAATTCTTCCCAATATCCAATCTAAACCTCTTCTGGTGCAACTTATGGCCGTTCCCTTTCCTCCTGTCCCTTGTTCCCTGGGAGCAGAGCCCGACCCACCTCAGCTCCCCCCTCCTGTCAGGGAGTTGCAGAGCCAGAAGGTCCCCCCTGAGCCTCCTTTGCTCCAGGCTGAGCCCCCCCAGCTCCCTCAGCCCCTCCTGCTGCTCCAGCCCCTTCCCAGCTCCCTTCCCTTCCCTGGACTCTCTCCAGCCCCTCAATGTCCTTCTTGTCACGTGGGTCCCAAAACAATCCAGGATTTGAATTGTGGCCTCCCCAGTGCCCAGCACAGAAGGACAATCACTGCCCTGGTCCTGCTGGCCACACTATTGCTGGTACAAACCAGATCCAAAGATATGTGAGGATGAAGATGAAACTTCTTGGTTGTAGCACAAGTATCTGGGATTTCAACCCCCCTGCCAGAGTCCAAATTAGCTCTCTGAGAACTGTAGATGGAGAGAACAGAGAGAGGTTAAGGCCGACATTTCTGAAGCATCTCCTTCTTTTTATGGTCTCACTACTTTCAGAGCTCACATCTGGGCTCACATGCCAGGGACATGGGCTGAAAAGCAGAATTCAGAACATCACACAGCAGCCTTCATTTCCAGAGCACTGTCTCTGCACAGCAGACAGCTCCAAGGATGTTTTGGAAAGGTGAAGCATGGGCCATTCTAGCAAAGTGCAAGGAAGGCAAGCTAGAAATTCCCCCTCACAGGCCATACCAGAGTGGGATTTATCCTAACTAAAATACCCAATTAACTGCATAAACTGGTGGTCTTTGCTTTCTCAAGAGGCTACGTGGACAGGGACCTCCAAGGAGCAATTCACTCCTCCTAATTTAGACACCTACTTCAGCTCACCAGCCTGGTCTAGAAGCTTATCTGGTGTTTGGCAAAAATTGGGTGGGATGGGACCTACCTTGTACAGATTTCATCTAAAGATTTTAATGGTTTGCAAAGATTAAATTGAAAATGAATGTCAGTATATATCAGGAAATTTATTACACTTACAAAACAGTCTGGAGAACTCAAAGGTAGGCAAAGAAAGGGAACTCCCATCTCCTTCCCTGTGAGAGAGATATGGGGAAGGAGGCAGAAGATTCATAAAAACAAGCTGAGTGAACCTCTTAAAGAATGCTAATCCCCCTGCTCTGCACTGTCTATTATCTTTACCTAAAGTGAAACAGTCCCAATTAGCAATCCATTATTAAGATTAGTGTAAGAACAATCCACTTGACTGGAAAATGAGTCATAAACTTCCAGAGGGAGGACTGCAAACAGGACCATTCAATATTCATCCCTCTGCATTGTTCTGTAAAGAACCATCTCTAATTTAATGATCTGGTCCAGTATATTTATGGTGCTGCTCCCAAATCCACTTTGTATTGCCAGCAGATTATTTCTGTCTAAGTATTGGGGCTGTCTCTTGTTTGCTGCTTACTCATTATTCCTAAGTAATTAATGTTAAACCCACAGACTTTTGAATGATAGATCTGCTCCAGGTTTGAAAACAAGTGTTTTAATCCCCTGAATACCCTTTTATTTTCAGTCTGCAGGAAAAAGCTGTGCAACAAACTCGAGTATGACCCATGTTTTTAAGATCCATGAAGGAGGCATCAGTTTGATCGGTGTCTTGCCCAAGTTTCCCACACTAAGGGCTTGATCCTGTGAGGATTTAGGCATGTCTTCACATGCACTGCAGTCAAAGAAAGCATCAGCTGTGCTGGAGGAAAGGCTCAACCCAATTTAATCTTTCCCTCATCCTAAAATGCCTGGAGCACTAGAAGACTACAGGAGACAGAAAAAAAATGAAATATATGTGAGTGAGGAGTGAAGATTCCCCTCATAGGAAAGTCTGTGTTTGTCTCTGGTCAAACTCACATAAAGTCACATAAAATAGATGCTGTTCTCTAAAAAAACCCAGATGCAAAAAGGGGTTTCTTGCATTTGGGAAGGAAAAGTTTGGGCATTTGGGGGCAAAGCAACTCCTGACTCAGGTTCCTCACTGCTCTGTTCCTCAGGGAGCCATTTCCATTTAGGTATTCAATTTGTTTTGTATCAAAACTGACTGGATTATGCAAATTCACAAGCCAGGGAAGCTGATCCTGTGCTAAATTCAAGCCACCTTGATTAACAAAGAAATTCCCATCTTCATATGTGGATCCAAGTGGCAAGAGCAGTTAAAAACAGAGCACGTTTGCTCACAAATTGCCAATATCTGGGAGCAAAGGTGGGATTTAAGGTTAACATTCCTACTGCCCTTTTTCCAGAAGGTGAATATATGTATAGGGAAAACATTCCCTACGTCTGTGCTGGTAAATTCCGAGTTTTCAGGATCACACTCACACTAATGAACTCTCAGACTCTCTGTCAGCTCAGCCACATGCAAACTATTTATCAGGCACTAAGAGATTTTGGGGAGCCCTGTCTGTCTGAGACACATCCAGTGTGATTTCCTCTCAGTGATGTTTTCTTGACATGGAAGGTGGGATCCTGGAGAGAAGCCTGAATTGAGGTGAATTTTACAGGCTGCAGCACATTTAAACTCTTTGAAATGACAAAACCAGGAGTTTGTTGCTCTCCCTATCAGGGGCAATCTTCAGTCACAGCAAAACTTTGGTGTGTTTATGAAGAAAAAGTTATAATTCAGGATGCAAGATTACAAACAGAAGTGAGGCTTTGTTAAAGACCTTCAACCACTGGGTAAGATCCAGAAAAATTCATTTTTAGCAGCTACAGGGATAAGCTACTGAGAACTTCTGGTGAGGAGTGGCTCTTCAAGGACTGCTATGCCATTCTTGATATGGCAAACAGTGACAGAAATTAATCAGTCAATGCTGAACAGGGAAAAAAAAGCAGCACCTGGACCTCCCAATGTCCTCCTTAGTTCTGTTAGCTCAGCAGAACTGGGAGCAAGTCAGATGAATGAAGTATATTCTTATTATTTAATTCTAAAAGCTGGCTCCTGATTCATCTTCCTACAGCAAGTGTGAATGTCTGTGTAATCTTCTGGGGAGTGGCAAGAATAATATTTTAGTAAAAGGGTTTTTTTCTCTTACCTTTTTAGTCAAATTGTCTGGAGGCTGAAGAACCTGCCATTTCCAGAAACTCTCCCTCCTCCTGCACTGACCAGTAGCTGGAGGATAATCTTATTTCTTACACACATTCTTGAGAATTGTTGATGGAAAAACCATGGAGACATACACATAATACACATCTTTTCTGCACAAATACACCCTGCAGAGGTCAGAAAGGGAGCAAAGGTACCAAAAGGACTGTTTGCAAGGCTTGGAAGACTTAATTCTCACTGCAGCTTGGCCGAGGTCAGGATGTGACCCTGAAGTGACCCCACACAACACCAGCCCGAGCTGATGGAGGTCAGTGACTTTGCACACAGATATATGAGGCATGAAAAGTTGTCAAATCCCAAATGAGGGACCACCACTGGGGTTTTTTTCCCACCTGGAATTCTCCCTGTGTGGTATCACTGCCCTCAGCAAGCACAGTAAGGGTTAACCAGAGGCAGATATTAAAATTCAGCAGACTCAAATATCCACACATCCACGTGCAGGCAGCAGTGTCCAGCTTTCAAATTGCTTTTATTTCTCAATTGTAGAGAAAAACACATGGTTCTGAAGCCAGTGGCAATTGGTGACAGGGCCCTGAGAGTGCTGATAACAAATCTGAAGCGAGCAAAGCAAAACTTGTAATTGTTTTCAGTAAAAAGAGCCTCACCCTCCTTTCTCCCCTCAATTCTCCACTCATTACAAACTGCTTTTCTATCTGATAAATCAAACCAATTTAACATGTTTTCTTCCCAGCTTTATTTGTGCACATAAAAGAGGCTGAGGATGAAAATATTAAGCACACACCACCCAGCTGCTGGTTTGTCTCTGCTCCAGGGCTGGCAGGACGGGAATTGCTGCTGTAAATGCTGACAGAGCTCTTGTCAGAGAGGAAAGGTTATTCCATCAGAGCAAAATCCACGAGGTAAGACAATCTGGTGATTGGACAGCACTGCTCCCCTCCAGGAGAAACCTTCAGAGGTGAGATATGAGAGCAAGCTGTGAGACTGAGGAAAAGAATTGGGTATATTGGAAGTTCCTATGAGCCACAGTGAGTGGAAAACAAATCTTGGATAGTCAGAGGGTGTAAAAATGGATGGGGCACCAGTTGGTGAGGAGTGTTAGTCCATGCTGGCATCACCACGGAGTGCAGGGCAAGAGGAGCAAAGCAGCTGCTGCTGAAAACCCCCAGATTCCTGAAAATATCAGCCTCCATGTGCAGCTTCTCTTTCAAAGTCGCTTGTTTAGGCAAAGAATTCCCTGGTATCTTAAGAAAATTGTTATTATTACTGCTCCTTTTCTCCTTTTTGAATTCTTTTTTTTGCTGTGGATTCAAAGCCATGGCTGCTCTTCCACCTGGTTGTTGTCCCAGCTGGACAGGCTGGACACAATCATACACAGCACTTAGGCTGCAGGGAATTTTGGCTTTGAAGTAATTTTGCTAACTTCGTTTTTTAGTTCTTCTTTTCTATCAGCATCAGCTCAGGCTTGACTGCTATGTTTTTTAAGCAACATAATAATAATAATAATAATGATGATTATGATAAAGATAATTACTCCTTTATATTTATACTTTAAAGTTTTCAGAGAGGAGGAAGAAACCCAACATTCTGCCTTGCTGTTTTCCTCCCCACCCTGTACACAAAGTCTAATGATCACTTCTTAAATAAACGACCTGAAAAAAACCTCTTGGCAAGTTTATGACCAGGCCAAGCATTGATGTGCTTTCAGCAGGGAAGGAAGAAGAAAGACCAGAAGAAATAATTCCACAGAAGGAATGAGGCAGAGCTGTATTACTGCAAAAGCAAATAAAGGAGGCTGAGGGAAGCAGCCCCTGCTGTCCAGGCAAAGAGTGAAGTTCAATTTGTACCTCTCACACAGGAGTCTCCTGCAGGCTGAACTGCAGCAGGCACAGAGCAAAACAAAACTCAGCTGAGAACTAGGAAAACAACATCCAGGGCTGTCTGCTCTTGGCAACAGACAAGGATGTCACCCCCAGAAATCCCTCCTTTGCCCCCACTTGGAGTATTTCCTGACCATTTTCTTTTCAGCTGGCGTTGACAAGTGACTTGGTTGCTTGAGTCAGAGATGGAAATAATTTCCACTGCTCTTGCAGGAGACTCTCCTAGCAAAGAACACTTACTGCCCTTAATCCTTTTCAGTCTCTCTCATCCCAACAAACATTTCTGCTGTTCCAGCAGTGGGGGAATCCAATTGTCACCCACAAGTCATGCTGTGGTGCAGCTGCTTTCTGGAGCTGTGCTTGTACCACTGGTAACACAGACAGGGCTGTGGGACATTATGGGTCATCTTATTCATGCTCAGAAGATGTTGGAGGCATCATATGAAACACCAACACAAATCCCTGCAGCTGTGGGGGCAGGATTTTCCTTCTCTTCGGAGCTATGGATTTACCAGGATGGGGAGGTTCTGGTGTGAGCAGCAGTGGATGACTTGGGAAGAAGTTCTTCAGCACACTTGGCACTCCCAGGAGCTGGGGAACTCTTGCTTCATCAAAATACATTCACCTGCAGAGATAATTATGGACTTGGCCAGTTTGAAAATAATTCCACAAGAAACTTCACCCTCCTGAAGACACAAAAAGCCTTTAATTGGTTTAGTTTCTGATTCCCACAGGTAGGACCTGTAACCCCGGTTTTGGGATCAAGATCCTCCTTGACAGGGAGGCAGAGTCCTGTTGAACTGGCCAGGTTCCTGTGAAATGACCTCACAGAAGAATCCACCTGGGACCCCCAGTCCCAGCACAAGGAGCCTGGAGATCTGTCTCTTGTGCCAAAAGGGCATTTCCCCTGCATCCAGGTCTTTCTGCAGCTCAGGTCAGCACATTACAGCTCTTGGCAGACAAAATGATCAGGCTTTGCTGATAATAAGAAGAGCTGCTCCAGCTCTGCTTTGGGACCAGGCACTCGAGGAGCTATTTATAGATGAGAGAAGAGCAGCAATAGGGAAAAAGGAAGGGAAAAAAAAAATGGAACTGGCTGAATGTGTGAGCAACGTTTTTCCTTTTTAAATTATACATCTGCAAAGTGATCTCAGGAGTTGAAGACTCACATTCTGTTCTCCAAACAGCTGATATCATCAGGAGGTTTTAAGGACATTATAATCCCTTCGTTCACTAATGTGGGTTAAGAATAAAGGCTAAATATGTAGAAAATGCTCTGAATCTTCAGAGCCCTCGGTGACTGCTGGTGCAGTGACCCTTGCAGTAGACTTTTGATGTTGGAATTGAACATTGGTCCTGTTTAATGGTCAGGAATCACATGGAAAAGGTTGGACGGGGCTTGGAGCAACCTGGTGTAGTGGAAGGTGTCCCTGCCCATGGCAGGGGATTTGGAATGAGGTGGCCTTTAAGGTCCCTTCCAACCCAATCCCAAATTTTATTATTCTATGTGGTGATTAATTTGGCCTTGCACTCATCAGGTCATGAGCTATGAACATGTTTTGCCAAAATCAAAAGAAGAAAAAGTGCTGTACTGAGATACTGGTGTGAGGATGAAATCAGCCCTCCCTATCCCTCCACTTTAGGTTCAGCAGGTGCCTCCTTCCCAGCCAGCTTGAGAATCTCCACACTTCAATCTGTTTTGTGAAATGCACATTCGCTGCCTGTGACCTTGTCTGAGAAAATGGGGTTTCTGAGACGTTCAGGTTCAAACAACACCTGTGGAATCTCTTTTCCTTGTCAGCAGAGGGACAAACTGGAGAGGGAGGGAGAGAACTACTGGGGAATGGTCTCGAGGTGAAGACACAGGAGGATCCTCTGAGGGCACTTGGGTGGTCCAGCTGGAGCAGAGGAGCCCGAGGGCAGAGCTCAGCGGGGGCTGCAGCTCCTCCCCAGGGGCAGCTCCGAGCTCTGC
>JAWWLV010000001.1:114986046-115003303 GCA_035041135.1 Platyrinchus mystaceus
GAACTAAAAACTGCTCTGAATGGCTTCTTGGCTAAGGGAGAGGTCTTGAAACTGGAGACCAAAGTCTGGATTTTTGGGTTGTAAACAAATGTCATCAAGTTCCTGTTAAGGGAGATCTCTGATCTTGATAGAAATAAAGATTTCCTTGAATGTACTTGCTACATTACATAGTTTTGTACTTTCTTTTAGATATACTAAAGCTTTAATTCCTCAAGTCTTCCCTTTGGAATACAATGACCGCAAAGTCATCTTAAAAAAAGGCTGTTGGAAAAGATTTGATGTTTTATTTTTTTTTAACTAATCTAAATGTTGTATCTTCGGCCGACTAATTTTTGCTAATAGAGTTGCCAGGCATTGGAATAAATTGCCCAGGGAGGTGGTGGAGTCACCATCCCTGGGATTGCTCCAGAGGCGTCTGGATGTGGCCCCTGGGGACATGGATTAGGGGTGATTGTGGTGGTGCTGGGTGAGGGTGGGACTGGACGATGCTGAAGGTCTCTGCAAACCTTGGTTATTCAGTGACTCTGGGACTGCCCCGACCCAGGAGCACAGCTGGCCCCGGGCCTTGTGGGACCTCACAAGGTTCTGGAGGTGCCACTTCTCCAGCTTGTCCAGGTGCCTCTGGATGGCCCCGTCCTTCCATGGTGTCCCCTGCCCTGCTCAGCTGTCTGTCCCCGTGCTGAGGGTGTGCTCGGTGTCCCTGTGTGTCCCTGCCCAAGGCCCTGAGGAGCCGCGGGGCCAACGCAGAGCCCTGAGGGACATCCCTCATCCCCGCCTGCCCCGGGCCATGGAGCCACTGCCCACAACTGCCTGGCACCTTCATGGGGCCAATTCCTGCTGCCCCAGCCCTGTGGAGAGCGGGGGGTCGTGTGGGAGCGTGGCCAAAGCCCCTCAGGGCTCTGGGCACAGCAGGGACTGCGAGGCCACAAGTGCCGGGGCTGCCCCGGGCCGGGTCCAGGCGGTCCCGCTGTCCATGGGGGGCCGTGGTGGCCCTCTGTGACACAGGCGCCTTCCAGGGCCCTTTGTGACACGGGACACAGGGGTGCCCGGAGACCTTTGTGACATCCCAGAGCCTGCCCTGCCAGAGGAGAAGGGGAACCCCAACTCCCAGCCTGCCCAGGGCCGACTGCTGAGCCTGCAGAGGACTCCACGTACGAAGGCCTGGGCGAGAAGGAGAAGCCAGTGGTGGGACAGCGCCACATGGAGCTGCCCCGGGGCCACAGCCGAGCTTGCCGCTGTGCCGAGGTGGCCTCTGCCATCCCATGCCACCTCCTCCACCTTCTCCTCCTCCTCTCCACAGAGTGACCTCAAGCTGCCACAAGCTGACATCAGGCAGCTGAAAGATCCCCGGAGGATCCTGGATTTCCCATCAGCCAGACCAACACAGCTGCATCAAGTCTGGAACCAGGAACAACATCCCGTCAGCTGAATCGAGGCTCAGACTAGGACTAATGGGCTTTTTTCCTCTCTTTTTTTCTCTCTGTTTTTCTGTCTGTTTTTCTTTCCTTTTTTCTTTCCTTCCTTCCCACCTGCCTTCCTACCCTCATTCCTTCTTTTCATTCCTTCCTTCCCTCCCCTTTTCCCCTTCCTTCCTTCATTTCTTCCTCTCTTTCTTTCTTTCCTTCTTTCTTTCTTTTTTCCTTTCTTCCCTCTTTCTGTCCTTCCTTAATTTCTTCCTGCCTTCGGCTGACAACGACATGTCCCAAAGGAAACACGACTTGAGCTACAACCTCAGAGACAAGCCCTCGGGCCCGGTGAATGACGAGTACCCTCAGGAGGGGCCCAGTTGTCCTGGGAACACCCCTGTCCCCGTGAGTCCTGCAGTCTCTGAGCTGGTCCCTGCCGGGCACAGCCCCTGCTGCCCCCCCAGCCTCTCACCCAGCAGGCTGGAAGCCCAGACCATCAGCGGGCAGCAGCTCTGGGCAGCAGCTGTGCGGTCAGTCATGGCAGTGCCACAGATCAACTGGGGGGCCTTGGACGAGGAGGAGGAAGAGTGGGAAGAAGACAGCAACCCAGACCTGTTTGAAATGGGAGATGACAGCGTCGACGAGCTGTTGCAGGCCAGGTGGGAGGACATCACCATCCACACCCTCTGGGTCAACCCCTCGTACCGACAGCTCCTGCAGGACCCTGGCACTGCTCCCCAGGAGTGGGCACAGGCAGCAGCTTCTCCTGGCTCTGGAGAGCAGGTGACAGAGGCAGGGGCAGAGAGACAGCTCAGCAGGACACGTCCCTCCCGCTTCAGGCGGGCGCTCCGGGCTCTGCGCCGGCTGTTCCGGTGGTTCTTCCTGATGGGACGGCCAGAGGATTAGTGCCTGTTCCAGTGCCAGGTGGGACCTGGAGGTGCTGGAACCAGGACTGACTGACTGCCTGACTGACTGACTTCCTTCACTCCCTCGTTCTCTTTCCTCCTTCCTTTTCTTACTTTCTTTCCTACCTTCTATCTTTCCTTCTTTCTTGCTTTCCTGCTCTCTTTCCCTTTAATTACTATCTTTCTTTCTCTCTTCCTTTTCTCCTTACCGCTTTCCCCAAACCCACTGCTGTCTCCTTACACAGTAGGTCAAGGACTATATACAATTTCCATGCCAAGTGTGGAATTTACTAATAAAGCTTTCTGGCCCTGAAACCTCTGACTTTTGTCCTTCCTTTCCACCATGAGCATTTAGTCAAGAAGCACTGGGTGCTTCTTTCCCCTTAAGGATGGGTTGTCACAGGGAGCAACACAGGGTGACTTTGCCATGGGTATGTTAAGAAAAGATGCTGTTTTTTACAAAAATGCTCATCTGTGCCTGGTCCATTTTGGGAGCAAGACAGATGCTGGCAGCACCAGGGATTTGAAACTCAGTGTCTGCACAGGAGTGTGCAAGGCACCTCTGTGAGTGTGTGCAGGGCAACACTGAGACACACTTCAAAGGTTTGTTTTACTTCTCATAATCCCACTCTGATCTGGGCAGCAAGCTGTCCTGGCTAATTCCCAGGGAAACCTGTCAGGTGGAAACATTCTTTCCTCTCCATGGATGTTGTTGAGTGTTTTGATTTGGGAAACACTGCCCTGAGGGAGGAAGGTGCTGAAGCTGCAGTGAGTTTCACGGAGTTCTCGCTGAACACTTCATGACACGGCTTGAAAACGTGGCTCATGCTGAGTGCAGGTGAACTTTGCTGGGAAGGACATGGAGAAGAACAATGTAGGAGCTGATAAACAGGGTCAGTGCTGCAGAGGGTCTGGCTGGCTCCAGGGAAAACTTGGGCTGTCTGTTCTACCATGTCCCAAGGGAAAGGACGAGAGGAAATGGCCTGAAATTGGAGGGTCCCCTGCACTGGTTGTCCTTATGCAAGAGGAAGTCCCCGGGCCAGTGACTCATATGCCCATGGGAAGGACAGAAAACTAGGTGCCAATTTCTCAAGATGTGGCAAAAAGTGCATTAAATAGCAACACCACCTCTGGGGAGGGGATTTCTCAATTCTAGGTATTAACATAGAAAAAAATAATACAACTGTCTTTTTTTATTGCCATTTGACCTCCACGACGTAGAAGGTTCCCATCACACCGTCTGCAAAGGCTGCCAGGATCTAAATTCCTCCCTGGGGAGAAGGACTTGCTCTAGAACTTTGCTATTTTGTCTTATTTGATCAGAGCTGAGCATCTCTGCAGCCCACAGAGGAACAAGATTACCCAGTCCTTCTGGGTAAACTTACCTCGCCCCTAATGTGCAGCCTGGGCACCAGGCAGAATGACACTTAGAAACTCAGGATGTGAAGACCAGAGCAGCAGAAAAGTGGTGAGAAACTGTCCCACTTATGAAAAGGGCACCACAAAAGCTGCTTAACTACCTTTAACACGGGTTCACAAAACACACAGCAGCTGCATCTCAACAGAAATCATAAACCAACACACAACAGTTTAAAGTGAAGCCTGAGCCTTGCCAGTTGTCTTCTAGCTGCAGTTTCCAGAACTGCCAGCAGAAAAAGGTTTTGGAACAAGATTCCCAGCCATACACAGGCTGGTGATTAAATCTGTTCTGAAATCTTCTTGCTGCTGCAGGGAACAGCTCAGCAGCTGCAGCCGTGGCTGTTCCTGGGGCACACACATATCCACGGGCTGGGTGGAACTGCAGGCTGGGAGGTTTGCTGGGCTGAGGTAAAAAAGTAAACAGGGTAAAGCCAAGTGTGAATGCTCACCTCTGTCAAATTCTCATCAGAAACCATGAGAAGGACCCTGTGTACCCAGAGGAAGTTAAGGAATGATCCTACAGAAACAAAACCCATGAAAAACAGCACCAGCACTGCCTGAAGGCTGAAGTGGACACACTGGGTGTGTTCAATTCAGAAGGATGTTTAGAAAGAAATAAAAACCTGTGTGCTTCAAAACAGCAGAAGCACCCTTGCAGGTGGACTCTGACCTTGGAAGGAGATTTGGCTGACTCTGTGTGTGCCCAGCAGTGAGAGGACATTGGAGTCATATTGCTGGCAGGGAAAAGCACTGGCCTGCACCATAAACACCACAGAGAGCACAAACTACCCAGTTCCACAGAGCCACTGCACTCTCTGCAGGCTGAGTCTGACTATAAAAAAGCTGCATGCTCTCAATGTGGCGATACAATCATGAAAATGGTGCTGTGGGGTGGTTGCCTTTACAGATGATTTATGTACACCCGGAAAAACATGGCCCTTGAAAGAGGAGGAAGGGACAGGCAGCAGGCACCAGTGTCCCCATGTCAGTCTTCTCAGGCACCATCTTCTCTGTGATCCAGCTCTCCAGAGGCAGCAGTTCTGATGGATCAGGGACTTCAGAAGTGTGGGAATATATCTGCCACAGGGCACTGCTGGGCAAGTGCCACCATGATCAGAGAAGATGGGATGCTTCAACCCCTAGTCAAGGTCTCAAGCTCTGGAGGCTTCTGAAACATAATCATGGGAAACAAGCTGAGAAATCAATCAGAAAATGTGCAGATCTTAGCAGAGTATGAGACACAGAGTCACAGGATCACCAAGGTTGGAAGAGACCTTCAAGGTCATCCAGTTCCACCCTCACCCAGCACCACTACAATCACCCCTAATCCATGTCCCCAAGGGCCACATGCAGGTGACTCTGGAACACTTCCAGAGATGGTGGCTCCACCACCTCCCTGGGACACTTATTGAAAGGCCTGACCACTCCTGCAGGGAAATTTTTTTGCTAATCTCTCATCTGAACCTGCCCTGGTGCAGTTTGAGGCCATTTCCTCTCCTCCTTTCCCTTGGGATGTGGCAGCAGAGCCCAACCCCCCCTCCCTGCCCCCTCCTGTCAGGGAGTTGCAGAGAGCAATGAGGTCCCCCCTGAGCCTCCTCTTCAGACTAACCCCCCCCCCAGCTCCCTCAGCTGCTCCTCACAGGACGTGTTTTCTACATCCTTCACCAGCTTTGTTTGCCTTGGAATCCTTGAACTCCAGCCCCCTCACAACAAATGTCTCTTCCCTCCCAGCAAAGCCTTCCCTTCCCTGCTCCTTCTTTTCCCTATGGGGTTTTATCCAACTCTTTCTCCTCAGCCTGACCTCAGCTGGTCCCACCACTTTCAGAGTTGTCCACATTTGCCCTTATGTCCTACAGGTGAGGGGGTAGGTAGGTGCAATTCCCTATACCTACTTCTCCAGATTCTTCTCCAGCTGCTTCTCCAGATGTTTCTCCAGATGCTCATACAGGTTTGCAAGAGCCAAGGTCACCCCCAGCAATGCACATCAATCCCTCCAGCTCACCATCCCAGGCACCAGGATAATTTTATTACTAAAAGATGTGCTAAGTTCTTGACAAATGGGAGCCCTAACTTAAATTCTCACCATTTCTGAGAAAATTAGTGCCAGTCAGGTATCCAGGCAAATTCTTTGAGAACAAAATCCTGTTCCTTAGTTAGACTAAGTCTGGGTGGTGTTCATCGACAGCAGGAGCTTATATAGCTTAGATCTGATATTCTGGGCCATATGGCACTATCCTTTTATAAAGGAAAGTCTTCACTAAGATGAAGTTCTGTCTCAAAACTGATGACACCTATTTTGCAGCTTTCTGTAGAGTAGCTGATGTTGCTGGGGAGCTTAAAATGCCACCTTTAGTGCACTGGGAAACAACAACAGGTGTGGTGGGGAGGGTTCATTGTACCTAATTATAGGCACCTGTCTTTGCTGTGTGGTCTTCTTGGGCCAGCCTGGAGCTGCTGGAGAAAGACAGGCTCCTCTCAGGTGATCCAGAGTGATTAAGCTGTGTTTTCACTTGAACTTTCTCCCTGAAATAATCTCTTTCACTTTGCAAAAGGCAACCAACTTCCAAACCTCATCCCCCTCGCTCCTTTGAGTTGGTTTACTCGCTTCGGGGAAAGCTTTCAAACCTGGGAGTCTGGAAATATCCACCTACCTATGGCTGGCCATGGAAATATTTATTCCTTCTTTGAGAAATGTGGTCATTTTCAAGTCTCATTCTGCAACAGAGTAAAACCAGCTTTCTCCAAGTCTTTTGAGGAAGAAAAGACAGAGCACGTCCTCTGAGAAGGACCAGCTGTGGGATGCAGAATAACCAGGGCTGACCTTCTCCACTACACATGCTCTGGAGTAGAGGCTGCACTCCTCAGGTGGCAGCCTGAGCCCTTCCTTTGGGATATCATGGAAGGAGGAGATGTATCTCTTGGTGTCCTCTCTTTTACCTCTCTTCAATCCCTCGGATTCCTTTCCGGGCTGGAGATCCGTAGGCTGACGAACACGTGTGAGTGCTGAAAGCAGTGCATGCCTGAAAATGTCCCAGTTTTTCACACATTTGACAAAAAAAAAAAGAAACAGCACACTTCCAAAACCTGAAATACTCCAACCTGCACAATTCTGACATCAATATTTAAATATTCAAGCCAGAATGTCCCACTTTTCAGCGGTGATGAACAACACAAAATTCAGGCCAAGAAAGGTACCGAATATTCTTCATTTGAACACATCTAGAAATCTGAAGTCTGGGAGTTCACTTAACTGTCTTGGGAGAAAAAAGGATGTTTGAGTGTTGCTAAATACAATCAATCACCAAGTGTGGCAAACTATTGTGGAGCCTAATTTGCTAAATATGACGAAGTATCTCAGTTTGTAAAAACAACAGCTTTAAAAGATAAAGACTTTTTATTCGGTTCACATCAAGATATTTTATAGTTTTACATCTCAAGATATTTAATACAGTTTTTATTATGCAGTATAGTGCTAATGTCATTAGTTTCAGCTATTCCTGCTTGCAATTCAATCCCCCCAGCTGACAGCTCAAACCCCCGTGAGTGGGAAAGTGTACGAGGCATTATATGTGAAATGTCTAATAACCATGTCTACAGAGAGACAATAAATAGAGTTTTGATGGAGAGTAAAAGAATATTTTCAAGAGACAGGCTTATGGAATGAGTGGGAGTGGGGACTCACGATCATACTTGATTCTTCTGAGGTTGTGACTGCATTAATTTTTACTTTTGAAAGGGGCAGGAGTAGTGCTGCAGGCTGGGAGCGAATTAACCTCTGCAATCACTTCCCTTGTGGAAAATGCTGAGCAAGGGAGCTGTGATTTTGATCACCAGAATGGAACTGGTATAATGTGTTAACAGGTCATCTGTCTGTCATAGAAAATGAGCAGAACAATCATAAGAGATAAGGCTAAAACGAGGCCACAGCATTACATTATTTTTCCATGAGGAATAAGCATAAGCTATTCTGGTGCCATGAGTAGATAAACTAAAAACATCACTTTATATCCAGTTGGTAGATTTATTAAGGTGTCAAAACTACTGCTGGTAGTGAACTGATAAACAATAATCTTCCACGCATCCTGATTAAAAGGTGAATCAATTAGTCTTCCTTAATGGGATTCTGCTGTACAAAAACCCCACAGCTGGCTTATTTCAGAATAAGTGAGCACAGAGTCTAAAGAACACTCTGAGCAGAATGAAATACTGGCTGCCACACATATTTTTTTTTTTTTTAATCCCAGGTCTACTTCACAGAACTAGAAGAGCAAAATGTACTGGTACAAGCAAAACTTAAGTCCCTGAAATTATTTGCTTCACCAGAAAGTTCATTCCTACCACACTAGACCTGCTGCTCTTACCAGGCGGCTGGGAAACGCTCATTAAAAATATCAGTTCCAAACCTCTGGGAACTGAACCTGTTTTGTCAATACCCAGTGAGGCCTGTTCAGTACACTCAGACAGAAAGGCTCGGATAAACAAACTGCTTTTCCGGAAGGTTTTTCCTGCTGGGAGTCACTTTGCTGGCCTTGAAGTGCTGGTTCTCAGCCCGGATCAATAGGAGAACTCCCTTCCTCCCCACTGTACCATCACAAACAACAGCAAGGCTGACCCTTGGTGTTCCTTTCCACCCTCTCACAGCCTAATTTCCACCAAGTTACTCTTCTTTTGTCTCCAGTCTGTAAATGCAGTGCACATTTTCCTGATGTTTTCTGCACACACTCTTGGGATGCTGAACAGCAGGGAAGGCCAAGCAGCCTTTGGGCTGGGCCTTCCCTAAGGTACTTATGACATATTTCTGTCTTATATACACCATTTCTATCTTATGTACACCATTTCTATCTTATATACACCATTTCTTTTACACACCACATATATGCCTTATGATTACCACATCTATAAAAAAATCCTCTTTCACAAGACTTAACTCTTTTTTTTTATTTTTTTTTTTGTAGCAATTCCAGCAGCCTGAAAACACTTTATCAGACACTTTCCCCACATGTAATCTTCATACTAGGAAGTCAAGTCTAGTAAGGCCTGGGAAACATCTCGAATTTCATGTGAGATTTATGGCTTTTTGTGGCCCAGGATGTGACATTTAAAATTATATTCCGATTTTAATTTCTGCGTGCCAGTATTTTGTCTTGTATTTGAATAGAATCATAGAATCACAGAAAGGACCTTGAAGATGATGTAGTTCCAAACCCTTGCCATGGGCAGGAACACCCAGGTCACTCCATTGGCATTGCCTTTACAGTACAATCTAGTGCCACTTGGTCCCTTATCTTCTTATCTAATTTTTTCCAAGCCCTGCACTTCTGTACAGAACAAACACTGTGGGTAACTATAAACACATGAACACAATTCAACCAGAAATTATCTAAAATGCAAAGTTCATTTTCTCTTAAAGAGGGACATCCACTGATGGAGCACTCCTTAAATAAATAAAAAAAAAAAAGTGGGTTATAAATTAATATAAAATTAGGGGCAACTCAGCTTAAATTTTAATTACCAAGGACAAAATCCTATGGTATCAGTAGTGGAGTGTTGTGGTTACAGACCAGAAATGACTCTGGGAGTGGAGATTGCAGATGTGGGATAACTTCAAATAAAGGAAGAAATCCTTCCTTCTTAACCTGCCTTGTGGCCTGGGAAGTCCAAATTCCTGAGGGCACGGAGACCACGGTGAAGAATAACAGCTACAGCATCACCTTCGGTGGTGTAGAGGTGGACATTTCTCTTCTTACTCCTGCTTGTGAACACCTCCAGGATCATTTCCTTGGTTACTGGTTTTTATACAGCTCCTGTTCAGCTGGGTCTGGTTTCAGGGCCTGGGTACAACCAGCACAGTTGGCATTTCCTCTGCTCTCACAGAAGAAACGTTTCTGCTGTGCGTGGATTTTTAGAGAAGCCACCTAGAGTGGTGCACGTTGCAGCTACTGTTTTGCTTCACCTCTGGGAGAAATCCAACCTTTCTGATGTGTGGTTATTAACTTCATTACATAAATAATACTTCTGGTATACACAACACTTTGACAGCTGAGTCACAGGGATTGCATGTGCCTTTGTATTCTTCTTTTTGGGACAGCCAGCCCTCGGAGGAAACGTGACTTTTGTGACAAGTTCTTGCTAACTCTGGGACAGAGAATTCCTAAAACATGATTTGTTCAGGCTATCCTTTAAGTTTGAGAGTAAATAATTGGCCATTTCTTCTCTGGTGGAGCCACACTATCAGCACACACTCGACTCAGGAGGGAAAAGCTGGAAAAGACCAACCAATAGTATGAATTAGTCAGAATCTGGTGCAACACAGAACCATGTCAGGGCAAAATGGCACTTAATTCCCCTTAAAATAGACTTTCTTACACCAGTGGTCACCCTTGCTGGCCTGCCTGTCCCTTGGAGCTGCTGAAGTCACACAAGGAAGCAGAGGACAGAGTCAAGATGGGGGATTCATCTCCGTGAGTTCTTTTAGAACTAATGAATTTCAGAGAATAATTTTCTTATTCCCACCCCTCAGCAAGCACTCGTGAGTCATGGGTAGAAATAAAAAAAAAAAAAAAAAAAAACAAACCAAAACACAAATAATCAAACAGACTGGAAGGTTACTAGAGCAACTTCTAATATTTAAGCTGTGTAAAGTCATGGCAGAGGTTTCAGAGAGATTTTGCTCTCAACAGGCAATAATTTACAAAAGCACAATCTAGGAATCCCCTCCATCAAGCACACTTAAACACAGCTTAAGAATCTAGCATGAGGACCTGAGAGAGGCAGCCAAATTGTAAGAAGTGTTGAGGTTGTTTGGCACAGGGTGGTTTAAAAAGATTTGCTGCAAAAGTCATCATATTTACAACCCTTGTTTCAGTGATTATTCACACCTCTATTTAAAACTACAATTAGAATCATAGAATCATGGAATCAAAGAGTGATTTGGGTTGGAAGGGACCTTAAAGAGCAACTCATTCCAACCTCCTGCCATGGGCAGGGACACCTTTCACTAGTCCAGGTTGCTCCAAGCCCCGTCCAACCTGGCCTTGGACACTTGCAGGGATCCAGGGGCAGCCACAGCTTCTCTGGGCAACCTGTGCCAGGACCTCACCACCCTCACAAGGAAGAATTTCTTCCTAACAGCCCATCTAACCCTTCTCTCTATCAGCTAAAAGCCATTTCCCCTTGTCCTGTCACTCCATGCCCTTGAAAATAGTCTCTCTCCATCTTTCTCCATTCCATCCAGCTTTCTAGACATGTCACAGAACAAATATTAACACCAAAATTACAATGTGGCTACAATTTCTTTCACCTGATCCATTAACACACCTTGTGGAAATTGCAATCAGCCTTTACAGTTTGCATTTCACTGGCACTACTTTAACTTCAATGACTGATTAACCTTTCTGCAGGAAAACAGCCCTCTTTGAAGATGTAGCACTTTCCCCCTAAAGTGAGATCAAATCCCTTCAACACTCCCACTCACGTTGCTCTCGAGAAGTACCAGGGAAGAGAGGAGAAAATACACTTTAGAAACATTCCTAGACATTCCTTAAACAAGGTGAGGTGACATAAAAAGCCAAATCTTTCAAAAATACTTTGCATGTCACTTTTAAGAACAGCTTCCTTCTTCGCGTGTGTTCTCCGTTCGGATCCGTCCTTTCCAGAGCAGGAGAGGGAATGTTGGTCTCCTGCCTTGCTGGATGCCCACTCAGAAGTGCTAAGAACCCACAGTGGGGTGGATATTAGGATGGCTGCCACTAAATCCCCCCAGAACAGAGGTTGAAACAGGAAACAGGGCAGGAGTGCTGAGGACCAGGCAGAGAAGGGAATCGGAACAGGAGGATCACCAGGTGAGACTGTCCCATCCTCCAGGAGACCTCCCAGGAGGGGGAGCTGGGAAATGCTTTCAGGCATGACAACAACACCAGTTCCAGCTGCTCTGGGGTCAGAGCACCAGCCACAGGGGTTAAAAAGCAGTGTCTCCTGTATTTTTCATGGATAACTGGGAAGCTGTTACTGTCCCTGGGCTTCTTGCTGCCCCTGGGAACACGAGGAAATGGATGCAGTGCAATATTAACCACGATTTCTTGCTGGTATCAGCATATCAAAACTGCAGTGAAGTGTTACAAATCTGGAAGTCACAGACTGCAGGTACTGAGCAATGTAATTCAGCAGGAAATATCACTTGGATTGGGACATCAGCCTTTAGTACAAGTTCACCTCTGAAGGCACAGCATCCCCATCACCATCTACGTTACTGCACAACAGCCAGAGCCCTCCTCATGCTTCCATCCCACCATAAATGGCATTTCAGCTTCAAGCATTCATTTACAGAATCATCAAGAATCACAGAATCATCAAGTAATATTTTTTAAAAAGTATAATTTTAATGCCTGTTTCCAGATTTTTAGACAATTAGATCAGAGAGATATTTTAAATAGCCCCTGAAAATTAACTTGAGCATCAACTACTAAAAAGAAGCAAAGCAAGAGTCAGCAGAAGCCTTTCCTTGGGTACCACCCTGGGTGCTCTCACTGTTGCCCTGACAACCATCCAGCTCTTGGCTCTTGGGCAATCGCTGACGATGCAACAACTTTTAAATTTCTCATTATTATGTTGTTATTAAGACACAGAAAAAAAATAAAAAACAAACAGCTGAAGGAACAGTTGTGTCAAATTTAGCAGGTAAGGAACACTTAGAAAGTCTGACTTTTAAATAGCTCCTAATGACTGGGGCACAGCCTAATTTTAGAGCACTGTCAATCAGCCCAAATGTCTGTAGGTGCTTTGATTCCTCGATGGTGAGAGCCCTGTGACTACCTAGAGAGTCAGATGTTGGGATGTGAACTCCCTGTTGGGAATTCTGAGGCATATCCTTCTCTTCTGGAGCTAATCCCCTTTATTTTCTGAAGATGTAGGCTAATATTCATGCCAGAGAGCCCAAGGACTGCAGTTACTTCATTTGCAGAACTTAAAAAAATCCATTGTGATCTAATGTCTTGGACATAATAACCCTGCCACAAGAATCCAGAAGAGGAGATTTTTAAACTGTGAGACCTGACCCCAAATGAAAACCTGGATTTTTTCTAGGATACTCATATCCTGAAATTCAGTATTCACCCTTTTCTTTCCTCACCAACAAGATTTTCCATTAAATTAGAAGTCTGGCCATTGTCATCTTCTGGCCATCTAGGAAAACAGTTAAATGGAGGGTTTATCCCAAGAGGAAATGTTTCCAGAATAACACATAATAATCTAAATGATCTGGTAGATAAGGTGGTGTTGGGTCAAAGGTTGGACTCAGTGATCTCAGAGGTCTTTTCCAGCCTGGTTGATTCTGTGATTCTGTGAAATATAGTCTGCAAGAATCACAGAATCACAGAATATTCTGAGTTGGAAGGGACCCACAGGGGTCATCGAGTCCAACTCTCAAGTGAACGGCCCATCTGGGGAAGCCCAAAGCAATTCTGGTTGTGTTTCTCTGACTGTCACCCAGCCCTCACTATTGTCCCCTTTGCCCCTCATCCATGAAAAAAGGTGAGCCAGTAATCAAAACACCTCTGGGACATGTTGTGCTCTCAACTGCTCCAGTGTAAACCTGGAGCCATCTCATTATCTCCCCATTTTAGATAATTGCACAGTTACACCTCTGCATGAGTGCAGGTTTGGGCTTTCTGTGCCCTCTATCCAGCTCTGTCAACTGTTCTTGAACTTGAGTTCAGGTTTTTGCTTTCTGTGCCCTTCTATCCAGCTCTGTCCAACTGTTCTTGAAAGCACAGGCCCTTCCTCAGGCTGAGCCATGACCAGATCCTGATTTATTATGTCCATTACAGGCTCTTGGCCAGAAAAGGCAGACGTGAATCAGCTGTGACACATCTTCTGCCAGCACATGATCCTCCACAGACCATTGGCAGAGCCAGAGGGCATCTCTGCAAGTTTTAAAGTTTAGATTCATCTGCATGGAAAAGGTTTCATTTCACTAACCCTCCCCTAAATAACCCAGTTACCACACAGTGTGTGCTCATTAACATGCAAGCAAATATTGGCCTGCCATTCTTCCTGCTCCTGTTTATATTCCTCACATTATTAACAGCTGTATTGTTTATCAAATAGGAGCTTTCGTGGATCATATAACAGAAAAAGACAGATAAATGATCATTTAATTGTTGCTTTTAAGCTCAGTTTTTACACACTTGATTTAGGACCTAATGGGTTTATGAATGCGGCAGATAAACAAGGCATCTCTCTTGGAAAGGCTGTTCAGCCTCCAGAGCAGACACTGAGAGGGGACCTCCCCCATGTCTGTAGGGGCTGCAGGGAGGGGGCAGAGGATGGACCAGGCTCTGCTGGGGGGGCCCAGCAATGGCACAAGAGGAATGGGCAGGAACTGATGCCCAGGAAGCTCCACCTGGACGTAAGGAAGAACTTCTTGGCTGTGCAGTGACCCAGGCCTGAACAGATCACCCAGAGAGGGTGTGGAGTCTCCTCCCTGGAGATATTCCAGACCCATCTGGACACAATCCTGTGCCGTGTGCTCTGGGGTGACCCAGAGGTTTGACCAGATGACCCACTGTGGTCCCTTCCAGCCCTGCCCAGTCTGTGAAAACCAAAAACCCACGGCCTTTTCAATTTGAAGAAAACCTCGCAGAAAGTGTCCTTTGGAACATGCTCATCCAAACATTATCCATCAAAGCTCAGTGCTATTGAATGTGGTGAGTTTTACTTAGTCAGACATTGCAGTGAGGGCAACACTACCGAGCTCAGCCTGCAATCTGTCCCTCAGAAGGAGTCAATTAATTTGTAGGATCCCAGGAGGAGCTGTAGGGTGAAAAATGTACTTGATGGCTATCCCAGTTATTCTACAGCCTCTCCAGTGTCACCACTGCACTCTGAAGGCTCACAGACTGACTGCAGCCTCTTTGAACCCTCTGTGCAAACCAGGCTTGGGGCCACACGCTCATGGTTCATAGGGAAGGTCCCCTGACTCTCTGGGACAGAGATCCCATCATGAAGCCAGAACAGAAAACTAGTGAAAAATTATTGCCCTCACGGCATTAATTGCAAGGTTCATCAGCCAATGTTGGGCTGAAGAAGAAATAATCACATCTCTGTTCACATGTTAATGAAACAAACACTTGGTGCTGTAAATCCTCGTGCCTCTGTGTAAACTGAGCATGGTCAAGGAGGCACGAGGGATCCAGATACCCACACAGATGTCCCTCCTCACTGGCTTCTTGGAGAGCAAAACCTGAGAATGTAATACTGGACAGCCATTATTTTATTATATATGTATTTTACTTAAGTGCAACAAAAATGCTGCCCTGGTTGAAAAATGAAATTACATAATTGATTCTGTTGGCAGTGTAAATTTGGACTTAGTACAACACACAAAGAATGGGCACATTAAACTTCCTTTAAAGCTTAAGTTTCCAGTGCATCATAAAATGATAATAGAAAGTATTTTCTGGTGATGTGCATGTTCAGCTTAACAATGAAGTCCTAGTAAGAGGTACTTTCCTATTGAAAGATAAAAACACTGTATGGGTTCATAGAATCCCAGAATCACAGAATGGCTTGGGTTGAAAGGAACCTCAAAGACCATCAAGTTCCATCTTCCCTGCCGTGGGCAGGGACACCTTGAACTTGACCAGGTTGCTCAAGTGCTGTACAAAGACAGTCAAAATGAACCAAGGGAAACATCCCAACACTGTGGTAGTGAGGGATGTTACAAGGACTTTGACAGACCAGGCTGACAAAAGCAAACAGATAAACTAAGGAAAAAGAAGGGATGAAACTTCAGCTTCAAACAGTGCAGATAAAGCTGCTTCTGAAGTGCAAACGACCAAATCTGGTGAGCACATACTTCCTTTACACTTCAGAACTTTAAGCATAACCTTAAAGTTAGGCACAAATTTAATTACTCTGCTCAGACAGAACCCTTGAGAGCTGTTCACCCAAATGTGAAGTGTAAAACAGAGTTTAATAGACACATTTTCAGGCTCTCTTAATTGTCGCTGCCATAATTGAGTTTTCCCTTAATAACACGCAATGACATTTGCACATCAACTGCATCCTACAGCTTTCAAGAAAAGCAGAGAATACCAACAGAATACCTTAAAAATCACTGTCCTGTTCAAAGCAAGATGCAGTTTGCAGGGAGAGTTATTATTATCACTGCCAACATCATCATTAATGTTATTTTTATTAACTAGATGGAAGATATAACCAGGAAAAAAACACACTTTCAGGCATAAATTCTCCTTCCCTCAAACTAATACAAGGACAGAGACATTGTGATTCATTAGAGAAGAAGCATTGGATGGTGACAGGACCAAGGCCACTTGAAAACACAGCAAGTAGTAAAATGCCAGAAGAGAGGGAGGAGTTGGGCAACACATTTTCTCTCTCTGGCTGTTGAAGAAGCTGCATCTTGCAGTCAGCACAAATGCAGCAAGTTGGGTGTTCAACAGCTTTGCTCAGTGTTTGGAGGCAGAGGATGTAAAAGCAAAGGTTTTGTTTAGAATATTAACCTGTTGCCTTCTCCACTTTAGTCCCCAGAAGGGAGAATATGAGAATACTCTAAGAATATACTAAGAATATACTAAGAATCTGTAATAGAGACCAAAAAAAATAATGTCTCTCACAAAATTTGATCCCTCTCTGTGTAGTCTCTCATTTATCCTTGTGCATTTCTGGGTTAGTAACAGTTAATACCCAGCCCAGATTTCTCTTGGGTCCTCATTTTTTCCTGTTCTTTTTCAGTTAGAGATGCCAAGGTTCATAAAATCAGAGCTGTCTACAATTAACTACTGTGTGAGCACAAACCTCAGCTCTCCTCTGCTCACTGCCCAGTTCTCCCCATCAGAGCAATGATCACTAAATTAAAGCAAGAGAGAGACTTTAAACCCTGCACATGTGTTATAAATCCATGTGCACACAGGGGGAAAGGAACTGTGCTCGGCTTGCTCTGTGGAGACAGATGTTCAGGACAGGACCTTGGCAAAGTCGTGCTTAGTGGTGGCTCCTCAAAGAACCCCAAGACTGTTCTCTGCCTGGCACATCTGTCAGCTCAGCCTTTCAGCCAACACACTGCTCTGCTGCCTCTGAGTGCAGTGACTGCTGCCCTGCTTGGCACAGCTTGGAGTCACAGAATAACGGGATGGTTGGGTTGGAAGGGACAATAAAGACCATCCAGTTTCAAATCCTGCCATGGACAGAAACACCTTCCAGTAGCCCATGTTGTTCAGAGCTCGATACAGCCTGACCTTGGACACTTCCAGAGATGAGGCATCTCTGGACACCCTGTGCCAGGGCCTTCCCACCCTCACAGCCAAGAATTCCTTCCCAGTATCCCATCTAACCCTACTTTCTGTCAGTGTGAAGCCATTCCCCCTTGTCCTGTCATTCCAGGCCCTCAGAAATAGTCTCTTTCCATGTTTCTTATTGGCTCCTTCAGGCTCTGCAAGGCCACAATCAGGTCACCCCAAAGCTTCTCTTCTCCAGCTGAACAATCCCAGCTCTCCCAGCCTTTCCTCC
>JAWWLV010000001.1:115004871-115016994 GCA_035041135.1 Platyrinchus mystaceus
GGGGGGTTCTGGGCTGGGCCATGTCCAGCCTGTCCCCCACCAGCACCCCCAGGTCCTTCTCCCCAGGGAGGCTTTTTAATTTCTCCCAGTCAGCCCAGCTGCTGCAGCTCAGCCCTCCTTGGAGCCCTGAGGATGACACGTGCCCACCTGATTTCTGAGCTTTGGACAAAACCTCTCAGGGACTTTCTGCTGCTCTGTCCCACCGAGCTTATGAACACCTGTGTGGTCTCTTCATTCACACCATGAAATCGCTGCCTGCAAACAAAAGAAAAACCCTCTCACACAAAAAAGAGCTCTGTTGTCCCAGCTTAGAGGCTGCTTCCTGCTCTTTTGGTGCATATTTGCTTTTCTTTAGAATAGCTTCTTTGTCACAAGCAGCTCTAGTGCTCCCTAGGCAAGGATAAAATAACCCACTTCTATTTCAGACTTTGCAGCACCGTAGCTGCTTGAAGGGGTAGGGAAGTGCACTGGGTAACTATAGTATTTATACATACATATATATATATATATGCATGTAGGTATATATACAGGGGAGTAGAGTTAAACTGAATGATTAAAATGTGCTGCTGACTTAATTAAACAGCTTTAAAACCCTTTCTCCAGCTCCCTTGAAGTGAAGGAAGACACCAACTC
Organism: Platyrinchus mystaceus; assembly: GCA_035041135.1. Lineage (NCBI taxonomy): Eukaryota > Metazoa > Chordata > Aves > Passeriformes > Tyrannidae > Platyrinchus > Platyrinchus mystaceus. The sequence continues at coordinate 115,005,505 of JAWWLV010000001.1, forward strand.
ATCAAACCTCATGGCCCTCCTTGGACACATCACATTCTACTTTTGCAGTGACACTGAACATCAGCCAAGGATCTCTCCCTGGATGTCCCAGTCCTGCACAGGATGAGATGTAAATCATTGCCATTCAAATCAAGAAGCCATAGAGGATGTTTGGCCATCAGGAAGTTCAGGCTAAGCCAGGGGTATATTCCTCTCCTCCTACACTTGCTGTGGAAAGATTCTGGCCAGTTTTTACAGCCAAACCTATTCCTTGAGTGCTCTTTTGCAGAGAAAGGACTGAAACAAATCCCAAAGTGTCATATTTTCCACGACTCTTCCCAGCTTGACAAGGGTAAAATTTAATGTGCACTAATTAGTCTGAAATGATGGGAGCCTGAAATTAACTTCACACTGTAATTTAGAACCTGGTACTGTTTTGCATCTAACCCACACATTAGATACTGAGACCTATATTCAGACTTCTCCTTTTAGACATCTTAAGTGTAGCATTGCAGAACCTAAAATTTAGGCTTCTCACCCCACCAGCGTGATTCAGAATATCCAAATTAGATGCTTATGTGGAAAAACAGAGAGTCAGGTGCTTCTAAAAACCTTCCAAGGGCACTTCAGGAACCTTGGATCGCTCGTGCAGAGTCTGCACTTTCTTGTAAGATGATTCAGTGGCCCCACAGGGCAAATCCTGACATTTGAAATGTCAAGTTTTCCTTTGGCCTGTTGCATGGAGAAAGCAGGTGCCCTTTATGGCTTAGATCATTAGACAGCTTAATTGTCAGGGTAACACTGGACCAGGACTCTCACTGACACAAGAGTTTTTTTCCTCCAAGCTTTACAGTGTCTGTTTGTTCTTCTGTCTCCAGTGGTAGGGGCTGCACTCCTGTGTCAGTCAGGGCATCCAGTGAACATGGATCTTGGCCAGACTGGATATTTGGGCTTCAGTGAGAAGGAAATTACACCTGCAAGAGGCATTTCACCTGCTTTTTGCACTTGCTGGTTGAAGGCCAAGTCCATGCTCACCACCTGCCCTGGATTCACTCCACTGACTCCATGGAGCACAGCCCAGGAATCTGCCAGCACTGTTGAATCCTGGTGGATTGCCCCCTTTCCTTTCTGCCTTCAACCAGTGCTCCTGGTTTTTTTTTTACACCAGTTTGAGGAAAACACAATTATTTGGCTGTTAAACATAACATCTTGAGCCAGTTTTGATTATCACCAGGCCCTGTGTGCTGCACGAAACCTCAGCTCTGGATATGCCAGAGCCTCAGGAAGGCTATCCAAGTCTTTTTAACAAGAATCATGCTTAGATTTATTAAAAAAATATCGTCTCCATCAACTCCAGTGCTGCAAGTGCTTTAGTAACAGGAATGGAGATAAACATGTGCTCAAATCCTCTGCTAAATTTGTGTCCCAGAGAGGAAGATTAAGACTCGTGCTCACTGATTGCATGTGATTTTAAACTATTTGTAGGTTCTACTGAAGTTTCTCATTAGAAAGCACAGCAGGCCACTCTCTTTGAAGAGCACAGTCTGTTTTAGTCCATTGTATCAGAATGTAGTTTGGGTTTTTTAAGTCAGCCCGTGAATTGAGTCCGAGGCTTTACTCAGATTCTGCTCAGATCTCTCCGTCTATGAAATCACCAGTTTTCCGTTTGCTTCAGGGGTGAATGAACCACTGAAGCCCAACCTGCAGTGAAATTTTGGAAACTAGAGGCCTCAGCTTGACCTCAAATTAGGCCTCAACTGAGCCAGTTTGTCTTTGCTCTCCTCCTTGGGTGGGAAGTGGTGGCATCCAGAGCTGTCCGAGGTATTCCCGGGCTCCTGCTCCCAGAATCATTGCAATGGTTAAAATGCCTGCTCAGCCATTCCTAATTGAATATGCAAATGGAAAACCCCACATTAACGTCTCAGAAATGTGTGATTCTGTACCCACTAGTGTTTATTTGCACTTTGAACAGTTTGTTTCTGGAAGAAGGAGAAGAACGAGAAGAAGAAGAAGAAAAAAGCTTTCAAGCTTGTCCATTAAGTTATTCTACCAGCTGTCACCTTATTAAAAAGGCTGAAGTTATTAATAAAACTTCTTTAAACCACTCACCAGCAACTACACATTTAAGAAGCAGCTCCCTTCCCCCAAGGCTTCCTTGGAAAGGTTCTCAGATTCACTCAAATTCATCTCTCTCCTCCTGCCAAAATCCCTGAGTGCAGCACAGCAGAACCTACCAAGGATATAAATGCAGATTTTCAGATCCAAAGGTGAGGAGGAACAGGATGGATTTGTTCTGAGACAAAAAAACTGCCAAAACACAGTAAAGAAATTCGAACAAAAGCTGAAATTCCAAGTAAACATTTGTCTTCTTGCCCATTTTAAAACAAATGGTATAAATCAAGAAATAAACCAGAAATAGAGAACATGATTTGTCAGAGATGGGGGGGAATGGAAGAGAATGGTAAAGATGAAGATGTAACCACCTCTTGTGCACCATAGAGCAAAATAGCAAGATGTACCCAAAAATGTAATTTTAGGTCAACTGGAGTCAAGACAGTAAAAATTTATTACCAACCTCCGTCATCACAGTTCCTCAACTGAAGAAAAAGTCTTTTAAGGGGAAAAAAAAAAACAAAATGACATCAGAAATTCCCCCTCACACACAGGCAAACAAAAACAAACTCAGAAGTAAATGATGATGTTGAACTCATCAATTTTGCACCACACAAATAGAGATTAATTGAGGCATCAGGTGAAGAAGCTGATACAATTCAAGCTGTCGGGCTGTTGTCAAAGCCCTGCTTGTGTGGATTTTGCTAAGTCTGCACCTCCTGCTTATTGTGTTCCTTGTCCAGAGCTCATCCAACTGGAATTGGCTCGTTTGGTGTCCATTTGTTCTGAGCAGGAAACAAAAATGAGAACTCCTGCTGGATTTGAGCCACGACCATCTCAAAGTCTGGGGCAAGTGAGGTGAAAACCGAGCCGAGACCTGGAACAGAAATGCTGGTGGAAGCCTGGAAATGGGGAAAGGAGACAAACTTTCACTTTGCAGCACCACCAGAAAGGAGGAGGGGGAAAAGCTGCTACGCTTCTCCTATTTCTGAGCTGGGAAAGCAGATCCCTGTGATCACAGTCACTGTGATTCCAGCTTAAAAAAAAAAAACCTACAAGGTTTCCTTGCAGGGAGAGAGACAGAAAGAACAAGAGGAGCAAGCACAGTGAAGTTTTTCTTTTGAGATGTCTCAGATTTTTGCCAGTGAAGTGAAAAATTGCTTCTCACATCTAAAATGAGCAGTTCCTCACGTCCATGTGGGAATACAAGCAGTTAGGAGTTCAAACACCAGCACAGAGGCCGGTCAGGCTTCCTGCTCCTATCTGCTTTCCACTAGACAGTGAGAAATTTTTATTAGGTTTTATTTCAGCATCTTGGTCATCCTTCTTTTCTCACTAAACTCATCAGGAAGCTCTAATTGTACTCAGCTGGTGCTGAACAGGGCAAACAGCACTCCCAATCCTGTAAAAGTTGACATCATCCTTGCTCCAGCTGCTGCTTCCATCATGTCCCATAAAGAAAAGCAGCACCAACAGGCTGGCATCAAAAAGGGTTGTTCCATGTGAAAACCCAAAAGTGAACAAAGAATTTCACCCCACAAGGCATGTTTTTGTCTCCTGGAACTGCACACAGACTTGTCATCCATCTACTTGTGTGTCTAACCATCCCACCATCTTTCTTCTTCCAGCCTTCAACTTCTTCATTCTCTATTAAATCCAACCAATTCCCATCAAAACTCTCACACTGTGGCTCATCCCATCACTACAAATTATTTCAGTGTTCTTACAAAGCGCAAGTGTTCTGTGGAATCTTAATTTCGGGACACTCACAAAAGTCTGAGATTCCCACTGACTGTCCCTGGAACATGGGCAGGATGATGGAATAACACTCCTTTTCCTCACACTCCATCGTGAGAACGTTAAGATTTGCAAGAAGTATTTGAGAGTAACCACGAGGCTTGGAACAGAATGGAAATCGAAACCAATCTGCATTTTTATAGTGATAGAGATATTAAAAATGTCTTGTTTGCAGGGTCACCAACACCTTCAGATTCTGCCTCATCCAACAAGGCTTCATTCACCCCTGTTCAGTCCTGGGAAATCTGAAGATAAATCAGTTTGTTCTGTTTCCATCGCTCTGCATAGAGCCTACAGAAGTAAATGGAATACTTGGGCTGTTGTGGCTTCAGCCTAAAAATGTTTAAGTAACAAAGCTGTATTTTTATTTTAGTGCCACTCTGTGCTGGTTTTGCCTGGGGCAGAGTGGATTTTCTCCACGGCAGCTGAAGTGGGGCTGTGGTTTGGGTTCGTGCTGGAAACACTCTGGATAATTCAGGGATGTTCTGATTGCTGTGCAGTTAAACAGCATCAAGGGCTTTTCTGCCTCTCCCCAGAGAGGGGGCTGGGAGGGCACATGGAACTGGGAGGGGGCACAGCTGGGAGAGCTGATCCCAACTGACCACAGGGATATCCCACATGTGGTGTCAGTCTCAGCGTGTGGAGATGGGAGAAGAAGAAGGAAAGGGGGAAGTTTGGAGTGGTGGTTTTGTCTCCCCAGGTCACTGTTACACGTGGAGGATCCCAACTTTTCTGGGGATGGCTGAAACCCCTGGGAAGTGGGGAATGGGCTCCTTGCTTTGCTTTTTGCATGGATTTTGCTGTGCCCACAAATTCTCTCCCTTTTACTCTCCAATTCTCTTCTTCACCCCCCTGGGAGAGAGCACAGGGCTGTGTGGGGCTAAACCACCCACAAAACAAGATCTTGCATGGTAATGTCACAGTAATATTTCAGGAAAACCCCAAAATATTACAATTAAGCTTGTTGGCCCTACAAAGTCTTAGCAGAACACACAAATTTCCTCATGTGCTCCTTTCCTAGACACGAAGATCATAAAGAAATATGTGAATCAAAGAAAAGCATCTATTTTCCCCCTAAACCTTTTCAGTGACACCGAACCTCTCACACTGAAAAAACCAACAATGATTAGGCTTTCAATATAGACTAATAGAATGAGCAGACTTTTTAATATACACAGGCCATCATTTTCAAAATGACAGCTCTAAAATTAGGCTTTTTAAGCTGGCATGCATGGGATTTGCAAAAAATAATGGTGTGATTTAAGAATCTCGTGAGGTACAAACTATATTTCCTAATTAAGAAGTGCAGTTTGCTTCACTACTTGCCAAAGTTATTAGAAAAGTGTTACCAGACAGATATGACATGGAAAGTGTTTATCAATTGCCTTTTTTTTTTTTAAGGAGATTTTATTCTTCACTGCCTTTTCTTGGCAAGCATGAAACTAAGAAGTAAAACAATTTTTATCACAGTGGAAATTCTACTAGTTATTAGAAATCTAAGGGAGACAAAAAAACCATTCCAAATTCACAATTTTAAAGTAGGATTAAAACCTGTGCATATTAAAAGTGATTTTTTAAAATTATATGTGCAGGCATGGAGGTTCTAAAAATGCCTTATATGAGGCAGTGGGAGAACAGTTTGTTAAAACGTTTTCCTTTGCTCAAGGTGGGTTTTTTTCTGTTCTGACCCCACACTAAGTCAGCCTGAATAAAATTATACCCATTATCAAATCAAGCTCCAACGCCATCCATTTTTGCTGTCACAAAATATTGATTGAAACAAAATTCCATTGATTGAAAAAGAGCTTATCCAGGCAGCAACATTTGCATTCTGGTAGAAAACATAAACAATGAGTAATCTGTGGGACTGGTGGGCTCGGTTCTTCACCCTTGGCAAGTTGAATTAACCTCAAAGATTGGCTGATGCACCTCAAAGGTAACCATGGGCTTCTCAGTGAATTTCTACAGGGGATAAAGACCCCTTTTTAATTTTTTTTATCTTATTTCTGACATTTTCGTGCTTCCCAGGAAATATATGGGAATATACTTCCCATATATATATATATATATATATATATGGGATATATACTGGAATATACAGTGGAATATACTGCAAAAAATTACTCTCTAAGACCTCTTTACTGCCCTTAAAGACTGACCAGCTGGGGAAGTCCTCAAGTATATTCCTGTTTGAAAATTGAATATTAAAACCGAGGTGTTACCATGGAACAGCTCCTCAGTATTTTATCCTTGGTCTGACTTTTCCACCTTCCCTCCAGAAGGTCCCTGGTTCTCCCACTGCTCCTGTGTCTTCACTTGTGCAGATGCCTCAGGTATTCTACAGTCTCCCAAGTTGCTTTTCATGCCTAAACTCGGGCAACTGAATCATCTTCTGATTGGTTGCCATGTGTTTAATGATTGGTGTCATCCATTCCACGTGGATACATGGAATTTATATCCACTCTGAACCATTTCCACTGACAGAGCAACCAGGACACATTTTAAGTATTTAAAATGTTGAAATAAAATGTTGTCATAGAATCACAGGATGGTTTGAGTTGGAAGGGACCTGAGAGATCATCTAATTTCCAACCCCCTGCCATGGGCAGGGACACCTCCCACTAGCCCAGGTTGCTCCAACCTGGCCTTGGACACTTCCAGGGATGGGGCAGCCACAGCTTCTCTGGGCAACCTGTGCCAGTTGCTATGGTAATAAAATCAGCAGTGTTGTTGCCATCATTTGTTTGTACTAATCCCTAAAGTCTTCGGTTCGAAGCAGCAACCTTGTCCCACAGTTTTAAGAAATAGGACCTGTCCTGGAGAGCCCAAAATCTAAACAGATGAGGAGACAGAATAAAAAAAGGAAAATAAGTTGAATGCAGACATCCATCCACTGTTCACATCATGATTTTCATCAAGGTTTTCTCTCTTGAAGAGTTGAAAAGGTTATAAGTGGCACTGACTGTGCTGATTTATGTTCCCCAACACCCACCCTCACCATCAGAGCCCCTTCATGAGATATCCAGCAGCAGAGCAGAACTCTTCTCCTGGACTTCCCAGCCAGCTCTGGACCCACCTGCCCCTTGTGCATCCCAGTTTAAGGTCGAGCTCTGACAGATTCTTAAAAAAAATAAACAAACAACCCCAACTCCACATCCATCCTGAGAAATCCTCCACCCACGGCAGGATTTAATACAGCTGACAAAATAATTGATCACTATTACAAGAGGCAATAATGTAATACAGAGACAAGCATATCTTTCACCTGAGCATGTTTAATTTAGTGGCTTAATTTAATATTTTAGGAAACTAATTTAATATTCTTTGCTTTGCTTTTTGGATCCATCATCATGTTTTAATCATTCTGTTTGATTTTCCATTTTCCATTAACTTCTGTACTGCTTGAAGACTTCAATGATCTAATCTGCTTGTTTTTCACTTGTTGATTTATAATTTCAATTAAGAATTTGTTTTGTCCTTTGATAATTAAATCTGGTTCTTGAACAAATAATACGTGGTATTGGAGACAGATCATTGCAACAGGAGACAATAATCTTCCTCTCTTTGAAGAGGTCATCTTTCAACCCTCTCAAAACCACTAAAAATAATGAATAAACTGAGGTTAACTTGTTTATTCTGCAATGAGCTCTCTGAATATCCATGTGTTCCTGACACATTGCTGACTCCTGCAAGGATTGTGGAAGTGCTTCACTTCGATTTTAGAGTCACAAGCCTTCAGCATCACCATATACACTCATTATCTCACTCCACGCTGTACCTAACACAATTCACTCCCAAAATCATCACTTCCAAGCAGGAGAGAATCCCTGTGTCAGCCAAATAAAATGGAAACAAATGCATCAGCTCCCTGAGAAATTAGGTTCATCGATAAAGATGCTATTACAGGGCAAGAAGGAAATGGAGAACAGGAAAGTTTTGACTTGCTGCTAATAAAATCAACTGGACCCCTGTGAGAAGACCTAATTTGCCAAGTTTATTCTTGTTTACCTCCGTGAGATTCTGCAGCCAGATGTAAATTGTTGTAATGACTGAATATGTGGATCTTGCTGAGACTCAGAGTTCAGGGAATATAACATTGGAAGGGAGCAGGGAAAGAAGCACTTTCTACAAGGGTTTGGCAAGGGCAAGGATTTTAAGTGTAAAATCTTTATGGGCATTTTCATGTCACCTACTTGCTTGAAACAGGGTGGGCTTTTGCTTTCAAGTCAGGGCAAGATTATTGAGTTAAAAACAAATTTAGTCTCTGCTCTCGGTCCAAGGACATTTGCCCAGAAAACCTCTGTGGGTGCTGAGTCCTGGCATCCCCCACCAGGCTCCTTTCCCAGGCTTTTCCTCCAATTTCAGTTCTTCCCACTGTATTTTAATCAGGTTTTACCTGTGGAAAACAGGTTCTAGGTGCTACACCCACCAGCAGAGCAACCAAGAGCGTGTCCCTTCTCTCCTAAAAGGAGCACAGACCCTGAGTAACCCACAGGGGTCTGCAATTCTAGTTATAGGAAAAATCCTGCTCAGCTGGAACATGTTCATGGGTGTGCAACTGCAAAGACACCTCTTGCTAAAACCTGTGTTTAAGTTCCAAGCACATGGGGTGAAGATTAACTTGGAGAAAAGATTATTGAATGTTCCACTGGAGTGAAAATCACAGGGTGTTTTTTTTTTCCTTGAGCCTCTCACAGCAGACGAATTATTTGAGTTAAGGTCTCCCTCTCTCCTTCAAAAATAACCACCTAAGGCACATTGATTTGCTGGAAAAGTTTCATCCCAGTGAAATTCTAGTTGAGTACAAAGATCAGAATTAAATACAGGCTTTTATGTGGGAAGTATTAAACAAGCTGAATAACTCTGAAATGGTTCCTCCTCCACTAATAACACCAATTTATTTCTTTCAGTTGCATGAGGAACTTCACTGTCCCCAACCTGAGAGCACTATCAGGCTTTTATCAGCATCATATTCCTTGGGTTTTTTTGAAAATAACAAATAGCTGAGAAACAACTGTGAATGTTTCATTTGCTTATGAAAAGGAAGAAATGTCTGTGTCCATAAATCTCACTTTTGTGAACCAATATCTTTCTGCACACTTGGATTCAAAAATGAAGAATAGTGCCACTAATTTCCTACTTCATCTGCTTGGGACAGTCATTATAATCACTTAAATGAGAAGAGATATTTGATTTAATACTTGATGTGTGTTAAGATGTGTGTTTATTAACTCCTATGCTTAAGGCACTTTGGTGAAGTGATGAAAAAAGAGTAAGTAACACAAATGTTCTCAGGAGGAACAGCACCTTTTACAAACTCACTGAGGTTAAACTGCAATACAAATTAGCTGATAGAGAACTTAATTAGCAATTCTTCAAACTCAAGCACTTAATAGGAATAATAATAAAAAAAAAAAAGAATAAAAGTGCTGCCTAAACTTTCTGTGAAAAAAAAAATCAACTCCATATGAATAAATATAAAACCAAATCACTGTGGAAAAGAAAGAGACTTTATTTCTTAAAATGCAAACTTCAAATTCCCATCTATCTCTTCATTTTAATTAAAGGTAGAAACACTTATGCCATAAAGTACAAGCAAAAAAATATTCCATTCTGAAGAATATATAAAATTCACAGCCCAAGAGATGTCTTAGTTTAGTTTCTCAACACTTGGCAGTCAACATGACCACAGTAGCTCCACGTGGTGTGTTTTTTTAAGGCATCATTAGATGGATAAATACCCTTCAATAATCCTGGACCTTCTCTTTGGGAATATAATTTACAAGGCTAAATGATAAACAGTGCCTGACAAGTACTTCAATTCAGTGTTGGGATCCTTTTGGAATTATCTTTGTGGACTGAATTAAATCGCTCAGCACATAAAGAAACGTATTTAAATCTTAGAGAAATGAAGGAAAGTGCAAAATAAGTGCTCTGACCCTGCTCTCAACCAATGCAAACACATGCAGTGTTTAAGGAGCCATTTGATTCTCAGGAACCATAAATGAAAGTTTTTATGGTTGTTTTCTGTCCTTCAAGGGGAACTCCAGGCATCTGTGTCTCCAACACAGCAATTCCCATTCAGCCTCTCTTGGCCCCCTTCCCAGAAGAACATCATCAATGATTTTGGAGGCTGCATCCCTGCTCTCCCAGCAGTGAAAGTCAAGGACAGGGGGGTCTCTCCAGCCACCATCAGTGGTCTCAGCCCACCAGCAGCTCAGTCCCTATCCCCTTCTCCAGTGATGTCACTGCTCAGTTTTCAACTTGCTTGTTGAAAAAAATATTTAAAAAAAAAAATATTTCATTCTTCAGCTCCCTCTTCAACCACAAGAGCTGAATATAGGAGGGAAAGGCAAATTTGCTCCTCAAGGCTGATGCAAAACCAAACAACTATTGGGGTGTTGCCATATTTTAATAGCCTGTGAGAAACCCCATGAACGGGGCTGGAGAGCATAAACACCATTTGATTGCATTCTCAGCTGCCTTCTCCTGAAGGCTCCTCAGGTTTACAGAATGCCAGAATCATTAAGGTTGTGGAACATTTTCAAGACCATGGAGTCCCCCCTGTGCCCCATCCCCACCTTGTCCCCCAGCCCAGAGCACTGAGCGCCACGGCCAGGCCTTCCTTGGACACCTCCAGGGCTGGGCACTCCAAACCTCCCTGGGCAGCCCCTGCCAAGGCCTCACCACCCTTTCCATGCAGAAAATAATGTTTAGATGCTACAGATGCCATCTAATGCCACCATTCCCACACTTGTTCCTTCTACAGGTCAGTCTAATCCCAAAATATGAGATTCACATGGAGGGGGCACAGGCTGGGAGATGTCCAGTCACAAAACAGGAGAGCATATCTGCTCCTAGAGGAAAATCTCCATGGAGTTTAGCTTCCAGAGGGGAGTAGGGATGTCTGGAGCAGAGTTTCACAGCTGCTCCTGCCCTGGTGCAGCAGGAGCAGTTGGGGAACAGATGGCAGAGCTGCTGCTTTGGGAGCGTGTGGAGGGGAGACTTGAGGGAACGTGTGAGACGTGGCACGGCGGCAGGCAAGGAGGAGACAGGTGTTAAAGGATCTCACCCTCACCACAGGAGACTGTTTGACATCTGCAGAGTACAGAGGAAGAGCAGAAGGTGCTAGGAATCCATCTGGGAGCCTCAGTGCAGTAGGGAGTTACAGATCAGGCAAGAAGTGGCACAGAAAAGTCCAATTCCTTGAATTCCGCCAGAATGAGGATCTACAACTTTCACCACACCGACAGGACGAAACAAGAGTGGGGTGAAATCCGTGCCCAGCTGTCTCTCCACACACCCCCTACCTCCAGACACCTTGGCAGGTACAGAAAGCTCCTGCTACAATGAGGAGCAGCCACTGCCACTGACCCCCAGTGCACTGGATCTTCTGCACAGCTTCATTTCTGGCTGCTCGAGGAGGTACAGAAAAGCTCTGCTTTCCTCTGTTTTACAGGGACCTACAAAGAGACCAAAAACTGCTTCCAAAAACTATTCCCAGCTCTGAGGTCCCCAGCACAGCAAGGACATGGAGCTGCTGGAGAGAGTCCAGAGGAGGCACCAAGAGGATCAGAGGGCTGGAGCAGCTCTGCTGGGAGG
>JAWWLV010000001.1:115034643-115045833 GCA_035041135.1 Platyrinchus mystaceus
TGAGATTACTCTTTTCAAGCAAAACAGGAGCCTTTTTTTTCCCCTGTTGTCACTGTTATAGGTGGAATTTTCTGGAACAGACCCACTGCAGAAGATTGGAAAACACATGAGATTTAAACCTTCATGTTTGAATGGAAGTGAAAGATTAATAATAAGCGGTGAAGAGGTTGTATCTCTTTTGTCTGTTTTAGAATCTAGGTGTCTAATATAGGCCATGGCAGTACAAATGTGTTCTCAGAGCAGGAAAGGTCTCAGCAACGAAGGAAGCAAAATATAACAACTCAGGTTGTAGCTGAGGCTTCATTTGGTAACTTCTTCAACAGCAGAAAAATAAGGACTTGGTTGATTTGGGAAGAGGGTGGGATAGAGCAAAGGTCCAGCACACAGAACAATGAACAAAGGGCCAAAATTGAATGGAGAATCTGACAAGCCTGGAAAATCTGATGAATCTTTGCTGATTTCCATGTGTTTTCCATCAGAATTAGAGGCCTGAATGCTGTGGAGCTGATCGATCGGGAGCACCGGGAGGAGTTGTGTGACCGCAGAATCCTCAGGTTGATCACTTAGAATGTACCTCATGACAAGCCCTTGATATTTTTCAGTGCTTGGCACAGATGCAGAGATGGATGCAGCAATCCCTGGCCCAACACCTCTGCCTCGTGGAGCAGTGGGTTTGCTCATTTTCAGCCACTACAGGCTGCGACCCCCTAAACTTGGAGCAAGAAAACAGAAATGAATGCATGTGAAATGTTGTTTTTCCTCTCAGGCCTTCATGTAATTCAACCATTGCACTGAGGCCACCAGAGCACACTTATCTTTAAGTATTTGAGGAATCACAGTCATGTCAATGCATCTATTCCAGTGACTTTCCCTGTGTTTACTTTTCATAGACCAGCAAGAGCAACTTCAAGCTGCAGAGAGAGAAGGGCTGGAAATTTTCCCCCTATTCCCACCCCCCCAGCACACAAGGAACAGAAAACGCCTCTCAAGTCCTCTGAGGAAAACATAAAATCTCTCCTCCTGATGTGCAGGGCCAGAGGTGTATTCAGAGTGCTTCTTGTACCTGAAGGAGATGTGATACACGTTTTATGTACAACTTCCAAGATTCTCTTTCAAGCATCAGCAGCCGAATGTGAATTCATTCATTTTCCTTCTGACATTTGGAATCATGAGTGTTTACTTAAGAGGGATTGCTTACAAAATGATGCTAAATCCCATTGTAAGCCCATGTAACCTGGAGCAAAATCATTTTGGAGGAACAGTGTGGAAAAGTGCAGTGCAAGAGACACAGAGGTGAGTGCTCTTGGTCTGAATAAATCCATGCCAGAGAGTGACTGCACAGAGCCTGTGCAATCCCCTTCTTCCCTCAGTTATCTTCCCTAGAAAACAAGGGCAAGACAAGGCACAAGTCAACAGAAACAGAGAAAGCATTCTTTGTTCCACAGCCCAGGAAACAAGGGAAACATTCCACATAAATCCATAAGAGGAGGGAAAACTTTCCTTGCTCTTTTGCAGAGGAAGGGAGAAGGGCTGTTCTTTTCCTCCCTCTCTCTCCCACCTGCAGCTCTGAGGATTACAACATGTTTGCTCACAGTGTGCATGTTCTGCAGGGGTTACTTGGCTAATATTTGCACGCAACGTTTTGCTCCTGGAGAACACCATGCAGGAATTACCATTACATGGAAAAGCTGACTGCAAGTGCTACCCACAGCAAGCGGCAGAAACCCAAAAACTTCGGGATGGGATGTGACTCATCCTCCTGTAATGACAGCCCTGGAGATTCTGCTGCTTCCAAATACCAGCATCAGATACCAGATCAAGATTAATAACTGCAGCCCTGTCCTAAGGAAGACAGAGATTCAGAGTGACTCGTGTGTGCAAGCACAGGGGAATCAAGAGTCGGTGCCCAAAATAACCCCAAATCATTAAGATTTTGTGGTCCTTTCCCACCAAGCACAAACAATTCACAGAGTTAAAATCAAATGTTACATAAACAAACAAATGTAGAGGTTTGGTTTTTTAGTTGTTGTTGTTTTTAAGATGTAATGATGGGTTGTTCACAAACACATTCAGGCTGTGCTAGAGGATACTGGCTGAGAATACAAAATGCGTTGCTTATTTACATAAAGAGACATTTTTAGCTTGAATTTTAAACCCATTCAAGTCAATGACAGCTGCCAATTTTAGAAATAGTCCAGCCAGGGCTACAAGAGTAGCAAATTTTGCCTTGCCTGGGATATCAAGTTAAAACCAAGAGTTCAAATACACCAGCAATACCATAGGACAGGAATTTGATATCCCTCTGCTGCTCGCCTGTAATTCTCTACTTACGTGTACATTGCAGGCAGAAAAGCAAAGGTAATTTGAGTTAACTCAACCAGCTTTCACTGAAGAAGCCACTTTTGCATCAATCACATCCTGATTTGCAGGGGAAATACAAAATACACGTGAGTTGCCATCGTGTATCAGCTGCTGGATGAAGGTCTGTTGCTCTGTGATAACCTGTTTTGCTGTACCCACTATGAATATAACACATCTGGATTTAATGTGGTGTAAAAATCTCTCTTCAGCTCCTTCACCTCTGCTCAAACACATTTATTTCTTTATCAAATTAAAGCATATTCCTATATAAAATATAAAGGAGGAGCCGTGATTAGGTCTGTAAGCAGGAATCACAGCCTACCTTCAGTACAGGATATTGTAGCTGCCAACTGATATTTCACAACAACAACAAAAAAGAGATGATCTTTGTGGTCCTTTAAGGAAAACCAGCACCTGACATTCAGTGTTCCAGGAATTAATCTCCACCAGGAATGAAACACTGAAAATAAGAGACACACATGTTTATTTTGATCATTGCCATTGTCTGCTCCTGTTTCAGGATAAATGGAGAATTCCAAGGAACCCCAGAAGTTTTCCAGCATGGAGCCATTTGAGGGACTTGCTAAAATTGTCTTCAACAATACTAATGCCTTCTTAAATTATTTTTTTGGGGTTTTTTAGCTCTGAGCAACCTGGTCTGGTGGAAGGTGTTCCTGTCCGTGGCTGGGAATTGGAACTGGATGTTCTTAAATTCCCTTCCAAACCAAACCTTTCTATGATTTTATGATTCAGAGAGAAATTCGAGACTGAAGTCTCCAAAATGTAATTTATCTCTCTTCAGTGATGACAGATCAGACTAGAAAACATTTGTGGACTAATCATGAGCATGAACTGAACATGAATAGTGTTGTAATTAAAACTTCCCTAATACAAAACTATCTGAACAGTTGTCTCTGCATAGAAGTGTGAGTTAATATGTCAAGACTACTGTCTTATCCAATCAGGTCAATTTGCTGTAAAGCAAGTCCCAAAAAAACCCATCCTGAAGATGCAGAAAGTTCTTCCAAGAACCAAGAAATCCAGTAAAGCGTTTTTCAGAAGCCTGTAGAGCCACTGAGCCAGTTTTATATCACCTCATATATTTGATACATGGCAGCTTTGAGGTTCTCTTCTACCATGTCATAATTCACTAATTTTTGTGTAAAACTAGGAGAAAAAAAGGGTTGAAATAAGTATATAAGTCTGCACTCATGTGTAACACACACCTTTGCCCTCTCCCATCGTCCTGCCCTCTAAAATGAGGAGCCCAGAACACACTGGGGGAGTTTGCTTTGTGCAGGTGGGAAAGCAAATCAGATTCTTTCCAGTCTCCTCAGAAACGCAGGTGGTAGATGCCATTTTTAAACCCCTAAATTGCTCCTAGAAAACAGTATTTCAGGTGCAGTTCTGTGGTATTTGTGGGTGCATGTCCAGCGTGCAGCGGTGAGGGGAAAGGCCACTTTGTTTGCTACTGGGCAAAGCATCAGTTGATTGGACACCTCAGTGCTGAGATAAGCCCCAGATTTAGGCTTTGGCATTTCAAAACAAACATGCAAAATAGTCCTTTTATAGCCTTTATTTCGGTAAGGCGTCGTTCTCCTAATCAGCCTCATTGTCAGAGTGGCACTTCAAAGAAACCAGAGCTGGCAGTCTGACAACAGCGAGGCCCGTGTGGGTCACTGAATCACCAACTTTCTGTGAGTCACCCACGGCACAGCAACACATTATCTAAGGTGATGTTTGTTGAACGAGTTGCTTTTGACAGGCAGACATATGTTTCATTGTTGGTTCATTAGGAGGTGTTTTAATTGTTAGGCATTTGCCTTCTTCCAGCTCAGGCTCTGCTGAGTGAGCTGAACAAAGCGAGCAGGACTTCTGGTGATCCACACACAGACCACAGGCTGGTTGCTCTTAAAAGAAATCCTGTTTCCAAGCCTTCTAATTCTCCCCACAGACACAGGTCTGTTTGTTTTTCTCACTCAAAGCTGGGGAAGAAAAACTGCTATATTTGGGTTGGTTATGGTTTTTTTGGAGGGAACCCACACAAGAGGTGCCACAGTTTTCAAACTCAGGGTTTTTTTAATAGGCTGGATAAAAACCTGCCTTGATTTTGAGCAATTTTAACTGTGAACTGGATTTTAAATTAAAATGTTAAGGGCTGGACTCTGGAGGCACAGATGATACCCAGGGATCAACTCCCACAGAAAATGAGCATTATTTGGGTGTTTCATTCCCCTACATGACATTAAACATCTCCCACTAAACCTTTCTATTAAGGATCCAAAACACCCTTTAGTTTTCTGAACTTCCTTCTCCTGCCTGATTCTTCTCATACCAAATAAGTTGACTTGCTCCAAGTGTTGGAGAATTTTCTCTGTTTCTTCTTGGAAATGGTAAAAGGGAAAAAAAATCCACAAAGATTCACAAAGCTGGTGGTCATCAGCCTGTGAGAAAATTTTGAGGGATGGATACCACCTAGACAGGGGGCAGATTGGAATTTTAATTTGTTCTTGGGTTCTCTCCCGGGTTCTCTGCCTCTGATTTCTCATCAATGAGCTGTGCTGGGACCTCCCTGTGAGCTGGAATTACCATCACCCTCCTTCAAGAGGTGCTGAGTGTCCAAACACCCCTCCAAGGTGAGGGGCATTCCAAGCACCTCATATTTTACACATTGAGCCCAAAAAGTACCAGAAAACAAACTTTAATCTGGAGAAATCCATACCTTCCTTGCCACAGGTGTCAGCTCACCTGGTTAGGATCACACCCCACGTGGGATATTTCTAACACCCTTGTTAAAATTGCAATTTCTACTCCATTTGCAGAGGAATAGAAATAATCCTGTGCTCTGCTTTACAGGTACACTCTGCATTTGTTCCAAATGCATTTTCCCCCTTGGAAATCATTCTTTTCCTCAATAAATCAGTGCAGTCCTGGTTTGCTTATTCATGGGGGGAGACAGAGAAGTTGGCCACCTTGATTTAATTTCCTCTCTGAAGTGGAGCATATTTTCATTAAGGGAGCCACAAGGAGACATTCCCTATAGGGACTCAATATTTGAAATTTAATTTCCTTCTCACTGAGCTGGATGTTGTTGTTGTTGGAATCAACAGACAGAACAGCTGAGCAAGTGATGAAAAGACCAACCTGAAGGTGCTGTGAATGCAGTTTTCATTCGAAAATTCCCACCAATGTTTCATGGAATTTTTGTGACAAAGAGTTGAAGAATTTATTATGCAGTAACTTTTTAATTAAAATTCGACAAGAAGTCTGTTTTTAAGTCTATTTTCAAATGCATAAGATGAGCTACCTGTGCAGAGTAAATTGTAGAGCCGTGTGGGAGTGTGAAAATTCCACATCTGGGGGTTTAAGTTTCACTTACCAAGTAGAGTTTTGGAGCCACAATTCCTACTAGCTGTAAAAAGTGAAGTATTTTGACTGGTTAATGTGCAGTGGAAGCTCACACAACCCTCTTTCCTTTGGATTCAGCTCACAAGGCTGCACTTCCCTTGTCACTCTTCCTCCTGGGCAGGTGTTCTGCAGTGAAGTTAATTTGTAATTAATGAGGTTATTCTTGACAATGACAGATATTGGGAGTTTTCATGTAGGTTGGAATTAACTGGGAGACACCATAACATCTGCTATTTTGTACACACAGGATTATTTATAATCAAGGCAATTACTGTCAATCTGAGAGCATCTTGTACAACATAATGCCATTAAAAGTAGACGATGGCCAGGATTTAGAAGTAATTTACACACTTGCTGGAATAGAAGTTTATTCTTTTAAACCTTAATCAAATAAAGCACATGAAATGTGCAAAATTTTTAATTCAGTGACACTGCCTTTACACTTTAGGGTAAATAATAATTTCACTGTCATGTCAGAGTGGAGTTGTAAAACTTACTGTTGCATCCCACTAGTCCAAATAGGATCTAAGATAAACAGCAAAAATAACTTTCAAGAACTTAACAGGATGTTTGATATCTGCACTATAATAATGATTGCTCAAGTTTGCCCAAATTTACAAGACTATTGGTAAAGAAAATGAAAAAAAAAAACAAAACAAAACACTGTAAAATATGCAACTACAAAAGGAAGTAAAGTGAGCCAAGTAATGAATATAAAACTTATTTAAATGAGTGACTTAGTTAGAGACAGGGATTTGTGTGAATTATATTATTATTATCATCATCATCATTATTCTCTCTTCTTCTTTCATCTTCTTCTTGTTCTTCTTTCCTTCTTCCTTTTCTTTTTGTTCTTCTTCCTCTCTTCTTCTTTTCTTCTTCTTTTCTTCTTTCTTCTTCTTTCTTCTTTCTTTTCCTTCTTCTTTCTTCTCCTTCTTTTTTCCTTCTTTCTTCTTTCTTCTTCTTTCTTCTCCTTCTTTTTTCCATCTTTTTTCTTTCTTCTTTCTTCTTTCTTCTTTCTTCTTTCTTCTTTCTTCTTTCTTCTTCTCCTCTTCTTCTTCTTCTTCCTTTTCTCCTCCTCCTTCCTATTATTATTATTATTATTATTATTATTATCTTTTTAACACCTAAACCATTAGCTAACTGATGTAATGAAAGAACAACAAGTTTTCCCTTTAGCTGGATTATGCAAGAAGAAATTAACTACTTTCTCTTATCCTGGCAGGGAAAGGAAATGTAAAGGCAACTCTTGAACAGATTTTCCCCTAAGGCCCAAAAATAACAGCAAAACTCAGGACAGATGTTAAAGTACACCCACAATTTTTATGCTTATCCTTTATTTCCTGGGTATGTTCATAGTAAAGGCACATATTGGACAATTGAGTGTTCAATATTCTCTTTCATGTTGCAAGGAAGTGCAGCAAACAGATAGAATAATGCAGCAGAAAGGCACTAATTCATGCTAATTACTGGCAGATGAATTGTGAATTACCACAGATTACAAATTGTTGAATAATCAAAGGCAAAGAGTAAGGAATCATAAAGCTTCACACAATACACTCTGTTCATTAGTGCTGATGGCCACCCTTAGGATCTCTGAGTTGTGTTAAGAATTCAGGGGATTTTCCTGATAAATAGAATGCAGTAAATTTTGTACCAAATCCCACAGTCCAAATAAAAAAAGTTCACCACAACTTCTCACTCATATATTTTACCAAGACTCAAAGACTCTTGATGAGCATCATAAAATGCACAGAGAACAAGGCAGTGTTTCACTTGCAATTCTAAAGCTTTTCTCCTTTTTTTCCTTAAAAAAGCCCACTAAATATTTGCTCCAAATCATCTCTAGAATAATATTGTCCTCCCAAATATGTGAGCCCAGGTGAGCAAAGCAGTGTTTAACTTGCATTTATAAGCTTTTCTCCTTTTTTTCCCTAAAAAACCCCAACAGTTGCCCCAAATCATCTCCAGAATAACATTCTCCTCCCAAATAGGTGAGTCCAGGTGAACAAGGCAGTGTTTCACTTGCATTTCTAAAGATTTTCTCCTTTTTTTCCTTAAAAAAGCCCACCAAATATTTGCTCCAAATCATCTCTAGAATAACATTGTCCTCCCAAATATGTAAGCCCAGGTGAACAAGGCAATTTTTAATTTGCATTTATAAAGGTTTTCCCCGTTTTTTCCTTAAAAAAACCCCAACAATTGCCCCAAATCATCTCCAGAACAAAACTGTCCTCCCAAATATGTGAGCCCACATGAACAAGGCAGTGTTTCACTTGCATTTCTAAAGCTTTTCTCCCTTTTTCCCCCAAAAAAACAACCAAACATTTGCTGCAAATCATCTCTAGAATAATATTTTCCTCTCAAATAGGTGAACCCAGAGGGCAAACCTGGTAATTGCAAAAAAAAAGCATTTATAAATTCAAAATATAAAGCCCTGCCTAATAAGGTCAGGCAGGTCAATGGTTCTACTGGCATTTGAAGGGGTTGAGTTTGTTGGTTTTTTTAATCACACGCTGGGAAATCTTTGGTTTCTCTCTGAGGTTTCCACATGGCCTCCCTGCACACAAATTAAAGGTCTTTCTCTTACTTTCTCAAGCATTAATTTTTTAATCTTTCCACCTATCACCTCATAAGCCTCTTGCTACTCTGACCTGCCTTTCAGCATCATGAAAACCAGCCAAGATTTAAATTGGTCCTCTGGAAGATACCAGGTTTGACTGCACACTCATAAAATAGGGCTTCCACCTTTGATCACAAAGATTAAAAGAAAACAAAAATGGTTTTCCAGGCTTTACAATATTGTTTTTAAGGCATAAAAACACCAGTTGCATCTCAGCCCTTTCCACAGTGACCAAGTGTTGAAAGTGTCTATGTGCCAACATTCAGAGAGTTATTTTAAAGATTATACAATATAAATGGAAAGTTCTCTTATGGGTCCAAATTCTTATGTTGCTAAGCAAATATTTTGTTAAGAGAGCTCCCTAAGTAGTTCCACAGGAACTTGTTCAGGTTATTTAACTTGCAGTCCTTTTGTATTGCTCTATTATTCCTTGTCCTTAACTGCTATAAGAGGATGTAACACGTGCCGTGTTTTTACTCTTGGTGAGGCTTGAGGTCTTGGAAGGACTTTTGGAGATTTTATTTTGCCTTTTATGGATTCTTAGAACATCTAACATGCCTTTTTTTATTCAGAGACTCTTTGCTGAGCTACAACAAGATCCAGAGTTTACCTGGAAGGCCATCACTAAAAATGAAACCTGGTGAGAAGCAACGAGCCTAAACTGAGGGTCCACTGCTTAAAAATGCTGTTTTCTGGCAGGTTACTGCTTTCCAGCCTGTGTCCTGGTGCTTTCCAGCCTGTGTCCTTGTGCATCCCACCCCCAGGTGTTCTGTGGAAGGCTGGGACATCCAGAGCACTTTTTTTCTCCTGTTTCTTTCATATCAACTCCTCTACCATCATCTGATACCTTGATGCTTCCAGCCTCTGTGGTGGCAGAGGAATTAAGACATGGATGAGATATGGAAGTGTTCCAAAGAGGTGTGGATGTGACACCTGGGGACATGGTTTAGTGGGGAACAGGGTTAACTCTTGGACCTGATGATCTTAGAGGTCTTTTCCAACCTTAGTGATTCCATGACAATACAGATCATGCAGAAAGGGGAGATGAAAATGTGTCATGTTACCGGTATCTCTGTCCTTAAAAGCCAAAACCAGCTGTGCAGTGTAACCTGAGCTTCCACTTTGGGAATACTGGATGGAGAGACACAGCAGCTGGCACAATACCTAGACCTGCACTCTGGATCCATCAGTTCTGCTCACCAGACCCAGGAGACCTTGGCTTGAGTGGAACTTCTTTGGTGGAAGAGCTCAACCACTGCCAGCACATCCTGACTTTGCCAGTCTTTCTCTGTCAGCAAAAGATCCCAAAGAACTACAAGTTCCAGCAATTTCTTCCCTGCCTAAAAATAATCTGATATTCCTACCTTCTGGGGAAAAAAGCAGTTCTGCTGGAAGCTTGCACTGTATAACCGTTATTTTAATTAGCTCTCCGAAGTTTTGAACTGAATAAATTATTGTTATCCACAGGAAACGTTTAACATATATTTCTGTTTGCATAATTAATTTAATCCCCTTCACTCCCTCTCTCCTCCTCTCTCAGCCTTCCCCAAAGTTGAACACAGTACAAACTGCTGTGAGAATACTTCTGCCTGGGAGAATAGCAAAGAAACTCTCCAGAACAATCCCTGTACCTGAAACAACCGATTCAACGCTTTCACTAAAGCAGGAGAAATGACAAATAACAATTATTTATATGCATGAGGTGCCAAACAGCACAGAGTGAACAGTGTAGGTGGGTTTAGACAGAAAAGGGCTAGAGCATCACTCATCTCATCCTCAGGTAGACATTTCAAACAGATCTAAGACAGCAAAATCCCTTCCATGAAATATGCAGCTGACTACAAGGAGTCCCAGGTGAATATCACAGATGCAGATGTGTAGTTTGGAGCTGTCTGAAGTTTAGTGAGGGAAATCCCACCCTGAGGGCTTACATGACTTTTAGGTGAAATAATTGCATGAAGTCCCTAAGAAGAATTTACAAAACCAAAGAAAGGATTGTCAATCAGAGCTCTAAGGCACACAATTCTTTAGAAAAGTACCAGGATTCATTTAATTTATCATGATCTATAAAATCACAGCTCCCCCCACACCTGCTGCTCAGCGACTGCAGATTCCCTGTTCCCTGTTCACTTCCTTCACTGCTCACTTTTCCATGAGGACCAAAATCCTCTCACACATCTCTCTGCAACAGGCACTCGTTTTCACTACAGCTCACTCTCCTCTTTCCCTTCTCACAGGGTGTTTCCCTCCTCTGCAAGATGATCCCTTTCCCACTCTCCAACCTTATTCACTGGGCTGCTTCTTGACAAATTTTCTGTCCCATGTGAGTCTCTGCTGCTCCTTCAGCTTTTTCTCTCATATTTCCATGATCCACCCTCATGAGTGGTTTAAATTTTGGAGCTACAGGTTACCAGAAGGCCTTTGAGTGCTTTGGAGCTTCCTGGATTTCAAACTTCTCTGACACTGCAACCTTACAGTCTTAAAAACACAAGTACACCTCATGCCTGAATAGCTGCTCTCTGCTCCCCCTGTCAGAGTCCATGCTGAGAAATTGCTGTCCAAAAAGAGCAGTACTGAAAACGGAAAAAAATGCCAGATCCTAACGCAGACCTGAGAAATCTGTTTGCCAAGATAGTTGGTGCCCAACACTTTCACAGAATCAGGGAGTCATTTAGGTTGGAAAAGACCTCCAAGATCATGGAGTCCAGTCTGTGTCTGATGCCCACCTCGTCCCCCAGCCCAGAGCACTGAGTGCCACATCCAGCCCTTCCTTGGACACCTCCAGGGCTGGGCACTCC
>JAWWLV010000001.1:115046580-115057055 GCA_035041135.1 Platyrinchus mystaceus
CACAGCCCTGGAGGTCCCTCAGCAGTGCCAGCACAGGGGACAATCCCTGCCCTGGGCTGTGCCCACACTGTTCCTGATCCAGGACAGGATGCACTTGGCTACCTGGGCACACTGTAGGCTTTCCTCTCATTGGTCACAGTTTGGACACGGGATCCACCTTTAAAAAAAGGTGCCTTTTTTTTATTCCTTTCACATGCCCTAGGTCATACTGCAGTTATTTTTAACAGCTTCCCCTAGCAAACCCCAAAATATATCCTTCAAATTCTCCTGATTTTTCCACAAATGACAATGCACCCTGAGACTGAATACGAAATAGGCTCCCAAGCTGATGCTCTGACGAATTCTTTATCTTGCCTCAGGCTTTGGTACCTGCAGGTACCAAACATTTAAATACCAAGCTGATGAAATCCCTGGTTAGAGCCTTTTCATGTCAAATCCACTGTAAATATTAGGCTTTTGCTGATTTTAAATAGCCTAAACCCTGAGTCAGCTATCAAAACTCCCCAGCTCGTAAAGGATCAGGCTGTACTTAGGATCTCAACATTTGTATCTGAGTTGACTTACAGCTCACATTAAGTAAATATATTCTTAGCTCTGCCCATCAAACTCTGTTAAGAAGTGATGAAACCTGTGCAGTAACTTTAGCCTTGTTCATCATCTGACTTATTTACTGTTGCTAGGTAAAGTCATTTTCTGAAAGTCTGAGGGAAAAATCACCCCTCAACTGAAGGCAAAATTCATGCAGGAAAATGCAGAGGGACAGGATGAGTCAGGGGACCAGTGTGAAAATCTCTTGCAGCTGTGCCAGCAATGTAGAATATTGTTCCCAGGCCAACAGAGACTTTATGTTAATGCTGTTATATCCTCTGAAAGTTGCTATAAAGAAAGTTGGCAAGTTTTGGTTCAACCATCATTAAAAAAAAGGTGACTGAGGCCACTCTGTCTTAGATTAACAGGCTTAGTTGAAAGTAAGAGGGTAGACAACTTACCCCTGCAACCATAAATGATCCCTCCAGGAAACATCGACCAGGGAAGCATGGAAAGGTTGGATTTTTCCACTTCTGCATCCTGAAGACCAAAAAAATTAAGGCAGGGGGTGTAAAGTTTGGGATTTATGCACCTCAGCGAGCTCAGAATTATGACATTCCCAGCTGAAGCTGAAAACCAAAGAATTTCCATACCAACCTTTCATTTCGACATTCACAAGCTCGAGTTAAAAACACCGAGAAGAAAAGTCATCTTGTCTGTAGCCAAGATAATGAATTCTATCATACATCTTTCATTTACATGGGGTGAGATGAAGTTTAAAAAATACATCAACCTCAGTTGTTCTGCAGGCAATATGGACACACAGGAATCCTACTCCCACACAGCTCATTTGGAGGCCAGCAATATTTATGACTAAAAAAACCCTCATTTAAACAAACACACGCTTTCCTGGGTGAAACTTTACATCTGTTTTTGATTTTCTGAGAAATTAACCTCAAGAGTAACAACAAGAGATTCAGGGAGGGCTCAGCTGTTGGAAACCAGTTCCAGGGACTGAGGGAATCGGAATGACCTAAACACGTGGCCCTGAGTGGTAATCCCTTCAAATCAAGAACCACTTCATACTTGTGAGATACAACCAGGTAAAGTCTACTAAAATGAGGCATCTCTATTTTGAAAAATCAGATTTCTTCTAACTAAGTAGCACGTTGTTCTTCCCAGGTCAAGAATTTCACAGCATTAAGTCCAAGTATTTTTTGCTTTTGCCACTTCAGGATCTTCTCGGAATCCATTAAAAGAGAAAAAATACCTACCACTCTGGAAGGAAAAGATCCTGCTTAGGCTTTCACCCCTCTTAAAGAATAAAGAAATCCATGGATCCAAAGACTTTTTTTACTAGTAGAAACATTCTATTTTCATTTCTAAGAAAGCTTTCATGTGACAGGGTATATGGACTGCATAATTGTTCATATAGCCTGTCATATAAAGAAAAATCACCACTATTCTTGTTTTTTCTCAACATATCCACTGATGCATTGAGATTTTCTTAACAAGGGCAGTTATAACTCTCAGGATATATTCTGGTCCACTCTTTCCTGGTCACTGTGTCCTCTGAAAGAATTCAAATCTGGTATTTGCAGGTTTTAATGTAGAGAGGCCAAATCCAACAAGCATTTCTTCCCCTCTTGAGTTCATAGTGCAGCTGCCATTTAAGTCTAAAGGGACCTTGTACAGAAAAACAGGGAAAGCAAATCACCTCTCAACAATTCATAAAATAATATTAAAGTCAAAACAGGGGATCAGACTCATAATGCCCAGCTGACCCAAGATATGCACCTCTCATTTCCCCTCCTGTTCATCACTCCACTAATCCCTTTTACACACAGGCACTTACAGGGGAACTTTAATTTGATTTAAAAGAATTAATCAGTTAATAAACCACCAAAAACCCCATCCCAGTATTCTTTCCCACTATTTATC
Organism: Platyrinchus mystaceus; assembly: GCA_035041135.1. Lineage (NCBI taxonomy): Eukaryota > Metazoa > Chordata > Aves > Passeriformes > Tyrannidae > Platyrinchus > Platyrinchus mystaceus. The sequence continues at coordinate 115,049,050 of JAWWLV010000001.1, forward strand.
CTTTAGTTACACCTAATGTTTTCTTTCTCAGTACCAGGCAGGAAGAAGGAAAACAAACCAGGTTCTTCATCAGAATCTCACTCATAAGGCTGATACATGAAAGCTCAAACTGATGTGCACAGTTCCAGTCTCCTTGAGCAAGGAAATGTGTTCCCTCACAAATGAAAATGCTGGAATGGATATTAACCATGACTTTTTCCACTAAATGTTCGGAGCATTGTTATTTATTATATTTATAATATTATATAATAATATAATACACATATTAACCTGTATGGTTAAGGTCTGATTCAGAAAACATAACTTACCTGTTCTTCGTGTTAGTCTAATGAAACATGTGCACTTATGGAAAGGAATAATATATATTTATATAAATATTTTGTGTATTTTAATGCATATATAAAAATTAGAAGTTTGAATAAGTATGGGAAGTGGAGTGTAGGACTTCCCCATCATATTTTCCAGGGGTAAATGTTTAGAAACATATGTGCATGCATGGAAAAAAATTATGTGGCCCATTTATGTGTTGGATATCCAGCTTCCCTGTTAATTTTATGTTGACATATCCTTCATGGGTTTATCCCATACACAACTCTCCTCAAATTAAATAAATATGAGGAAATAAAATCACAGAATCACAGAATGGTTGGGGTTGGAAAGGACCTTAAAAATCATCCAGTGCCACCCCCTGCCGTGGGCAGGGACACCTTCCACCAGCCCAGGTTGCTCCAAGCCCCTGGAGCCTGGACTTGGACACTTCCAGGGATCCAGAGGCAGCCACAGCTTCTCTGGGAATTCCATTCCAGTCCCTCACCACCCTTACTGGCAAGAATTTCTTCCCAATATCCCATCTAACTCTGTCGGTTTGAAACCATTGCCCCTTGTCCTGTCACTCCATCCCTTGGAAATAGTCTCTCTCCATCTTTCCTGTCAGCTCCTTCATGTCCTGGAAGACCACAATTAGGTCACCCCAAAGCCTATATTAAGAATATAACTATTCATAACTGCTCAATGCCCATCTGCCCAAAATTCCAACCAGTTATAGAAAATCCTTTGGAAACACGAGTTTCCAGATTCCAGTCTGTTCCAACATGGGAACAATCTGCTTGGAATAACAGCAGAAAAAACCCCACAAGGCATGTTCTAAAGCATAAAGAGCAAGAGGAAAGTGCACCCAGCATAAAGTGTCTGTGTCTCTGTGTACAGTCATGATTTGATTACTGAAGGACATGAAGCAGAGTGTGAGCCTGCAAATTGCACCCAGAGAAATCCCCACGGAGCCCAAGAGGTTTTGATCAACACCTTCAAACAGCTGCTTTTCATGAGGAACTTCAAACTTTGCCACTTCTGTAGAAAACAATGTCATCTGTGTCTCAGGCAGTGTCATGTGTCAGGGATGATGCTCAGTAGACACATCATTAAAATGAAGGGATCAAAATTAAAAATCACAAAGAGTGTAGAAGGAAAGTAAAGGAAACGAGGAAGGAGATTTAGAAGCTGCAGTTCAGGACTGATGCTCAAAATTCCCTTTTGGTCAATTTTTTATGGCTTCAATGAACACTGAATCACATTCCCAAGGGATTCATATACTGTGAAATCTGTAGAGATATTTTTTTATAGGCCTACTGATAAGTATTATTAGTTTGCATTCTAATCTTTACTAAGTATTTTAGAAACACAATCTAATGAATAACAGGGACTGCTGTGTTTTCACACCATAATTGCATTGTGTGTAATTCAGCCCTGTTGTCTCCTTACCAGATGGTGCACTGGTAGAATTTAGTGGGTATAGAAATGATGGATTTGGACTGAAATAAAATCAACCTTCGCTTGTGAAATGGGCTTTACATTCTACTACTGATTTCAGGGCAAAACTCTGAAATGTAAAAGCTGGAAAATCAGCAGAGGGAAATAACAAAGGAGTGTTAGGGAGCCATACAAATGAATCATTGCAATTCACGCTCTCCATGTGAGACACTTTTCTGCCTGCTCAGCTCTCACTGATGTAATGAGAGAGGGAGACATAAAATTACTATTTATGAAATTTGTGGAGGGCACAATGAATGGTAAATAATGCTGAGGCCTGAGCAGTTGGACAAAGCAACCTGATTTGCTTGTTAAGCTGAACATATTGAAGCATTATGCAGGTAAAGATGGGGGGGAAAGCAAGGTTTTAGGAGAAAAACTTGTGTTGTTCTGCTTGTAAAACTTGAACAGACACTGGAGTCTTGACTGGCAGAGTTTGGGCAACAGCCTCAAAGCAACAGGAGTCACAGAGCTCAAAAAAAACCCCACATTATATTTGTGTTTCAGCAGGGAGAAGTAGCAAGGAGATGATTTTACGATGGCAGTGGCAAGAGGGTTATGAGCTCCTTGTGGTCACCTCCATGGGCCACATTCTAGAGAGACCAAATGAAAAGGGGGGCAGTGCCACAGGAAAAACAAATATACCAATGGCTGGAAAAGCCACTCAACAGTTTGAGACATTGGTATTTGTCCAAATGAGACATTTATTGTACCACACAAACCCAGACTCCTGAGGTGCTCCTCAGGGAAAATTCCTTCCAGCCTTTTCTCCCCTCTTTTTTACCTCCCGTCTTTTGACCACTTGGTTGTGCTGTGTTTGATCCATCCAGAGACCCAACTGCTGCTTCTAAATATCTTGAAGACGAGAAAATAATTGAAAATAAAGGAAACCTCAGCCTACTGCAAATGGGTCTCATGAATGACAGATAAATAAATTAATTCAGAGCAGATTTAAGGCGCTTATTTTTAACAGAAGCACGATCAATCACATGTGAAAAACAACATGATGCTTTCCATTCACAAGAACAGTTAGAAGGATTATTTGGAATATATGCCTTAATGAAAATATATGTTTCAATCCTTTTTCCCAGCTTTTATTAATTATTCAATTATTAATGCTTTTCCTGCTGGGAAAAAATTATCTGATAAATGTTTTTGAAGGACGAAATATTAGATTTTTTGGGGGGTGAACTTCTTAAGCTTTAAAATCTTAACGTGGTATTCGTGGACCAAGGGTAGCTGAGGTGGCTGATATAATATTATTCTCTATTATTCTCTCCATTATTATTCTCTCTTTCTAGAGACAGAAATCAAGAAAGAGATGTTACTTTTAAGTAAATTAACCATGTTGTACTTTTCCCCCCATAAAATCACAGGTAGCAAACTTATAGATTTTTCCTGTTTTCATTTCTGATCTTTAAGATTCATTTTTCCCATAAAAGAAAATATTAGGGACAGTCTCTCTGACTTTTTTCTCCCTTGGTTATTATTCATACCATCAGTGAGATCTATTTAATTTTAACCACAAGTGGTATTCCCCTGAAGTTGGTGGGAGAGTTCAGGAGAATTATGATTTTTAGGATGTAGACCTGTATCCCCCTTAACTCCTTAACCACAACAAGGGGCTGGAGGATTTGGCTGTTAATCCTGGGAAAATGACAGCCATAAAAAACGTTGACTCATCCCACCAGTCCATCCCTAAACCCACCATTAGGCTGTTACCACCAGGAACAACACTGTGTGGGTTGTGCATGTGCAAATGAGCACAAAACCACAGCTGGTATTTCTAATTCCGTCCAACCCAAGAGATAGATGATCTCAGAAGTAGCTGAGATAATTACACAAACTAAATCAAACCCAAATACTGAATTCCCAAGTGAAAAAAAAAAGAAAATCTTTAATATGTGTCATATATAACTGTTGAAACATTTGCTTTCCATCTGTGTGCTCTCTGATTTTTCTTGTCACATATTCCAATTATGAATAATGCTCATAACACGTGTTTACACCTCTCCCATCCGCTGTTCCAAACCCTGCTGAGAGTCCAGGAACTTGTTACTCCTCATCCTGTGTGGAGCCATCACATAATAATTCCACTTGTGATAACATAATAACTCAATTTTTTGATCACAGAACTCGGTTTGCAACCCCATAATAACTCGAACTGCGACTTCAGCAGGCATTAAACCCAAAAATGGTTCTCTGTTACAAAGAACATTGCCAGAAACTATTTTCTAGGAGAACAGTGGGTACTACATGAGAAATTGCTTTTTGAATAAATGTCCTTTCTGCCACTGATTTGCCACCACACAAGGAAAAGCATCACTTTTGTCTCATATTGACTTTCATGATGGACTCCATTATATTATATTCCATGATAGCATGGAATGTTTATAATTACAGATTTAAATCCAGACTTGGAGCTACTTTTCTTGCAGTGGATGGCAGTTCACAAGGATTTTGACAACAGTGACAGTGGGAAAACCTCCTTTCTAACAACCCCTCTTGCATCATTTCATCTTTCCTCAACACAGAGGCTTTTCAGCACAAGAGGGACTTGGAGACCTCTATAAACCCTTATGCCTGTGGGAAGAGGAATTCAAGGGTTGGGAGATGGAAGGAAAGGGTGAAAAGCCGTGGCAGGATTTACCAATTCAGCTGCTAAAGGTCTGTGTCAAATGCAACCCTGCAAGCAACTGGCTCATGGGCAGCTCTCATGTTATATTGCAAAAACAGGAATTAAAAGGAAAAAGCCGGCTGAACACAAATTCTTCTGGAATTCAAGTTGTGAAGATATCAAGCCCGATGCTGAGTGGAATTAATACAGTTTATTTTGCTTACATTCATGATTCCATTTATTTAAGACTATTTTAAAAATATTTTTTGATCATATGACAAGCAGCCTGTTTTATGAAAATATATGGAATAGTGTGGGACGTGGATTCTGCAAATACCTTTGAAACTCTGATATCAGCTGTGATATCTGCGGTAAAGATTCCATAAGTTCCACTGCTTACATTTTTCTCTCCATGTGTGTTCCACCAGGCAGGGAGAAGTCTCTTGTTTAGCACCTCTAAATAAAGATGCTGAATAAGTGACAGTTTATTTATGAAATATTGTATCGTTTGGTACAACTACAGCTGGCACAAAAATCCCTTAAACATATGTGGTTGTTTGCAAACCTGTCCAGTGAAGGTGAAAACAATAATATGTTTTTCCTTTGACCTTTTGCACCTGAAAAATGTTGGATATAAAGCACAAAGTTGTACAAGTTATATATTTTTTTTCATATACTCTGCTTAAAATAGTCATGAAAAGTATGCATCATATTATAAGCACACACATGAGCAGTTTTCACTGCATTGCCTGTTTTTTAAGTGAGGGATGTTCACACAAGTGCTTAAGATCATAGAATCAGGGGATCACAGAATGGTTTGGGTTAGCAGGGACCTAAAGATCCAGTTCTAACCCCCTGCCATGGGCAGGGACACCTTCCACCAGCCCAGGTTGCTCAGAGCTCCATCCAACCTGGCCTTGGACACTTCCAGGGATCCAGGGGCAGCCACAGCTTCTCTGGGCAACCTGTGCCAGGGCCTCCCCACCCTCACAGGGAAGAATTTCTTCCTAATATCCAGTGTAAATCCACTCTCCTTCAGTTTGAAGCCATTCCCCTTGTCCTGTCCCCACGATGCGTTTCCATAACACATCAGGGCTCCACCTCCATGGTTACTCAAAAGTGGCTTTAGGGCTGAGCTGAAAGGCATTTTGGTAAACCATAAATAAACCATTTGCCCTCAGAGACATTTTTAGGGACAAGTTAAATGCAAACCAGTCCCAAAGGCTGAGAGATAAACTCCAACTCTGCCCAGAGCTGGGGCAGGGCTCTCAAACGTGCTCTTGCCTGACAAGCTCCACTGAGCTTTGCCTAACGTAGCTACCTGCAGCACATCCCATCTGCTGTCCCAACATTGTCACACACAAACCTACACCAGGCAAATAAGAGGGTTGGTGTCCCTCCTGTGTGGCTGCTACAACCACCTGCTGGCAGAGCAGAGGGGATTTGTCGCCAGCCTGAGCTTACATGAAGTACCTGCCTGACAAAGCTGAGTCTGAGGGGGTTCATCGTCATCTGAGCATAAAGCTGAGCTTTAGCCTGAAGCACCATGTGGGACAATGTCTCCTGATAGAACAATTCCTTTGCAAAGGATGTAATTTTGCCATGGTCACGTATCCAGTGAGTGACAGAGCTGGAACCAGAGTCCAGGAATCCCACAGAGTCATAGGATGGGTGAGGTTGGAAGGGACCACAGTGTGTCATCTGGTCTGACTCTAAGCAGGGTCATCCTAGAGCACATCCCAGATCAAAGCATCCTAATTTATAACTTTTAGAGACAAAAGCCACCATGGGAAGATAAGGGTGCCTCTGCCAACCTTCAGGGAAAGAGTTTTGCTGACAGGGAGCAGGATTTCACTTCTCAGCGTAAGAGCTTGATCTCTAAAGGAAGAGACACCCTGAGAAATGATGACTTAAGACTCCCTCAATATTTGCATGTCTTCTGCCTCCACGTCCCCAGCAGTTCAGCACATCAACAGAGCTCTGCTGATTTTAGTGACTGGTTGCCAGAAAATGGTACAACTTGGAGAAAATGGGGAGCTGGTTGTGCTGAGTAAGTCACTGCCATTTACTCGCAGAGTGGACGTGGAGTTACAAGCACAGAAACTGCACAAGTTCAGGCTGTCTTCCTCCATCTTCTGAGTCAGCTCTTTGTTTTCAGCATTATTTGGACACCTCAAGTCTCAGCAGTAAGTCCGAAATGGAAAACAGTCAGCATTTTCAGGGTGCAAGAGTCAAAATCCATGTAGGAAACAAAATGTCTTCCACTGAAATAATAATGGTGCTGCAAACTACAGCAGCAGTAAATAAATCAGTTGGGAGAACTTAAAGCTGGTTTTGAACCTACAAAGTTTCAAAGAGAATCAAAGACCTTACTACTTATATGAACAGGAGGTGGGGATTTTATATATCTGTACATCAGTATGCAAGTTGCAATAATAATTTCATATATATTAGCATTTAATAGCTTGTGCTTTTTAGTTTATGTACATAAACCATATTGTACTATGGTACCATATTTTCATGACATCCCTGTATTAAGCAGTTCTTTCTATACCAGGAATTGAAGACATAAAGAACAGATGAACTCCTGAACCCATTTTCCTTCAGAATGCATCACAACTGTGAGGTTAGAGGGAAAAAAACACCTTATGGACAAGAAACAGCAGCCTGAGAAGTTTCCCCCATCAACAAGAGAGAGTATTTTAGAGATGATAAAATACTACATAAATCTTCTATGTAACTGATAAAAAAAATGAGCAAGGTCATAAATTCTTAATATTTAACTCATCTCAACCCCACTGAAGAAACACTTTTCAAAGAGAGTTAAATATAGCCAACCAGTAAAAGGAATCAATACAAAAGACATGACCAGATAGGGGTGAGGCAAAATTCTGATAGTTCACAAAAAGGAGAGAGGGAAAAGGAAGAACTGCAAAGTTCTGATCTCCCCAAGCGAGATGGTCTCTTATAACACATGGGGCAGGTTTTTATCCCCAGTTAATTAGGAGAGTTAATATGTTTCCAGCAACGAATGTGGGTTGAAAAACTCCATAAACTGACATTCAGTCTTTCTTTCCTACTGAGTGCAAACCAAGTTTTGTGTGCTGCAAATGGCAGCACGGAGCATGACATGCAACCTTACCCAAACACTCCCTAATTAGGATCAGCCATTAACCTTCAGTCAGTGGTCACTGAGGTCAGGACTGGGGATTTGGAATCCAACCAATTTACACCTCCCTCCCCGCAGAGTCAGGTCTGCACAGGGGCCTCTCATGAGAAGCGTTTCCTATGCAACCACAGAACCTTTTACGGAGTCATTAGGCCCAATTAAAATTCAACTCAAGCCGCACAGTTGGCCTGTCCACAGGCCAAGCTGTGTTTTCGAGTCAGCTGGAGGTAAACTAGAGCTGCCTCGGCGTGTTTCAATCCATACTGGTTTTCAACAGGAAATTTGGGGGGTTTGATTTAGCAAAGTTTTGTTAAAGTTATCTGCTGCAAAGAGAAAAGACCTCCCCTGGCACAGCCTGAGGCCGTTCCCTCTCCTCCTGTCCCTTGTTCCCTGGGAGCAGAGCCCGACCCCCCC
>JAWWLV010000001.1:115063884-115077282 GCA_035041135.1 Platyrinchus mystaceus
AGGCTCAGGTGGGAGATCAGGAGGAATTTGTTGCTGGAAAGGGTGGTGAGGCCTTGGCAGGGGCTGCCCAGGGAGGTGGTGGAGTCACCGTCATGTTCTACATTGAACCTGGGTAATTAGATGGAAAAATTAGGGCAAGTGTTTCTTACCTGCCCAGATCCAAAGAATTAAGACTTGCTTTCTTTTTTTATCTTTTTTTTTTCTTTCTTTCTTTTTCCCACTCTTTACCTTAAATGACAACACATCCATTACAATCTACGGGGCCTTTTCACTAAATTGCCACCAGTTTCTTGAGTTTGTTCCCCTATACACAGATTTGCTTTTATTGATACAGATCCTTAACTCCTTAAATTCAGCAATCACTTTACCTGTGACCCTTGGAGAAGACACCTGCAATGACACAAATGGCAACTGCCTGGCCAAGAATTAATGCATTGGTGAGTACCTGAAGCCCCTTGAACACCACAAGAGGGACAGAACAGACAGAGGCAACATCAGCTTTCAGTTTTCTCCACTTAGGACAAGGGGCTCCCTCCTTACTGTGCTGAATCAGCCTGAAAAGCGCCGTGTTTCAAAATATTGTTATTTTGTAGGAGCATAAGGCTTTTAAACTAGTTATTACACACTTTGGAGCCTTACCAAAGACACCAACCCCCAGATAAAATTGTAATAAACAGTGGTAGCGAGAAAAGTAGCTGCTGCAAAGCCTAATTAAGCATTTTGATTAGTTCGTACTTGCTGCATTTTGGCTGCTGTTTATAATTAATTTTATTATCTAATATCTGTCAATGCTGGGGTTTTTTTAACTACTTCTTTGTTTACTTAATTGAGCCATTTATAATCACCACTTTGGAGAAGCGAGCTCTCCTCTTTGCTCCTCTAGAACTGATCATGTTCACTAAGCCTTTTTGCCCTTTCAGTCCCAATACCCTCCACAGCACTGGCAGGATTAACCCCAAGCAAGAAATCGCATTTCCAGTTGCCATGTGAGGGTGCTGAGCATCATTTCTTTCCCATAGTTAAACACAGACCTTCCTTGGCCTTCAGCCACCTGTTCTTGAAGCATGTAAGCTACTCCATTCTAACACCAATTTGCTATTTGAGTTCATAATAGGGAAATTATTCATAATAGTGAGAGGTCCATGGCACAGGAATGTCTTGTGGGCACAGACAGTCGGTCCTGCCAGGAAATGTCTTCAGAATTGGAGCCAGGACCACAAAATCACACTGACTTTGGAGCAGAAAGGACTCACCACCTCCTATGAGGAAAGGCTGAGAGAGTTGGGATTGTTCAGCCTGCAGAAGAGAAGCTTTGGGCTGACCTGGCTGTGGCCTTCCAGAACCTGAAGGGGGCAACAAGAAAGATGGAGAGAGAGTATTTCCAATGGCCTGGAGGGACAGGACAAGGGGGAATGTCTTCAAGCTGACAGAGAGTAGGGTTAGATGGGATATTGGGAAGGAATTTTTTGCTGTGAGGGTGGTGAGATTCTGGCCCAGGTTGCCCAGAGAAGCTGTGGCTGCCCCTGGATCCCTGGAAGTGTCCAAGGCCAGGTTGGATGGGGCTTGAAGCAACCTGGGCTGGTGGAAGGTGTCCCTACCCATGGCAGGGGGTTGGAAGGAGTTGAGCCTTAAGGTCCCTTTCAATCCAAATTGTGCTAAAATTCTATGGTTTTCAACACCTTACTTTTAGATTTTGAGCAATGAGACTCCTCACATATTTTAGCTGTTGCCTTTGAAGCCAGTTATCCCATCTCTCCAATTTGAGCAAGGCCATAACTCAGTAAATAGAGGAGGGAGCACACAGCCAAAACCATTTCATATTGCAGGGTTTGAGAGTACCAGGGAAATGTGTTGATTACACAAATGAGGCACCACTGTGTAACAGGAAGACTGGGAATATCAGTGACTTGCAGGACCTTGAAAACTAGAATCAAGTAATAGGTATGGTAGGAAATTCAAGAGTACAAAGTGCAGAGTCATGAATTAAACAGAAATTCCTGCCCTCAATTATGAACATGATTGGACTGACAAGGGAAGAGAAGGAATTGACTGTATCCTCCTCAGTCAGAGGGTAACAGAGCCATGAGTGCAATATAACTGTAAAGAAGTAAATGTGATCCTACATCCCATCAGAGAGGATGTTTCCTGTAGGGAAAGGGGAATATTGTTTCTGTTGTGCATGACACTGATGAGCCCTTTGCAGTAATACTGTCACAATTCTCGTTCCTTCTGCATCAGTAAGATGAATTTAAACTGATCTTATACAGAGGAGGACCAGCAGGCTGAGAAGGAGAGCTCATGGCACAAGGGAAAAAGAGCAAGAATTGGTCTAGTTCAACCCAGGAAAATAAAGGCAAAGAGGGGATCAAGTTATTCACTATAAATGTGTTAGTTCAGAAGAAGGGAAGGTGAGGAAAGGGGGTAAAAATGGTTCTAAATTAGTGCAAAGGTCACTACTGGAACAAAAAGATTTAAAACAGATAAGCAAAATTTTAAAGAGCAATGTCAAAGTGAGTTCACAAACATCAGAGAAGTGAGAATTTCTTCGTGATGTGTAGAAGGAATTTAAAAAATCATAAACCAAAAACAAGCAAACAAAAGCAACAAAATAAAAAGAAACCCAACAAGAACAAAATGCCACAAATAATCAGATTGATCCATTACCCTGGACATTGTTTGAGGCTTGTACTCCTAAATCAGAACAGCATAACAGAGCTGAGAAGTTTTATAAACCAATTTTCAGGAAATGGGAGGTTGAAGTAGAAATAGGAGGCAAAGAGGGAGGAAAGACTAAAATCAGTGGCAGAGAAGTGGTGATGGACTAGACTGGAGTCCTTGGGGGTTGGATGAGATGATCTTCAGATGTTCCTTCCAACCCTAAGTCTTCTGTAATTCTGTGATTTTGTAATTCTGTGATTCTGTGATTTTGTGATTCTGTGTTTCTGTGACTGCTCTATAATATATAAAAGTCCACAAATGCAGTATTTAACCTGGCCTCCACACCCAAAATTTACCTGTCAGAAATTAAAATTAATAACTGAATAAGAGATCCCAGCCAAAAACAGCCGAAGGCAATCCCTTGAGATTTAAAGAGTTGAAATAATCACTCATAAAAGGAGTAGAAGGGGATTAAAATTAAACAGGCCTTGATGAATTACATTTGTTTGTGGGGAAACAGAAAAGCTTCGTATCCTTGGTATGTGTCCTGCAGTTTGCAAAGAAAGAGGAATACTGAGAAAACACAGAGATGCATTGTCTGGGAAGACCATTTGCACAGCAAATGGGGGACTCTGGGAAAGATGGGGAGATTCTGCTCCTGCATGCAGCAAAATTCCAAGCTTGCCATTGCGTGTCTGGTTGCAAAACAGCTTTACATAAGCAGCTTTTATAATGCTCCATGAAGATCAATAGCTGTAGGTTGACTTATTTGTTTTGTTCTGTCCCCCTGTTACAAAAGTGTTTGATTACAGACAGGAAAGTTGCTTTGTTGTGTCAGATTCTATCCAAAAACATCAGGAAAAATAGACTTTACCCCGCAAAAGAGATAAAGGGCAAAGGGGAGAAGGTTATTGCCAAGCTCTCCATAATAAATCTTGGCAACTGTGACACCTTACTCCATATTTTTAGCCATTCCCTATCTTGACATCCAGAAATGGGAAGGTTAGGAAGTGAAATAGGAGCTTTTGCAGAGTAAAGCAATCTTAAATACCAGGCAGGTTTTTCAGAACATCTGGGCCAGGTTTGCCAAACTGCACCGTGGAAATGTTAGACACCAAAAAATCGTGCCTTGATGTGCAAATAAGGGGAGGGGAAAAAAAAATGGGGGTGGTAGGCTGGGAAAGAGAATTCCCTCTGGTATTCTTCCTGCCAGAAAACAAAACCAGACAGCTTCCACCCACTAGTCTCTCCTTATCTTCCCCTCAGTTCCCAATGGCTTCCTCTGCAGAATTTCCCCAACTCCAACATGCCATAAAACCCACAGAGGATTTAAAATTACCCTTAGATTAACAAATTTTGACCTTTTGACAATATTATCGGGCTGTGTGAACCAAAACTGTTTTAGCTGATCTTTAAGCAGATATTTCCAACCACATCTTTTCTTGCTGCTGTGCAAAAAAAAAAAAGAAAAAAGGAAAAAAAAGCTCTCAGTGTTGCCATATGGGCTGAGGGAATATCTAGACTTACACTTTCTAGGCCGGGGAGAAAAAGCTTAATAACAAGAGGAGGAGCTCAGGAGGCTCCAGGCAAAGGCTTCTCCAAAGCTGCCAGATGATTTGTTCCCCTTGGACATCAAAACACCCCCAGGCCTGATCATGGAATCACAGAACCATTTAGGTTGGAAAAGAACCTCCAAGACCGAGTCCAACTTTTAATTTTCCTGAGCTTTTGGTTTATGTTGGTGTCGAAGAGCCAGGGGTCAGGATCAGCTGGAATGTAATACTGTCAAAGTGTACACTGTAATCATAAAACCAGAGGGGTTTTGCTGCATTCAAGAGTGATTTTGATATCTCCAGGTAAGTGCTGTAATTTTGAGAACATTGGAGGATCTTCATCTTGCAGATAAACAGCCATCCTTGGATACAGTTTAAAAAAGACAGGCAATTTAAAATAGTTAAAAATCAGAGTTTATGCACGAAACACTATTCTGTGGCCAAAATTCTTCTGCAGACACATTAATTTATCTACTCACCCATTCAGAGGTGAGGAGGGATGGAAAGGGAAAGCCAACATTTCAGAACTTGAAGGGAAGAACCAGTTCCTCTGGCTCAGTTTCAGGAGACTTTAAACACACAAAACTGCCTGTAGTGCCTGGCATTGTGTTTGCAGGATGCCCACAGGAAGCAAAACCCGTACAGGAGGGACTGGCAAAGTGATCCAGGGGGTCAGAAACTACAGTGTAGGTACTGATGGTATTGCACTCACACCTTGGAGGTCTTTTTTCAACCTCAATGATTCTGTGATTCTGTGATTCTGAATTAAATAATGCTGACATGGAGCTGCACCAGCTTGCAGGATAAGGACATGGGATTACTACGTGCATTCACATTTTGTACTGGGAGCTGTGGGTTCACTGAAATACAAGGATCTCCATCAAAATCACTCCTGGAGATGTGCTGGCAAGTGATTTCTCCGTGTGTAAATGCCACGTTGCAGTGGCCAAATGAAAACTGGAGTGGGATAATGATGAGTCAGATCCTAGTTTAGGCAGTTTGTCTCCACATAATCTCTCCAAAACTTCTGCCCAAACCCCAGACAATTAACAGGAGGTGAGGGAGAGAAAACCCTCCAGAGGGCAGTTCAGAACTGAGGATTATTTTAGTGCTCTGACCCCTGTGAGCTCCTCTCCTCAAGGCCCCAAGCAGAGCAGACTCCTAATGTAAAAGCCCAGGGTTAGACACCTAAAGTAGGATGCACCAATCCCCCCCCACCTCTTACCCTTATCAACCCAGGCCTCCACTTTTCCCACTGTTCAGCAAATGTAGCGTCCAAAACCAATTCCAAAAACCTCATGTTGATCTAAACTGTTTCCTGACATAAACTGTTCCCTCAGGCAAAGCACAAGTCAAGTCCTTTTGGGGACTATGTGCCCAAAGGGTGGTGGGAGGGATGTCTGAGTCAAAGCCCATTAAGTGAGATCACCCTGAACAAGCAGATTTGGGGACTGCCAGTTCAAGAACTGCTTTGGCCTTCAACTGAGATAGAAAGGAAAATGAAATCTCAGCAAGGCACCAGTCAGGCAGTTGCCTGGGACCTTAAGAAAGGAGCAGGAATCTTTTCTGTGTGTCTTAGCACAAGTATTAATAGACTCTGAGAGGTTCTGCAGGGAGATTCACGGAGCTGACACTGAGTAAACTGCAACTGAGACAAATAGATTGAAGGGACACTGCAGGCTAAAGTATGAAATAATTATTTGTGCACCTGTTCAAGAGCCATTTTACCCTGTGCACCCCAAGAGAAAAAGAGCCATTTGGAAAGCACGAGGGTTTGTGTAATTAAATGGTGCTATTATGGTTCCAAGCTCAACGTGACCACTCAGATGCTGCTTCTCCTGAAATATTTAACAATTAATAGAGATAAGAGGCCCTATCACGCATCAGGATCGTGAAGTCAGAAAGGATAAGATCACACATACCCTTGTTTCACATAAACCCTCTCTCCATTTTGAATATGCCCATTTTTCCTGCTGTGTTGGCAAATGAAAACATGAAAAAAAAAAAATAGACTAACAACTAGAGCAGTCTTTAGAAAAGTGGCTTCAGACTGGAGAACAAACACTGTTCCAGTGGATTTGGTCCCAGCACAGGGGAAGAGACTTAAAGAACAGTAGTTTGCAGGAAGGAATTAATAGTTGTGTAAATCTCCAAGGCAGAAGAGGTCTTATATTGCTCTTTTCAGTGAGTTTCCCTTTTATGGGAAAAGCTTAAGAAACTAGAACAGAGCCATTTTTTAGCCTAACATGATATAATACATCCACCACACAATTGCATGGGCTCAGATGAGATTACAGAGAGAGAAGGAAAAAAAAAAAAAGATTCCCAGAAAGTACATTAGGAAATGTGGGAAGGTGTGAAGAAAGGGTGAGGTGAGAAAGGAAATACAAATAAGGAGATTTTACAAGCTAAAGCAGCGCTGCTTTAAAATACTACTTTTGTCTCAGAAGGAGAAAAAAATGAGATCACTGGTGATCCATGGCCACAGAGCACAGATGGGCTGTGGAGCTGATCTTGCAACTAATCAAGGGGAAAAATAGACAGAGAAACTAGTGTGAATTTTGAAAGTCCAAATTGTTATTATTTATGTTGCCCAAAAAGCCACAGCCCCATCCTGCTTCCCACTAAGCAGGTGCATTGGTTTGGAACACAGGTGATTTAACACAATGCAGATACAAAAGGTGAAGCACGAGGTGGACTAGCCTTCCACTTTTCAGCCAGGTTTTCCAAGCAAAGGAGGTGTAAATGAAGTGTCTGTCCAAGTCTGAAGGTGTTCACCTGCCTGCTTGCACACCAGCTGCCCTTCCTTCCCAGGAATGTGGGATCTCTTGGCCGATTTCAGCCAAGCCTGGAGTGGGAAACCGGTGTCAAAGATCCCTTCCCACAGACTCCATCAGCAAGGAGGGCAGGTAAAGGTGCTGCAAAGTGCCCTGAAGGGGGTGGAGGTTTGTGCCTCAAAAAGGGTGGAGGTCATGGATTCTCCCCCTCTGGAGACTTTAAAAACCCACCTGGACACAATCCTGTGTAACATGCTCTAGGCCACCCTGCCTTGGCAGGGGGGTTGGACTAGATGATCTCCAGGGGTTCCTTCCAACCCTAATCATCCTGTGATCCTGTGATTCTGTTTGTGCCTCAGAGGGGATGGAGGTTTGTTCTCAGGGCGAGCCCAGCCCTTGTTGTGCACCAGAGAACTCCCGCAGGACACAAACCCAGGCATTTGTGGAACACCTGGATACAACTGTGCTTCCCTTCTTTACTGTGAGAGTGGTGAGAGAGGAGGAGAAGGGAGGTTGTTACAGAGGGCACGTGCCTGGATATGGACTAGTGGGTCATGTAGGTTAGAAGAAGTGATAATGTGATTTTCTTTTAAGCCTGTGGTTTATACCAAAATGAAGCCAGTGTGTCCTGGAAGTCTCTTATGTGTCTACATGGAATTATTTGACAATTTAATTCCAGTTCTGTAATTAATCACAGTTTCATTAGTACTGTTGATTGTCTGTCTCGCATTGGCCTTTTTAGCCATGAGTGTGGGTAGAGTCCTTCCCAAATCTTCGTTCATGAAGCCCAGCCATGATGATGATTAGTACTGTAGATATAACTGATGCACTGGAGGGAGATGTGTAATGAGAATCAAAGAGGGAAGTTAAAGCCAGACAAATTTACAGAAAGGCTGGTGAGGGAACTTTTCACAAGGGCCTGGAGTGACAGGACAAGGGGGAATAGCCTTAAGCTGAAGGAGGGCAGGGTTAGATGGGATACTGGGAAGGAATTCTTCCCTATGAGCGTGGTGGGACACTGGGAGAGGTTGCCCAGAGAAGCTGTGGCTGCCCCGTCCCTGGAAGTGTTCCAGGACAGGCTGGATGGAGCTCTGAGCAGCCTGGTCTAGTGGAAGGTGTCCCTGCCCACGGCAGGGATGATATTTAAGATCCTTTCCAACCCAAACCATTCCATAATTCTCTGATTCCCGCGCGGGGAGGACGCCGCTGGAATAGGCAGGACACGCATCCCGCGGTACGGGCTGGGGTGGGGGAAGCGGGGAGGTGGGAAAGGAGAGCGGTGAGATCTCCCCCCTCCCACGCCCTCCACATCCCCCTTCCCCACGGGACCCCACCGGGCCCGGGGCCGGGTCGGGGAGGGGAGAGCGAAGCAGGCGGCCGCCCCCGCGGAAGGTCCGCGCCGCCCCCGCCCCGCCGCTCCCCGCGCCGCCCGCAGAGGGCGCTGGTTCCGCTCCGCTCCGCGCCCGCTCCGCTCCGCGCCCGCCGGGCGAGCGCAGCCCCCGCGCCCGCCCGCGGCTGCTCCGCGGGGCCGCGCCCGCCCCCTGCGACCCGCACCCGGCACCGCAACACACACACACACACACACAGAGCCCGCACGGAACACCCCGCAGCCGGCGGGTGCCGCGCTGCCCCCCGCGGGTGGGTGGGCGGGCGAGCGAGCGGGCGGGCGTGGGGAATGGAGACGCCCGGCAGCGTCCTCGTCCTCCTCATCCTCGTCCTCCTCATCCTCGTCCTCGGGGCCGTGTGACCGACTCACAGGAGCGCACGGAGCCCCCACCACCACCCCACCCCGGAGCCGCCGGGCAGAGCCGCCCCTGCCCCGTCCCGTCCCGCGGGGAGCCGGCATGGAGTGAGAGCAGCCGCCAGGTAAGGAGGGTAGGGATACCCCGGAGGTGCGGGGTCGGGGGTTTGCGGGTTTGTTTGTGGGGTTTTTTTGGTGCCTGTGCCCTTACGGGCGCGTTGCCGCCGCGTTGCTCCGTCTCCCCCCTCGCCCCAAAAAAGCCTCTCCTCAAGCCGGTGCCGGGGGATTCGGGGTGCGTTCCTTATGTAAGCCGGGGGCGAGCAGCCTCGGCCGCTTTGGCTGGGCGAGGGGCGAAGTGGAAGCGGGGAGGGGGGACACTGTGGGCTCCGGGCTGGTCCCGGGGTCCCCCTTTCCAGCCGCCGTCGCGGGAGCTCCAGCGTGGGAGCCCCATCCCCACGCCCTCGGGCTCCGGGACTCGGCAGCGGGAACTGGGGGCGACCACCGACCCCTTTCCCAGCGGTGCTCCAGCGGTGGTGCCGGGGCTGGGAAGAACTTGAAAGCGGGGAGAAGGGGAGGAGGAGGGAGCGGGGGGGGTGATGCTGTTTTTTGGATGCTCCCGTCTCACTTCTCCTCCGAGAGGGCAGCGAGGGGGAGGCTGCGCTGCGGGGAAAGAGGGTCGCGCTGGGCTGAGCGGGCAGCGCTGGGGGCAAGAGGGGAGAGGATGAGATGGGATGTGATGGGATGGGGGAAGTCGACGTAGAGCCGGGGGGCAGCCGGGGTCAGGACGAGAGGGGCAGGAACCAGGATGAGGGGACGAGGAGCCAGGACGAGAGGAGCAGTAGCCAGGTTGAGAGGAACAAGAGCAAGTTGAGGGGACCAGGAGGCATGATGAGGGGACCAGGAGCCGGGTCCAGAGGAGCAGAAGCCAGGTTGAGGGGGGCAGGAGCCAGGATGAAGGGACCAGGAGCCGGGTCGAGAGGAGCAGGAGGCAGGCTGGGGGGACCAGGAGCCAGACTGAGGGGGGCAGGAGCCAGGTTGGGGGGAGCAGGAGGCTGATTGAGGGGATCAGGAGGCAGGTTGAGGGGGCGGCGCGGCCCCTCTGGGCGGTCAGGGAGGGTTCACCCTCCTCCGGGGGAGAAGGACAAGGGTAGCGGGGGGGGGGACGGGGATGCTCACTGAGGGGTGCCCGTCTCCTCTTGTTCGGAGGGAGAGCGAGCTCGGTATCACCATGGCGACCTGAGGGAGGAAAGAACTAAATAAATAAATAAGTAGGAGATAACTCCCCCCGCACTTCCACTCCATCCCCCCTGGTCCTCGCCGTCCCTTCCAGGCCAGGTCCGGTCCCGAAGGCGGGGGAGGAAAGATACCACTGACAAAACTTTCCTCTGGTGGTCAAAGCGGTTGGCAAAGGGCCCGGGGAGCTCGGTGGGGAAGGGGCCGCCCCTCAATGCCCAGAGGGGAGCCGGGTACCCCCGGAGCATCTTCCCGGAGCGAGCTGCTCATGGCTGCTCAGGATGCTCATCGCTGCGCCAGCCGTGTCCCCCATCCCCACCCTCCCTCTCCCGCAGCCCCGGAGCTCTTTTCCTTCTCTCTGGCCCCTCTTCAGCACCGCGGAGAGCGGCGGGAGCAGCGGCGGAGGCGCCGGGAGGATGCCCGGAGATGTGCGGGGATGTGCGGGGAGGACGCGGCTCGGGGGGCTTTGAAACGCGCTGGGAGGATCAGGGAAACCCCCCGCCGGTGTCCCCCTCTGCGACAGTCACCCCCCAGCTCAGTGCCGGGTGTCAGGAGCCAGAGGAAGCCTCGCCCGGGGCCGCTGAACTTTGCTGAGGCAAATTCGTGAGGGAAAACGCGTTAACAAACGGCATCTTTTCCACCGACTCGCTCGGGGTTGTTTCTTTCATGGCTCTTCCGGCAGTGGTTCTCTGTAACTTGTGATGGCAAACCGTGTCCCCAGCAGGGCTGTTCACGCACACAGCACCCGTGAAGTGAACCCTGCAGAAACTGTGGGAAATACGCGTGGTTTCAGCTCATTTTCCTCAAGAAAACTCGCTGAGAAATTGCACTTTTAGCTTAGGGAGCCATCCCACTGCTGAGGGGCAAAAACACGTGGAGTTTGTGTTGGTCAGTCATGATCAGCTAACTGGAAAAACACCTCCTGATCGATCCCTGTTCTCCTCAGACATTTGGTGACCAGTTTAAATAAATACACAAAATGTATGTGTGGGGGGGGAAGCATTCATGTTAGTGATAATTCATCAGAAGTCAGGATATATATTCTGTGACTCTGTGATGTACTTCTTGCACTGATAGATTGTAAATCATTGGCTCATGCTGCCTATACATATCTCATGCTGGTAGTTACATATGCAATTATTGCTTCGGACTATGGAAAAAAAATAGTCTAGAAAAGCAAACAGCATAATTAATAATATTCACTGGGGAAGATAGAGATGGATTAGTCACTTTTGTGCTGTTGGCTGTGTCAGGATGTTCTTTTTTCATTAAGCAAACAAAATTTATTTAATCTTGCTTCAGTCCTGGTAGGCAGTAAACTATAGATTCATGGAGAATTATTGGTTTGGAATCCAAATCCCAATCCAGGTTATGCTCTAACTATAAGCAATCTGTCAAATCACAGCAGCCACTGGGCTCCTTCTTGCTTATAAATTATCTGTTTCAAGCAAGTCCCAGCCTAGCAGAGACAAGCACATAGGGGAGTCCTATTCAAGTATAGGATTTTGTTGGGCTTTGTATCCATTCCCATCCCTGGAAGTGTCCAAGGCCAGGTTGGAGCAACCTGGGCTAGTGGAAGGTGTCCCTGCCCATGGTAAGGGGTTGGAACTGGATGATCTTTAAGGTCCCTTCCAACCCAAACCATTCTGTGATTCTGTGCAGGAACTCCAGGCAAATTCACTGCCAAGAATCACAAGTTGAATTCCTTTTACAGGTAGATCCACATTTTGCCCCAACTGCACTTCTTGACCAGCCTGGGTGAACTAATGAGTTAAACCTTTATGGAAAAGGAGAGCTGAGTTTCTTAGGGATGGGCCTCACATTTTCAGACCTGTCTCCCAGGGAGTGGGGAAATAAAGGGCTGAACTGTGAGTAGGAGCTCGGGAACTCATTACTTTCCTGTGGGAAAATGAGGAGAAGTAATAGAATACAACTCTTCAGGGCAGTTACCAAACCATTTCTACTTGGAGCTATTGATTTAGTTACATAAGGCAGTGCTCCTGCAGTGTCAGAATAATGCTGTCAGATAATTACAAAATTACTTTGCCTTATAAGCAAATAAGGAAAAAAAAAAAACCCTAATTGTGGCAACAGCAACAGAAAATCCCACAGCCACAACCTCCATCAGCTGAGTAAAAGACAGAATCCTCCTGTGGAATTTCTGCCACTGCATTTACACCACATTCAACGTGATTTTCCAAACATACATAATTTCACTGCAGAAAATACTCACTTGATTTTCATAAACATGTGTTTGTAGCCTTGTTTTATATCCATTTTATTGAAGCCTGGAAGGAATACAAGATCTCTCCATTCAAACTGTGCAAGAGAAATAGATTTTAATTTGGATTTTCATCAAATATCCATCACAAGGGATATATTAAAATATTTCACAGGTCAAAGCTTTATGTTGTTCTTTTTTTCACCTGTAGAATATCAGTAACTCTGAACACTGTTGTTGTAAAGTTACTCAGTTTGTCATGATCTTCTCATGGTATTTTTATAAACACAAACAATTCTATTCAGGGCTTGTTTATATGCTTCTATAAAAGCCAGAAGTAAAATAATTCATATCAGGACTCTCCCAAATAAATTAAATTATGTCTTAAGTCACAGTGCTTGGTGCATTGTAAAGATCATGTTTCTATTTTATAATTCCTTTTATTTTCCTTGTTGTTAAAAGCTTTGTAGCTCTATTCAGCGTTTTCATCATCTGCTTGTTACAAGATGTTATTTTTAATTAGGACAATTAAACACTGGCAGTTTTTAAAAAGATATAAGATTTAGGCTGATGTGTTTGTTACATTTATGTGGATTTTTACTGGTGGAGGCAGCTTGATTGTATGAAAGTATTCCTAGTATAGTAAGTATAAATATTTATATATTAATCATGTAGAAAGAGTGAAATGTTTCTTAATAAATATCAAATTTATCCGTGAGCCCAAGGGAAAAGTTTTAATCTCATTCCCACTTGACAGTCACTTTCTGGAAGATTGTTTTTTGGGTTTTAGTTGCTTGGATTTGGATTTTTTTTCTGCCAAAAACTGTGGATGGGATGCTTCCCTAGCACGCTGCTGATGTTGGAAAGACAATTTGATGTTTTATTAAAGGGTTGGTATAAAAGTATTGAGCAAAATGGGGTTACTAACTCCGCTTTTAACACACACCCACTGCAATTTTAATCATGCCCGAGGACACTGGATGTTCTGGAAGCCTGGAGGCTTCTGACTGAGCCTCCTGACTGGGTTGTGGGGTCTCTGCTAAAAGGAAACCCCATCCCAGCCACCCCAACCCCACATAAAATGCAGGAGGTGAGTGGGAACAGTCCTGTCCATGCAGGTTCTGGAGGGGGAAAACCTCTGTGATCAAAAGTCTTGTTTAGAGGCTGGAATTTTTCTGTCACATCCATTAATATGGCAGGTATGAGTCCTGTCCA
>JAWWLV010000001.1:115077382-115089325 GCA_035041135.1 Platyrinchus mystaceus
CTGTGATCAAAAGTCTTGTTTAGAGGCTGGAATTTTTCTGTCACATCCATTAATATGGCAGGTATGAGTCCTGTCCAGAAAGAGGTTCAGAGCACCTTTAACTCCTCATTTAACTCATCACCTCATCCTCATTTAACTCATCACCCGTGATCTGCCAGGTAGAATATCAGACAGGGCCCAGGGAATTGGGACAGCTGAGGAAACACATCTTCCTTATATTTGAAAAGCTCATAAAAATGGATTTTTGCAGTCTATTGAGGAGCTTTTATATATGGCCAGCAGAACATCCTGTCCTCAGACACAGGGCAGAAAAAAAAAGGGAGTAAATGTTGGAGTTCTTAAAGAACAGGTAATTTCTACCAGCAGTTCATGTGAATGGACCCTCAAAATCACACAATGCCCAGGAAAATCATAGAATTATACAATCACTGAACAGTTTAGGCTGGAAGGGACCTTAAAGAACATCCAGTTCCAACCCCCTGCCCTGGGCAGGGACACCTTCCACTAGAGCCTCATCCAACCTGGCCTTAAACACTCCCAGGGACAGGAGGGAGAATCCTCAGGAGTGCAAGGGCTGTGCACAGTCCTGACTGCACAAGTCCCAGTTTATGCCAGAGGTTGCACAGGAAGCTCTAACATGAATTCCAAGAGCTGCTAAGAGAAATTTCCCCTGGAGTATTAGTGAATAGAGCTTTGAACTAAAAAACAGCCACAAGGCAAAAGCCCATTCTGCTTCTATTTGCCACTTACAACCTCAGGTTAGGCAGTAATGTTTGCTGGAAGTGTATATTCAGAATATACACCATTCTTCAGTTTGATATTATTTATTTCCAAGAAGTATTTACTTCCTTGTCTCACTTGGATAGGAAAATAATGTAGTATATCCAAGGGCAGAACAAGCCTTGCAGTCAGAAAACTCTTAACATTTTCACACATAGCTTGCAATTCACAGGAGTAAATTATGATTCCACAGAGATTTAAGGAGTTGGGTTTTTTTGGAAGTATCTGCATTAATAACAGTGTATGTGTTAGTGCAGACAGTGAAGGCTCAAATACCTAAGCCAGAGAACCTGCTATTGATCCTCACTGCCAGTGACCTGCCCACCCTTTCTGGCATGTGCAGGGTGAGTGGTTCATACTGAGGGAACTCAGCTTCAGGCTTTGACCTCTCTGTGGACAGCTGAGCCTTCAGAAAAGCCTCCCAACCACAGGAAGCACCTGAGTCATCCTAACACTGAAGAACAAGCTGCCCAGAGAGGCTGTGGCTGCCCCATCCCTGGAATTCTCCAAGGCCAGGTTGGACAGGGCTTGGAGCAACCTGGGCTAGTGGAAGGTGTCCCTGCCCATGGCAGGGGGTGGAACAAGATGATTTTAAGGTCCCATCCAAACCAAACCATTCTATAGTTCTGTGATTCCATGACTTTGGGATGCTGGCACAAATGCAAGTGTGAACTTTGCCCTTTGGCTTTGGGGCAGTGCCACCTTATCCTCGTGTGCCCCCCGGCTAAGGGAGGTTTCACACAGTTTGGGTGGGGAGAGGAGCTTTAACACACACTTGGATACGGTTCTGCAATCCATCACAGGCCTCCAGAAACTTAATCTGGATTTAACACCCCTTCATACCCTTTAGCCTGACTGTGTTGGGTCTTTAAGCTCAGCTTAGACAAGTCCCAGGCCTGATTGCCACTGTCACAGCAGTGATGGCATTTCAGAGGCACAGAAAACCCTGAAGATCGTGGCTCTGTGCAGCTGTTCTCTATTATTCCACGCTCATTTAATCCATACAGACTGTTGGAGTCTGACCTGAGGAAGCCACCAGGCACAGGGGTTTTTTTGGGACTCGCTGGAGCAGAACACTGGGGCTTGTTTTGAGATGAAAGCCAAGTGCTGGCATTTGTGCTGAATTCTCCAAAAAAAAAAAAAAAAACTCAAAAAAACACCCTTCTGGACAAGAAAACAATAATGTGCAGATTGAAAGGGTGAAGCAGGAGGCTGAAAGAACGAATGACATGATGAGAGAGAGACCACATGAGAGCACAGTTAATTCAATGCTCTAATCAACTGTGTTCTGCAGTGCTTTATCACCAACATCCCTGCATTTGCCTCACCAGCTCAGAACACTTTGCAGCATTGCAGGAAGTCCTCTGCTTTTTGCTTTAAAAGAAATAGTCTCATTGTGCCTTGTCAATACAGACAACTTTGTCAATGAAAGCAAAGGAGAAATTATCATGTAATTTAGTATTTATCATAATCAAGAGCAGGGGTTCATTAGAATAATGAGCAATTGCCAAATTATTTCTCAAAATATTAATTTGAAGACTGAGCAAAGGGTTTTTCCTACCTCTTCCTGCTTTTTCCCCCCCCACCCTCCATCTCCTGCTGACACAGAGAGTCTGCAGTTTCTATCAGCTCCTCAGATCAATTTCCCATTCCTGTAAAGAAGCATTTATATTAAATGATTGCAATTAACAATAGCTGTCTGGACACGGAGAGGTGATTCCCCATTGATTTCCATGGGCCCAGACTTTCACAGAGAAATCTTCAAAAGGCAATTTCCTGGGCTTCTTAAAGCATCATAGAATAGAATCATAGAGTCATTAAGGTTGGAAAAGACCTCTGAGATCAACCTGTGACCCATCACCATCTTCTCAGCTAGACCAGAGCACTGAGTGCCACATCCAGTTGTTCCTTGGACACCTCCAGGGGTGGGGATTCCACCACCTCCCTGGGCAATCTGTTCCAGTGCTTGAAAACCCTCTCAGAAGAAATTCCTCCTGAAGTCCAGCCTGTCTTTAGAGTTCCTACACAGAACTGTGTCCACTAAACTTCTTTGCATGGTCCTTCACTGTTGCCTTCCTGGCTGGCTGATAAAAACACCAAGTTTTTGCAGAAGTCAGGCTTATTTTTATCTCACATTGTTCCTGACACTCTCCAGCTGCAGCATGAAGTGCCTCAGTGCTTCCAGGTCTCAGAGGTGGCCTGAGACCATCAGTGCTGGAACCAAGAGCAGGAGCAGGGAGAACACAAACATGCCAGGAAAAGGAGGGAATCCTCTTTAAGTCATTAAAACCAGTGGCTGTTTAATGATTCCAGGATTGCCATGAACTGAATCAGGGCCTCTGTGTCAATGCAGCAGGTTGAGCTGGAAGGGGGGAAAAGGAAGATATTCCAGCTTTGGTACAGCCCCAGTGCTGTGTTCTCCTCAATCTGCTGCTACAAGTGCAGGGAAACAATCCAGTTGGATGAAAAATAGATAAAATGCCTCATTTCTTACTGAATGGGAGCTGGGGATAAGCAAATCTTCTCCCACCATCACTGGTACAGGGGAGGAGGGGGAAGGAGGCAGCTGGATCACCCAACGGGGTGTGCACATCAAACTGGGGATGTCCCATAAAATCCAGTGTCTCTCCAGTAATCCCACAATTGTGATTTGCTGTATGAGGATTGCAACACTCCACGTAGTCAATCACGTTAAATAAACTAGATCCATGTTTGTCTCAGCCAAGTATCCCACAGGGATGTGAACAATCTTTGGGAAGCTGCTGTGTTCTATCTACGAGGCATAATTACATCAAAGCATAAAGTGCATCACAAGCGTTTCGGAATTACAAACAAAGCAACGTCAATTTACTTTCCAGAATCCCAAAATTATACCAAAATTACCATTAGAACCAGAGAGAGAAGCGAGCAAACTTGGAGCTTGTAGTTGCAAAGAAAATATTCCAGTATCTGTAATATTCTAGTGATGGTGACTGGAATTAAATGTTGGATATTTTTTGTGGTAGCTGTTGGTAAGTGTTGACTTTGCACTTGTGAGTGCGTGTGAGAACACAGATCTCATGTATCTCTTCTTCAGACATTCATCAAATTTTTCTCTACAGTGGGACTTAAAATTTTAAGAGGTGACCCCAAACTTCTGCTGCAGCTCCAAATTCTGTGTCTGACTGAATTCTTTATTTCTAGTCAGTGAAAAGAAAGCTGTGCAAAAATGTAAGAAGGTCAAAATATGGAAGGAGTGGGAAGGAGAAGGGCTCAAGGGAGGAGGGAGAAAGACACACACAAAAAAAGGAAAGGGAAGGGAAAAAAGCCCTAGAACTGAATCATGAAAACTCCCATATTTGGAACAGTCCCTTCCACGATTCTGGGATGGCTCACTGGAATGTAGGTTGATTTTCAACATGTGGATGTTGCTGATCATCCCTTTAACTCCTACAACCAACATATCTGGGATCTAAGGTACAGCAGATAATACACTGAATTTACACTACCAAGACCTTTGCTTTCTGGATATATAAAAAATACATATTTTTAAAAAAATAATTGCTTTTTATATATCTATATACTCACCAGAAAAGAAATAGAACCCAGTGTGTATAAACAGCAAATGCTGTTATTGCCACACTGCATTCCAGCAGCATTTGCTGCAGGAAACAGCTTTGCTTTTGCATGAAGTAACACACAGTAGCAGATAAAAAAACAGAGCTTGAATTAGGTAGTGAATAAAATAATTTATATATATATATTAAAAAAAAAAGACAAGCAGACAGAATCAGGAAGAAGTTCTGCTTGGAATGTTTGCAAAGAGCAGGACTCATGGTTTGTTTGTTGGTTTGTTTTTAATTAGAGCTGCCTTCAGAAGCCAGACTGGTGGGTTTGGGGACTCACACCCAACTCACATCTTAGAAGAGAATTAAGCTGCTGCAGGGTAGGAAAATCAGGTAGGAAAATCAGGTAGGCCCTTAGAGTCACTGTAGAGGAAAGATTTATGATATTATCAAGAGGGGAAATAATAATAACAATAGAAACTGGAGGAAGCCTGGCTGGAAATGTGTAGGAATAGTAAAACCCACCAAGCTGTTCCAGAAATAGAACCACGGAAAATATGAGATCTCCATGTGCATTTTAGCCAAAGAGCATTAAAGTCTTTCTGTTAACTTCAAGGGGTTTCATATCAGACCTTAAATGTAAATTTATTTTAAATAGGCCAAGGCTATAGGAGAGAGAGAGAAAGAGAGAGAGAGAGGCCTGACGTGCACAGCTCCGGGTGACTTCATTCCTTCAAACTGTCAGCAGAACTGTTTGGATAATCCAGCCTCAACTTTGCTCCTGTCTGTAAAGCCAGCAGAGAAAGTGATCCACTCACACATTCTGGAAACACCTGCAGATATTCCCAATCCTTTCCCACTGTGGTGATTTTAAGGTGCAGTTTCTCTGCAGTAACACGTGGTGCTCCCATGGGGGTTGTGCGGCTCCCCGGGATTAAGCAGCACATTTTTAGAAGAGGTGGTTTTGTGTCAACCCCAAATATCTACGAGGAACTGGAGCCTGAAAGTTTCTGCTTGAGCTTTCATTAAGATCAGCCTGCTTTTGGTCCAAAGCATGGAGTTGGGAGTAAATATGAAAATATGTTTCAAAGCAGAGTATTTTAAAATAATTGGCTGTTGCAACCTGCAGGGAATGTGAGTCACCAGTAGTCGAGGTGAGTACACCTGAACTGGTTAAATAAAAACACCACCTGTTATATATCACATATTAATTTTAAAAATTCAGAATAAAGTCAAATTTATGCTATTCCTAACTTCCCTTAATGAAGTTTTCCACAAACAGGAATAACAGCCCCATTTCAATTTATGGCAGTAAGTCCAACCAGTCCATCAGTTTAAAAGCAAAGCAAAAAGTATTTAAATTAGCTGATGAAGGAGAAATTGAGAAGAGGGGAAAACCTATATTATACCTGAAAAAGATATCATGGCTCACAAGAATGCTGGACTAAACCCTGTGTGAAGAGGACATTTTCAGTAGGAAGCAAACATTAGATCAAAACTTCTATTCTTGAACCCTAGGCCCATTAAAAGGCCAAGTGATGTTCTAACAAATGTGTAGGCAGAGCTATCCCATCATTTTCAAGGCAAAGACCATCTAAGGAGCTGGGCTGTGCAGCTGGAAAAGGTGAGAGCAAACAGTGGCAACAGAAATGACAAGAAATCTTCATTTTGTTCTTGAAAACAAGGCCTCAGGCACCTCTTTACGAGGAGAAGAGGGAGAAAAATCAGCCTTCACTGTTTGCAGATTACACAGAGGAAGAACTCTAAATTTCTACAACAATTTCTGGCTCCAGGCAAGCTTTTCATTTCACTGAGATCTAAAGTGGAGCAAGGCTGGACCCAAAGCACACATTCCTCAGTTCAGCACAGTCACACTGCAAAAACTGCATTTTGTGAGTTGGCCTTCGAAGTAAGTTGAGCCATCGTTGGTAAAGATGCACCATCAGGAAAAAACCTAAACCACAAACCACAGACAAAACAAGAGAACCACCACCCCCCCCACCAAAAAAAACCCAAAACTTCAAACCCTACTCTCCAGTTATAACTTTAATTATTAAAGCCATAATCAATAATGTAGAATTAGCACTTTTGCTTAATCTCACACACCGATGTGGGAGGCAAAAAGGAGGAGAACAGTGTAGTTTGATGCAGAGAGAGGTCAAAATTAGAACTGTTAGAACTTAAAGTTTTAAAAAAAAATGTTAAAAAGTTTCTCTCCCTAAAAAAAAAAAATATGGTCTTGATCATCTTCTTTTATTTCTTGTGTCTGGAAATAGCTTTTTATTTGAGAATATTTTCCATATTTCTCCCAGCTGAAGAAAGGATAATCAGCCTGTTGTTCCCTAAATCCACCTTCTTATCTTGAAAGGACCACATATCATTTTCCTGTTTAGAGTCACAGGGCAACTTCTCATGTATTTTGATTTTAAATGTTCTCATGTTCATCATTCTAATTTTTAGATTTCCTAATTCCTTCCACTTTGAGGATCCTTGTCTCTTGCTGCTCACTTGGCTTGAATTCCCAGGGTTATAACTTGATTTTCTGTGTGAATAGTCCACCACTGGGTGATTTCTTGGCAACCTTTTTCAAAGTTGTGTCGTATTTCTGGAAGGTTTATATTTCTCTTGTAAAGCTTTTTCATGCAGAAAGTAGGTGAAGAGCAGAAGAAATGGGTTTGGCATTTTCCTTTATAAAATTCCTGCCCTCACCCAATACTTTATTTCTCTTCTTTTCTGTGTTCATGTTCATACCGGAATAGGGGTGATTTGAGAAACTTTTAACTCACTTTGCAACAAAACAAAGGTGAATAAAAGAGTTTAATCATTCACTGGGCAAATGTTTGTTGTTGCAAAGTCCACAGGGCATGTACAGTAATATACAGGGGTACAGAAATTTTGGATTAGTTATTTCTGGGTCCTCCTGCTTTGCTTCTGATATTTTCAAGTGTATGTTTTTGGTACTATTCACACATAAAAGGTAGAGGCTGCTTTTGAAGTGAAGGAGAGTT
The DNA here is from genome assembly GCA_035041135.1 of Platyrinchus mystaceus. Classification (NCBI taxonomy): domain Eukaryota; kingdom Metazoa; phylum Chordata; class Aves; order Passeriformes; family Tyrannidae; genus Platyrinchus; species Platyrinchus mystaceus. The sequence continues at coordinate 115,084,716 of JAWWLV010000001.1, forward strand.
CCCTGACTCGTTTCAGTGGGAATAAATTGAAACCCTTAATTACATTTTGTCATCTGGATCAATCTTTGTGGAGGAACTTGAGCATAGTGATATCTTCCTCATAGACATATCCTTGTGGGATAATAATTGAAAATGTGAATTAACTGCATTAACTATCACATAATCAGGGTGGTTTTTTTCCTAACTCAGTCAAATTTCTGATTGATTGCTACGGCAGTGACTTGAATTAAACTGCTGCCACTTTGGTCCACTAATAAAAGCACAGCAAGAGCATTACAAGGAATTCTGAAACAAATAAACCCTTTCTCCACTTTGCTTTTGGATTGTTATCCCCAGTTTCTTTCTTAACTTCATGAATACAAACATCTCTAGGCCATGTCCTAGGCCACCAGAGCTGTTTCAGGCACTGAAATAAACTAAATATTATTTACTTCTCCTCACCTGGCTGATCTTTCCCTCACCTTCTTTTCCCTTTGCTCCTTCTCCTGCTCCTTATATCTGTAGGCACAACAACAACACAAAACAAAACCACTTTTTCTTCATTCAGTTTGTCAAGGCTGCTGAACAAAGCCTTTTATCCCCACTGGGCCTCTGAAAATGTGCCATGGTTGCCCTTCCACACTTGGATGGAGTTCCCACATCCCTCCTGAAGGTGTTTTTTTCCCTTTTCCTCAATGTATTTTAATGGAAAAGCTCAGGGGTGTAAAAGTATATTGGCAAGTGGATGATTTATCCTGTTCTGTGGAATAGGAAAATTCTAATTTGCCCGGATTAGAAGGGAGTAAATTCCATTCTTTAGCATAAGCCCTGAAATGGCTGTTGTTTCCACAGTGGAATGATATATTCTGTGTCCTACTGGAATGACACATTTTGTCCTCAAAAAATGAGGGTGAGGGCCTAAGAAGTGCTAAAAAACCACTTCAGAGCAGTGACCACGGGCAGACAGAGAACTCCATTTTCTAAACAAAAAGCAGCCACAACCCCTTATTACCCCGAACCCCTTTTCAGGCAAGGGAACGAGATGAAAGAACACAGTCCTTATTGAGAGAAAAAAAAACACCACAAGGCAGAGTTTAGTTTAGTTTAGGGAACAAACCTGTGGCATGGGAGGGTGATGTTGCAGGGATCTGTTTATCCTCCCCTCAGACTCATCAGGCTCAGAGTGTTCCGTTGCCACACACTCAGTGCAAAGTCAAATAATGGTTTTTCTTTTAATTGCCAGCACTTGGAACTTTTAAGCAAGCATCAGAAAGCGCAGCTCTCCTGCCTCTGTCAACTCCCACAGAGAGAACATTCTGAGTTTAGCATCCCTACAGTAGATGCAGCATCTCACAGCTCCGCGGTATTGACAGTGCCATAAAAAGAAGATGCCATGAAAAGGGATGCAAACTCTTGATTTGCAGGCTGTGCATCCTCACTGGTGCCCAGAACAGAGCACAGATCAGGGGACAGAAGCTCAGAGACTTGCTGGATGCAGCACTTGTGTCCCAGGCAGAAATTGTATCTCTGGTTCCCCAGCACGGACGGGCACAGGCATGGGAAGCTGCCCCACAGCTGAAACAGTGTTTTCCCAGCCTCAAACAGCTTCTTTGCTGACACAGATGATACACCTGCTTAGTACTGCTCTGCCTGGCCCTCAGTGCCTGCAGTGTAGTGCCAGGAATGGAGATTCCAAAAGCTTCCAGCATGATCTTCACATGATGCTGATGATCGTAGAGCTGCACCCACTCAGGGACTTCTGGATGCCACAGGAATGGTCACCTATTGTAAATAGTCAACTCTTTGCACAGGAATCTAGTTCTCAGTATGCAATTATGCATGTTTTTTATCAGGTCACTGAATTAATTCCCTGGGCTGCAGCAGTTCATTACATACACAAAGAGAGATGGACATTTTGACTGATACAATTATCCTACAATCTAAATAACCCCTGATAAAGAGCTTCATTCTCTGAGCTGTCACAAACTGGAGCTGCTCACCTTTATCCCGGAATTCAGGGCCCCATTCCACTGCCACTTCCCTCATCAAGTGATCCTTGTCTCTCCAGGCTGCTGCATTATTATATAACCACCCATGTGCAAAGGCTGGATGTAAACCCAGCTTAGGAGCCAAGCACAGCCACGTTCAGGGGTCTATTTGGAGCAAGGTGCCAACTCACAGCTGACCAGTTCCCACTGCAAACAGCCTTCAAGTGTCAAAAAGTGTGATTCTCCCCTGCCTTGAGCTCCTCAGAGTCACATCTATATACCTGTGAAAATCAGGATGGAGGAATCTGACAAGCTCTTTGCAGGAGTGTGAACAGCACACAGGAACACCAGAGCAGGTCTCCAAAGCAGCTCATCGGTAAAGTGAATCCTCCACCTCCATCAGATTCATTCCCCTGAGGTGCAGCATTTAAATGTGCAACATTTGCACATGCAGGGCACGATGCACTGGAGAATTAGGCCTGCATTTGATAAAAGACACTAAAATTACAATGAGAAAGACGAGGAGTGGTGGGATGGAGAGAGGAGAGAATGATGTTTGAACAGCAGAGTCCAAGAGAACACATTGTCTTTTTAAAGTTGCTCGCATTCCATAAGGAGCTTTAGTCTTTCCTTCAGTAGAGGTGTGAATTTCTCCCAGTGTGCCTGACCAGAAATTAATAGAAAACATAAAGGTCAAATATCATGAGTAGCAATACTTAACACTTGTTAAAACCCCACTATTCAACATGCACATAAGGCCTTAAGCTCCATTCTGGCATGTGAAGCCTGGAGCAAAATCAGTGCAGAGGCGACTTCCAGATCCAGAAGATCAATGTGGTGCTGCTGCTGCCTGGAGAATTATTCCTCCCAAGAGGCAGGAATCCTTCAGGCATAGGAACATCCTCACACTAACACCACTGAGCAACTCTCAGAACCCAAGTTATCAGTTCTCTACCACAAAACATCCCACCTTTTATTCCCCACAGGATTCAGTGTCTTCCTTAAAGCAGCAGAAATCATCTAGGCCAACTGGGCAAGGAGCCACCAGCCCAGCAGTTCTCAAGGGCTACTAAATACAGGTTTCAGGAGGGAGTTTTAAATATAAGGTGGTTATTTAAGTTATATTTTAGAACATCACAGTGCACATAACCGAGAGAGATGAACACAGGCAGCTCCACAGGACGTATCTCGTGTCTCAAATGTTTGCCCACCTTCACTGCTGAGGACAGTGACAGATGAGGTCATTCCAAGGCTGCTTTCCAAGCTCTTCGTTCCAAGACTTGGACTTCATTTTCAAGGGCTGTATTTCCCTTTCCATGAAGGTGAAGAGGAGAAAAGACAGCACTGGACATATCACTGAATAGAATTTCATAAGACTCCCAAAGGAAATTCATCCAGGGATGGGGCAGCCACAGCTTCTCTGGGCAACCTGTGCCCAGGGCCTCATCACCCTCACAGGGAAGAATTTTTTCCCTAATATCTAATCTTTACCTACCTTGTTCATTTTGAAGTTATTCCCCCTTGTCCTGTCATGACATGCTCTTGTAAAATGTAACTCTCCATCTTTCCCTTTATCATTATTATTATCTTTAGATGATGGTAAAGGTTTTGCCACAGTACCAGTAACAGCATATGAGGAAGAGGAGGGATGAAGTTGGCTATACTTCATCTTTGCAGACACAGTTTTCAGCTCCTGAGTAATCCCCTGCTGAGATCAGGAAGAGAAGCACCATCACAGCAGGCAGAAAAAAAAAATCAAAATTATTAGGAAGTTCAAAGAACTGGAGCAAAGGCCTTAGGCAAACACAGGGACCATAAGCATCAGGAACATGATCTTGTCCAGTTCTTTCAGTGAAGGGCCAGACTCATGAAGGGATAAGAACCAGGGTTCATGTTCACATGGTATAACTGGGGTGGAGTGTGGCTTCTTTGACCACAGAATGTATTTCATGAGCTGGTGATGAGACAAGTGCTGCCTCCTGAGAAAGAGAAAGGAAGAACACCTTTGCTCATAAAACTCCTCCTGGAAGAAGATTTTAGCTGCCCATGAAGGAAAGGAGGACAGAAACTTTAAGGAAAAATCCCTTTATAGAAAGGGTTGACAAGGATTGAAACAAGGCTGCCCAGGGAAGTGTTGGAGTCACCGTCCCTGGAGGTATTTAAAGGTGTTGATGGGGACGTGGTTTAGTGGTGGACTTGATACTGTTGGGTTAATGGTTGGGCTCAGTGACCTTAAACATCTTTTCCAACCTAAATGATTCCAAATTCAAGGTGTGTGTAAACACCAGTGACTTTTGCAAGGACCTGAAATCAAAGCCGTTCATGAAAAGGCCCTGAAAGAGATGAAGTCCATGAATGAGTCGATGCATTGAACAAGGCTGATTATTCTCCTTTTATTTCCTGTCTTTTTGCACCAGCACAGACATCTCACATCAAGATCACAAGTTATTGATGCAACTGCTTTGCACTGTTTTGTTCAGTGCTTATCCAGGCTTATTATTTATAGGGAAGGTCTAAATACAAGTGTCCAGGTAACGATAGAAGAGGAATTTCACTGGAAGCTGAAAAACAAAAAGAAGTTCAGCCTGCAAAAGGCATCAGTGGGAATTAATCTGTAAGTAGGAAGTGCTGGGAGAGTCTTCT
>JAWWLV010000001.1:115189444-115205367 GCA_035041135.1 Platyrinchus mystaceus
CAAGTTGCTCCAAGCCCCATCCAACCTGGCCTTGGACACTTCCAGGGATCCAGGGGCAGCCACAGCTTCTCTGGGCAGCTTCCAGTTCCTCCACAGTGAGCATTAGACAAGGGTGATAGACCATCTGCCATGAAGGATAAGAAGGAGTTTTTAGTTTTACACACAGTTTGTGAAAGAAATACTCATCTCATCCAGGGGAACTTGTTAAATAAGAACATGACACAAACCAGAGCACACCTGCAACATCAACAACAGCCTATAAATGCTGACTGACCTCAACTGCACTGAGCTGGGCCCCTAAAAAGTACTCTGGACTTTGACCCTTTTGCATGTGTGGTGTCTGAGACCGATGGCCACGTGTGCTGACCTCAAACACAATAATTTGTGTAGCAGATTCACAGAAAGGCCTGCTCTGAACCTCCAACTCAAGCTTTTCTGGGAGCCAAAAGTCTGATAGAAGACTGATCAGGCAGGAGCAGGGATGTGTAACAGCAAACTCTCCTTGTTCCAGAGTCCTGTTTTCAGTGCCAGGCATTTGCAGTAGAGGTGGCTTTGAATTAGTGCTGAGTCCAAGCACTCAGATTCCAGGTAGTAAACAAGTTTTGTAATCCAGTTTGGGATCTGCAGCCCAATAAAAGGCAGGAGATGTTGACACCCAACTGTCTCCACACATCTTTGCAGGTTCAAAATGTACATCACCAAGCCAAGGCTGTTTGGCTTCCCTGTGCTTCAAATGGAGATAAATTTAGCAAAGCAGATGTAAAAACAGCCTTTCGGAGCCTATAGTGGGAAATTCTGTGAGGAAATTGGTTAGAATCCAAGGCAAAAACTACAAGGTCAAATGACTACCAAAAATGGAGTCATGGGTTTTGGTTTTTTTTTAAATTTGAGTTATCAGCATTGTTCTCCATCCTCCATGATAAAAGGGCCAGGAATCAGAAATGAGTGGAAATGTTTATACAAAGCCTTACTCAGACTGATTTCTTGCAGCTGTACAGGCTTAAAAGAAATGGAAATAGTGGAATGTTATTTTTACCAAGTTGGATTAGAAGGCAATGACGAAGCAGGTAATGTGAAAAAACAAGGTATCATCCTTGCAGTCTCTTTTCTAATCATAAATACACCTCACTGCATGTCTTTTCCAGTGAAAGCTGCTGCGGAAATAAATCTAAATCCCACACATGCTGTCTCTGAAATTATATTTATGATCCTATGGGTGCAAATAAGTAATTTGGTCCTTGAAGAGACTTGCCAAGTCAGTGTTTATTGAACATCCCAATGAGCACTTTCAGCTGAGTGAATGGACAATCCTGCAGTGATTTCACCAGTGCAGGACCAGCTCCTAATTACTTTCTTTTCCAGAAAGAAAAAAAAAGGCCTGTTCTCTGTACTAATGACTGCTTACAGGTGGTAGCTGGTCATAAAATGCTCCACTTCTATTTCTGCAAACAAGACAGGGAACAAAAATTGCCACCTGTTGCTGCCAAATATTCCCCAGGGGGGTGCAGTGCCAGGGAGGTTTGTGGGCACAGCAAATGAGAGGTGAAGACCCCTCACAAAAGGCAATCTTGGACCTTCCAAACTCCTGCTTAACTTAAAAGTTGCCCTCATCCTACCAGGAAAGTGGGGAATGACCAAAATCACAGTCAAAAAAACCTGTTCCACATGTATATACGTGGACAAAGCCCATGAGAGCAATTTTTAGGTTATAAATGATTTTTGAAATTAGGGCATTTTTAATGAATTTGCATACAAAACGTTCACAACTGTGTTGCAAGACATAAAATTACTAAATTACAGTGAGACATCCTCTGAACTCTCTAGATCAGCTGGTGGCACAAAAAGGTCAGTTATAATTTGCAATATTCTCTGTTGAAACTCCTAATTATGTTATAGATCATACTAGAACTCTAATAAAGCAGACCATCAAAACAGACTTACAGTATTTAAATTGGACAAGAGGGCCCTTTTCATACCTATTTTTGCTTTGGATTTGTGCAATATTTGGACATGCACGAGCATTTGTACCAGGACAACCTTTCTGAAGCACAGCAATAATCACATTAATGATAAAATGATTGCTTGAGTGATGTGTTACATGCACAGCCTCAAAGGTCAGGAGAGCATGTCCTGTACAGCTCCTATTTCGTTGTTGACACTAGTTTTGTGTTATTCTACTGACTCTAATTAAAAAATATGTGCTTGGAAACCCTGGACTGTGCCTTTCTAGTGCTGCTCTGGAAGAGACAAGACCAGGACAACAAGGCTGGTTGCAATTTTATTAGGAAATAAAATGTTCCTGAGCACTGGCACACGACTCCCTGTGTGGCAAAATTCCTAGAAAAGCCCCTGGCATGGTTTTGACCAATTCCTGGCTACATTTCAGGTGTTAGCATGGGACACAGGTTACTCCTAAAAGGCAGAGTGTGTGAGGTTTAACCTGGAAACAGCAGAGTTCAGTAATACAAGTGTGGGCTGTCTGTCCCACTCCATTTAGCCTCCATGCTAAAAAGCAGGCCTGGGCACATTTAGTTTGCTAATAAAGCCACAGCCAGTACACAAGTGAACTATTCAGGGACTTATTTAGGAGAACTCCTTGTCATTTGCTGGAAAATTAAAGAACTCACTGAAATCTCTTATGTCCTGTGTGTATTTGCCTAAGAGACCCACCAAACCAGAATACCCTAAATTGCCCTAAATTAGCACATTTTTTGCTACCTGGCCATTGTGTTTAAACAAACATAATGTTTACTGGAAGAGGAGGAAATATTCAGAAACACCTTTTTTTTTTTTTCCTTTTTTGCAGTGCAGATTAATAACACGTAGATATTTTTGTCATGAAGAAAAGCAGAGGGAGTAAAAATAGCTCTCAAGTGAGATTGCTGCTATTCACTCCCCTGTTCCTGGAACCATGACAGCCATTATATAACCAAAAAGGAGAATTAGATGAAATAAACAGCAGAAGCTAATTGGGTTGATATCAAGTAAAAATATAATTAGTCGAAGTATTCTGTGGCGAGGGCGCTTGACAATATGTGGCTGTTCCTCAGCCTTAGTGGGGAACAGGGATCCTGCCATGTGTTCAAAACTTATTCATCGAGCATTTCCATGGAAACACACGGATGCAGAATCTTTGGATCGCTTATTTCGGGAATTGCTGTTCCCGAGGTTCAGTCTGGAGCGAGGACTTCGTCCAGGAGAGGGAGAAACCTCCCCAAAAAGGAATTCGTGGGGTCTCACGGTGGCACAATTTGGGTGAGGGAAAGAGTAAAAGGGCATCTTGCAAAAAGAGAAAAAGTCTGAAAAACTTGACCTTAATTTTTCCTCCCAGAGGCTGCCTGGGAGCTGGGAAACGACAGCACTGGGAAGAGCCTGGAGAGTTTACAAAATGGCCAAATGCCCCTCAGGAAGATCAAAGTGGCTGCATGAGGGTTATGGGAATGCTATAATGGGAGATTTTGGTTAAACACAGTAGTCCCTGGGTTTGGTTGTCCCTCTCTTTAAGGGTCAGCTTATGTGCTGTGAAAGACAGGGCAGGCTGATTATGACACACAAGGGTTTAATCAACCCAAACCACTTTGAAAGCATGAATAAAATTTGTTTCATGAATAAAAGGTGCTTCACTGCTCTGAAGTATTTCTACAGGAAATAAGCACTGTATGAAAGCGGGCATGGTGTGGCAGGTGGACATCCCTGGAAGGGGGTGTGCCTTCAGATTTCTCCTGATCCCAGCAATAAAATCAGCCCTGCTGGGCTTTTAATCTGATTTCTGGTAAGAGATGCTCAGGCAGGGAGGTCTAGGACATGCTTGCCTTTAATAGCAAGGTCAGGAGTAAGGTATATTTTCAAAGGCAAGAGGACAATCCTAAGCCTGCCAGAGCTCCAGAAGCATTTGGATGGTCCTTTCAGGCACATGGTGTGACTCTTGGAGATGGTCCAGGACAAAGGGTTGGACTCGCTGATCCTTGTGGGTCCCTTCCAACCTAACATATTCTGGGATTCTGGCAAACCTTGTCTCTGTGACCAGGAGGGGAAAGCAAATTATTCCTAATGCCTTAAAGATAATGAACCATGTTATACCAGCATTACTGGTCTAACATGAAGCCTCAACAGCCCTCATAGGCTGTTCATAATTATCTGAGGGGTCTCTTGCTGCAGTGATATGATAACTCCTGCGGGCTGAAATTTCCCGAGGCACAACGGAGAGTTCAGCATAAAAGTGTGAAGCCTCAACTTCAGATTTTCTGGCTTTGGCTTAAGTCTGCCTCACCAGGTCCCTGCAGTGCCTTTTTATTGTGTTTTGTCATGCATTACACAGCACCAGTGATAATGCAAGGAGGCACACTGTCACCCACCGGGGTGAGTTCACTCAGGACTGACGGCCCCGTGACACGACTGCCAGCGCTGCCACTGCCTTCAGCCTCAATAATGCTCTCCTCAGACACAGCACAAGCTGAAAAGGTGACACGGGGAGGGGGGGGATCACAGTCTTAAAACACAGAATTGCTCTCAAGGTTTCCGTGCTGCTGTCGGCCTTTGAGGCTTTCCTTGAACAGAGGGACGTGATGGGGCTGAAGGAAGGCTTGGCTGGCAGCGGGACAGGCCAGAAGGAGAGACAACACTTATTTTCCCCCTGGTTATTTCAGTCACCTCTAAAATTTCACAAGGGCCTGTGATCTTTCTCCGCAGGGATGAGCCTGAGCATCTTGAAAAAGCTACAAGTCCTGTGAGACTCCCCCACAGATGATCTGCTGCATAACACATGTTTGTAAGAGAGAGTAAAATGTTCTTTCAGCCGCACTGGCCCACCAAGAGCAGCCCCTGGTACAACAATGGTACAACAGCACAGCACTGCTGCTCTTGAGAACACGTGTTGGGAAGAAATTCCCCCCTGTGAGGGTGGGGAGGCCCTGGCACAGGTTGGGCAGAGAAGCTGTGGCTGCCCCTGGATCCCTGCAAGTGTCCAAGGCCAGGTTGGACGGGGCTTGGAGCAACCTGGGCTAGTGGAAGGTGTCCCTGCCCGTGGCAGGGGATGGGACTGGATGATCTTTAAGGTCCCTCCCCACTCAAACCATTCTGAGATTCTGGGATTCTGTATTCAGGGCTTAACATTTAGGCAGAACCAGCAGAAGACTTTTCCCTTTACGGTCTGGCAGAAGAATGACAGCAGTTACCCAGAAAGGAGAGAATAAGGAGTTCAAGAGCTGAAATTGCAGCAGGAAGAAGCCCCAGAAGGCAGAAGGATTTCCAGTAAAAGCCAACAATTACCCCAGACTTCACCATACTCTCAGCTTCTTGCAAGACCCATTCAATGAAACCACTCTCCTCCTCAGTAAACTCCTTTTTTTTTCTTGCACAAAAATGAAATGAAGCCATTTATCTCAAAATGCTGGGAAAAATAACAATAAAAAAAATCAGTTACTGTCATTTTTGGAGGTTAAATTCTTGTAAGACACTCACAGGGGAATGGTGTTGAGGCCCATACCATTAGAGGACAAAGTACACTCAAATAAAGGGCACAGGCATACAGAATTCAAATGAAATCCGAAGTACTGTGGGTTTTATGTTTGCTGGGAGGAGGACACACAGCTCCCTGTCTTGTTATCAGCAAGCCATTGATTTTCTATGGAAGTGTGCTTGAATTGCTCTTGGAATAAATTACACTGTAGCCCAACTTTCCTTCAACAAGAGTAGGATTGGGTCTTTCTGAAAATTGTGGTGTTTATTTTTTTTAAACTCTTAGTACTTATTTAATACTTCCCCCTCAGCAATGCAATTGATGGGAAAAAATAGCTCAACAATGGCTCATTTTCTCTGCTCACCCCCAAGTGAATCCGTTTCCTCATTTCTATCTGTTATCTCCTTCAGATCTTTCTTGGTGCATAAGAAACCTCATTCATTAAACTGCAAAGGGGGGAGGAATATCTGCTTAGTTCTTGCAGCATTTAAGTATGGATGGATGGAATTCAAATATCAGGATGAGCTGACAGATAGGAAACAAGAGTTTGCCTTCATTGTGTTTCTGTTCGGCAATAAATTGAGGATGTTTGATGTCATTTGTGTTGTGCATCTAATGGGTTAGAAAGGAAAAATGATGATAATTTTATTGATTAATAGCAATTTCATGCCTGTAATAATACAGGAAGAAGTTGTGTATCGACTTAGAGCAATAATAAGGAAAAATAACACCTGCCTTTTCCTTGTTTGTTTGTTTTCCATGGCAGCCAACGTCCTGGAAGAAGACTCAATGGAGCAGGACGTAGAGAGCCCTGTCACTATTCATCAACCAAAGTTGCCCAAACAAGCTAGAGAGGATCTGCCAAAAAACATAAGCAAGGAATGTGCCAAGAGAAAAATCCAGAGGTACGTTAGGAAAGATGGGAAGTGCAACGTCCACCACGGGAATGTCAGAGAGACCTACCGTTACTTGACTGACATCTTCACCACCTTGGTGGATCTCAAGTGGAGGTTCAACCTGCTGATCTTTGTCATGGTTTACACCGTGACCTGGCTGTTCTTTGGAATGATCTGGTGGCTGATTGCCTACATGAGAGGAGATATGGATCACATAGGGGACAGCACGTGGACCCCCTGCGTCAGCAACCTCAATGGGTTTGTCTCAGCCTTTTTATTCTCAATCGAGACCGAAACCACCATTGGGTATGGTTACCGGGTCATCACGGACAAGTGTCCCGAGGGGATTATCCTGCTCTTAGTGCAGTCGGTTTTAGGTTCTATCGTCAACGCTTTCATGGTTGGCTGCATGTTTGTGAAAATATCCCAACCCAAGAAGAGGGCAGAAACCTTGGTGTTCTCCACAAACGCAGTCATTTCCATGCGGGATGGAAAGCTGTGTCTGATGTTCCGAGTAGGAGACCTTAGGAATTCCCACATTGTAGAGGCATCAATACGAGCCAAGTTGATCAAATCCAAACAGACAAAGGAGGGGGAATTTATACCACTCAACCAGACAGATATCAACGTAGGTTATTACACAGGGGATGATCGTCTCTTTTTGGTTTCACCACTGATCATCAGCCATGAGATTAACCAGCAGAGTCCTTTCTGGGAGATTTCCAAAGCCCAGTTGCCCAAAGAGGAGCTAGAAATTGTTGTAATCCTAGAAGGAATGGTGGAGGCAACAGGTAACATTTCTTATACTTTGTATAAGGTAAATGCTTTCATTTTAGCAAGGAAAATCAGTGGGGTTTTGCTTCACTTTAAAGGAATCACTTCAACAGTCGTTCCATTTGAAAAAAAGCACCTGTTATCTGGTTAGCTCCAAAATTAAAAGCATGCCCAGTTTAATTGTCTGTTCCATCTTGCCTAATGGGATTAGTGTTGCTCCTGCTCTGTTTGGAAAACGGGATAGCATTTCTCATTTTCTAAATCTTTCACAGCATGTCACCCGGTGATCTGTCCTTTTATTGCAGGAGCGACTCAACCACTAGGACCTTGTGGGATAAAATTGCTTAGAAAAAAAACCCAAAAATTCAATACAAAACTCCTGTTTATGATTAACATGGAAGCACCATAGTCCTGCTGCTTCCAATCCCCCGTGGGTAACTCCAGAATAACTGCCTGCCACGTGGCATTCCCAGGCTGTTTGGATCCAGTAGGAAGTGAAGATGTGTTTGGTTGTCTTTTTTTCTTGCTTGTTTGCTCGGTTTTGTTTTAACTTGTAACGTGGGGCTTGTTCCGCTTTAGGATCTGTCTGATTTTGTGTTTCACTGAGGCTCCCCCCAAACACCACAGGAATGTACAGAACCCTGAAAGCTGGGATATGTATAAACAAGGCCTGTTGTGTCACAGGAGTCTTGTGGAGATGCTGTTTGGTCCTTACCTACAATTATACAGCACAACATCAGCAATCACTTGATGCAGAGAAAACAGTGCTTGGAATTCGCAGCAAACGGACTCATAAAGTAATGTTTGTTCTTTGCATTAAAGGAGGGTAACAGGAGGATATTTTCTCTCTAAATTTGGTGTGTTTCCCACAATCTGAGTGCTGGTACATTTGTTTTAGAAACTGAAGGTATTTTTTTATGACAATAACATCAATGTCTGAAATGTGTAAATATAATCAATACAAGGGAATGGTGACTATAAAATGAAGAAACGATGTGCCTGGGGAGAAAACACTGATATAGAAATATGAGTAATATAAGAATATAAAAATATAGAGATATAAGAATGAGATTTGCCATTTTTCCCCACGACTGCAGCAAAACCCAGGGAAGTTTGAGGATGTGGATCACAGAGCTCTGCCAGAGGTACAACCTTTCCAACCCTGACTCATGGTTTGCAACTGGAGACAGGAAATAAAGAGTCTCCTACTAGAACATGTGTGTGTGTTTCACACGTCTATTATGTGGTGGCAGAAGAAAACTGCATTTGTCACCATATAATAAACGTGTGAGACAAAAATGGAGCAGAAAAAAAAAAAAGGGGAAAAAAAAGGGAAGAAAAAAAAAAAAGAAAAAAATTGAAAGGAACTTGGCAGGGAACTTGAAGTGGTAAGTGCAAGGCTCCTAAATTTTCCAGGAAATAGATGGTACTGAAGAGAAATCAAGATGAAATGTTTAGTGTTCCTGGTGTGTGCAGCAGTCACCAAGATTTCAAACATCTGCATCACCTTCGGGTGAGACGACGAGGAAATTGCTGTTTATGAGCTGAAACCACCTTGAAATCTCTGAATTGCAGCTGAGGGAACTTGACATCCCACGGGGAGGTGGATATTTTCAGGTTTGCTGAACACCATGTTTTTCAGGGAAATGATTGGCAAGTAGTGGAAGAACAAAAAATGTCTCACCAAAACCCACCTACAGAGATCAAAAGACAGAACACTTCTGCAGTGCAGCAAATGCAGCTTTGTTGTCTTAAACCTCTCACTCTTTCATGGTTTAACCTTCCTTTCCTCACTTCATCTTCCCCCCTGCACACCCACAGGGCTCTCTGGGGTGTCCTTTGCTGCTCCAGCACTGACCACATCCTCCTCTCAGCCACTGTCAGCCCTCTCTGGAGGGAATTCCCCCTCAGACTGCTTGGGCTGCCAAAATGTAGGATGAAAATCAAACCTGTGGTTGTCGCAAACCCTCGGAGTCCACACCAAGAAAGAAACCGAGGGCAGTGGTTTGAACACCCACTGGAGCCATCCAGGATTAAGGTGTTTCCCTGGCCCATTTACCAGTTTAATCTGCTCTGGTTTGTTCTGTTTGGGTTGGGTCTCCTGATGAGGGGAGGGCATCAAACAATATCATAATTAGCAGCACAATTTCTGAGACGTGTTTGTACAGAAGTAGCTGCTTGTTCTGCGCTTTGGGTTATTTTTGTTGAAGGTACAGTCAGGCCAAGCAAACAAAACTAGACATTTTGCCTCTTTTAGTTTCCAAATATTTACAAGTTACATCCCAGCAAACACTGAAAGCCAGTTTAGGCCATCACATATTCACATTTCCTTCTTGATGTAGAGTGAGGGCAGCAAAAGATGCTGCTCTGAGCAAGAATCTCCAACCCTTGAACAGCCCATCACACCTTCCAACGTTGGTCAGAGTCTTGGGATATAAATTATTAAAGCTGGAGCTCAGAAACTGTGATGTCAGCTACGGAAATATCAACATTTAGTGGTCACTGCTGATGAATCAAAACCAGATTGGGATCATTAGATGACGTTACTCATTATTATATTACAATATTACAGTATCAGAAAAGCCACTCCCAAGTTTGGTCAGTGAAAACAACCCTTTATCTATTTTCAGAGCTTCCTCATTCTGGGAGCAGATACTCCTTCCATGCAAAATAAAAATGGAAAATTATAAGTATAAACATTTGCTATTATTGTTATTAATCATTGATATTATTATGTTTAAATATATATATATATATATAATATTTTCTACCTTAAGGGCTTTAAAAGCACATCTACCTGCATATGAAACACAACTCTTCATGTGTTGTCGTGTGAACTCTGCATCATGTGTTAGGACAGGAAATTAAGAATAATCCATTTTACTAAATGAAATTAAACTGGTTAACCAAACTCAAATTCAGCAGAAAGTTCAAATCAAAGAGCCTTTAATCCCTCTTGGAAGCACTGCCATGATTTCCTGAGATGAAAAAGGAAGGCAGTGTGTCTTTACCAGACCAAAATATTACCCTGGGAAGAGAAAAATATTACTCTGGAAGATCACTTGAGGGCAGAATCAAAAAAACACAAAATCAATCTGACTCCTCCAGACACCATCACCGAAAACTCAAAATAAGACTCTTTTTAAATACTATTTGTTATGGATCCTTTCAACACGCAACTTTCTGTATTTATTTATTTACAACTCCATTCAAAAATATCTCTTTGGGTTCAAAGGGTAGGACTTTTGCAAAGATTCACCTCTGTGCTTTCCCTGATAGTGACACACATCCCTCAAGCGTCCAAAATGACCCAGTTTTGGGGTTCTTTTCCTTGAAGAAAAAGAAAAAAATCAAACTCAAAGATTCTGAACAATTTCTCCCCTAAACAGCAGGTATAAAACCTTGGATTTGAATAACTCAATTATTTGTTTTAAATTTAGGAAAAATCTACAGTTTAGATTTTTTTTCTCTGATAATTTTATAACCTCTTCCTAACAACAGGCTTGAAATTGTTAAGACTTTTTCACCCAGTGAAATCAATTTTTAAGGCAAGTCTTATCATCATAAACAAATTAGTAATTTTAAAAAATTAAACGAGGCTTCCAAATGTATAATTTTGATAGGAAAATAAACCCACTACAAGTCTTCTAGATTTGGGAGGTGGGAGAGTCAGGTATGGTACAATATCTATAGGAACAGAGAGAAAGAAGAAATTAAGAGACTCAATGAAAGGAATGTAGAAAAAATAAAAAGGAGAGAAAGAGGAATATTCTGAATAACCCACAGCCTTTTTGGCCATGCAGCTCCACAGCCTGGTTCAAATCTCTCCTCTAGAGCTGCATTAATGTACAGAAAACATCATTTTCTAACACAGGAAAGGAATATAAAGTATTTCAACCAACTTAAGACCCTCAAACCTTGGGAAGCTGTGTTTGCCAGAGGGGTGCTCTGGGTGACAACCATTCCCTCTGGGTAAAAATAAACACATGGACACTGAAACAGTCCCAGGGAAAGCAAATGATCTGCACTTTTACAGCTGTAAAAAAATAACAAATAAAAAAAAAAAAAAAAGAAATAAGCAACAAAGCTGGACAGATAACTTTGGATATGGATAATTCTACAAATAAGCTTGTAATGGGCTGCATTTATAATTCTGACACATGGGCAGCTTGAGAGCAGTATTTGCAGAAGGGTTTATAGACACATAAACAAACACACTTGCCAGCTGTGGAAAATATGTGTGGAAAGCAATAAAATGCTCACATAGATAGTTATTTATACAGCAAATGGTGCTTTTGACTGGACAAACATCGTATAAAGCTGTTCCCTCTCTTCACTGCAGCCCCTTTGACTGACTGATTTATTGTCTTTTTAATTTCTCTGGGGTGAATTGCCATATTTACCCCTTCCCCTTGCCCAGTCCTAGCAAATGTCTCCCTTTGATGTGTGGTAGCAGTTCCAGCCCTTCAGAACATCCCAGCAGACTTTGCTCTCTCTCCCAGTAAACGTTGCTGGGGTTAGAGTTTCTCACTCGGATTTTTTACTGCTCTTCAGAGGAGAGATGTTTATCCACTCAAACGGCTTCTTAAGGCACTGGAGGTGAAAGGAAGAAAAGAGCCAGGATTTCTCACACTCAAGTGTTTCTGCAGGACAAGTGGTGAAAGGAGATTTCATTGCTGTGCTCCAGGATGTGCCCAAAGTGCAGTGACTGAAATGCAGTTCAAGAAGGGATGAGGAAAAGTGGCTTCAGCTTTAAACTGGATCATCATCATCCTCATTTCAGGAATGATCAGAATACAAAGGCTCTCCAGTTCAGTTTTCCTTTCTCTCTATTTTAAGAGTTTTGACATCTCTCCATGCCAGGTGCCAGACTTAGACATCTGGGTTCACCTTCCCACATATCCCCACATATCCCCACTTCCCTGGTGCTTTGCCAGCAATCCCTTCCACTTTTACTCCTTGCTCACATTTCCACGTGGTTAATTCCAACAGAACATTCAGTTGTTATTAATTCCAACCCAGAAAATCAGGGATGGAAGCACGAGTGAGTGCAGTGCTGAGCTGGAGTCCTCAGTGCCAGCAGAGAAAGGCATTCCAGTTTTATTGGGATGTTTCTTTCTCCACGGGTGGAAAAGATTAATCTGTTTGCTGAAGGGGGACTACAAGGCTTAAAGGAGGCAATTACAACTTCACAGTAGTCAAAGCTGTGCACAATGGCGAGAATTCAGGGAGAGGAATTCATGGAATCAAAAGAGATATGCGGATTATGAGTGTTTCAACCGAAACTGTGGTGTATCTCACTTTCAGGGAAGGCAGGGAACAGGAATTACACATTTATTTGACAGCTTTGTTCTCTAAATAGTGCTGTACTATGCAAACATGTTACTGAATGTTGGATAATGGCTTATTGCCCATCTTTCATACCTTTCTCACCAATTAGTTGCTCAACTCTTCACAATTACAGCAGTTCCCTCACTCCTAAACGTTCAGATGTAATACTTAGATTCAAGCACTAACTCATATGTGAAAAAGTTAAATCCCTAAAAAGGAGGTTTGAGATCCCTGTGAATGAAAAAAAAAAACCAACTTTTGTACAGCTAATTAGATGTTGTTAAATAATTCTTCTCTGAACACGAGTCAAACTTGCACAAGAAGGGCTTCATTTTGCACATCGTGCCCTTGCAATCCAGCATTTTGTCTTTGCTCATCACTCCTTCTCACTCATGAGCCCACAGACATCCATCTCCATGGCCAGAGGAGTCCCAAAGCAGGATCCCAAAGCTTTAACACTGGCCCTGCTGCAGCTGTTTTCCTGGGAGAAGGGCACAGTGGGAACCCTCTTCCTTGGCCAGCCCAGACACTTAAAAATCCCCTCTGTCTCCAGCACAGCTTTGAGCAACTGTGTTTTCCAGCAGTGTAGCACAGAAACAAAGCACTCCACAGGTGATTCCTTGGGTGTCCAGGCCCAGCTCAGACTCCAAGGAACGACTGGACCAAGAAAGGAGAGGCTTAGCTGCCCTGAGCACAGCAAAGCCTCCACCACAGAATCCTCTGCTTGGCAAAACCAAAGAGATGGTTCCCTGCAAAGGGCACCTCAGCCTTATCCAGGTCAAAGGATTCCCCAAGGGCAGGATTAGCTCACTGAACATGTTTCACCTGCTTTCAGAGTGGAGATGTGATTTCTGAGCCCCCCCTGAGAAGGGCTCCAGGCCACAGCAGTGCCTGTTCCATTAGTGAGCACTTCTCAAGATGATGAGCTCGGCTTGCCCACTCGATCTTGGAATGGTGGAAACACGGGGTCAGCACTGCGATATTTTCCTGGGAAAGGAAATCTAGAGCTATTGGTTCTAATTTTAGCCTTCTACTTTTGGTCATCCTGGAGAAGAAGGTGATGAAATCCCAGGCACGCTCTGATTTGAGTCAGGGCACTGTCTCACCCCTGGAACTTCTGCTGAACTGATTCTTTCATGTTGATTACCGTGTTCCTCCGTGTTTGATCTCCAGATATGAAGCATTCTTACGTAGCCTGCAGTTCAAAACCCTGGGAAGTATTTTTGGCAAAACTTTGCTCCCTCCTCTATTTCTGAAAGGTCTTTTTCACTTCTCCCCTTGGTGCTTATTTACTGCCAGCTGTATAATATTGTTTCCTCCTGTCTCGCCAGATTGTGACGAAGGATAAACTCGTTGCATTACACTCCCTGATAACTGCAAAGCCTCTCTAATGTTACAGATATTTACATTGGCTTTTAATGAATGCAAGCAGAAAGATTATTCACCTTCAGCAGAAAGTTTTCACAAAATTGAATAGAGCAGCAACTGTAAAGCCAAAAGTGACCTAGAGGGCTGAAGAATGAGCAAGCAAAGCTGTGAAGTAAATGAGAAATTCAAAATCAACAGTTGGTAGATTAAAAAGAACAAGGCTATGGATTGCAGATAACAGCTCTGGCTACATAAAGCACACGAAAAGGGCAGAAAATTTATGAGTATATGTTTTCTAACCTAGAAAGCAGCTGCCAGCACTAAAAAACTCCCATTATTGCACAGCTTCTGGGATTCCCAAGGCCACTGCAGAAAAAAAAAAAGTCCTCAAGGGGTTTCAGGAAAAACAAATCACAGACAACTGCTGTGACCTCAGAGGCTCAGTCACAGCATTTCAAGGAAAATCAAACACAAGCTGATGTGCTCCACGTGTTTTCCCCCACCCTGGCACAGCTGAGCTCTGGGATATCCATGGAAGGGGGTCAGAGCTGTCACTGAAGAGGAGAAAAACCAACCTGAAATGGTGAGTTTGAGCCCAAATCCAGGCAGCAGCAAAGGCACTGATTACAGCACATGATCTGTTTATACTGAGCAGCCACACATTTCTCAGCACTCCCAGCATTAATCAGGAGTGAAACCAGCCTGAATTTTCCCCCTGAAGGAGGAGGACAACCCAGAGCTCCAACACAGGTTGGGTGCTGATGTCCCAGCAAGTGATGCTGAACGTCTGTGGTTTATTATTGCAAAGCTGATTTTGATCTAAAGCAACATCTCCTCGTGTGACAACCTGTAAAAAGATATTCCTGGTTGTGCTTCTCCAAACCTGCTGTACTGGCAGAAGAGATAAAAAGAGAGAGGATCTTCCAGGAGAGATGAGGCAGCTGCTGTGACAACGAATGTGAAAGGCAGAAAGGGCTCGTGTGATCAGCCTGGAGCTCTTGCTCACTCGCCCTCTCTCCTTCATTCCCAAGGGAATTACAGACAGAATGAGTCACAACGCTCCCCAACATTTCTTTTCTTACTGATTTGGACAATTTTCATTAGCTGGGATTCCTGTGGAATGGAATAAACCTTTAGTTTAAAAAAGAATAGGATTTTAATTAATATCGGGTTGTTGAATATGAGCTACCCCATTCTTACCACTTAGACAGTAAAGGTACTTAATGTAAAGAAATATTCAAAACATGAAAACAAAGCAAAAGTTAAGATCTCCAACACCAAATTTTCAGTGGTTATGAGGAAGCCATTTGAGATTTCTGAGGAATGTCAAAATTTGATTTGGAAAACAACTTCAAAGGGAATATTTGGATCAACTCCATCAAATTCTCAGAAATAAATAGTGGGAAGGGTAACACACACTCAAGGGTATCTTGTGCCCTGCAAAAGGCTCCAGGTTGTAGGTTCCCAGACTTCTCCCAGCAGTTTAAATTTAAGGAGCAATGATATAAATTAACTTGCCCAGACAGATCTGATCAGGACTTGATCTCCCACCACATGGTGAGGTCAGTGGGAATGCAGGGCACTGTCACAGCAAGGGAAGGGGACAGGGCAGCCAAAATTTCTGCTTCAGGACAGTTCATGGCAGTAGCAAAGGCTAAAAAGAGAGTCAAAGCCCCAGGGATTCGTCAGGGAATTCATGGCTGTTACTAAACAGAGTTGGAGGAGACCAGGATGCCCCTGGTGTCCCCAGAGTGACAAATAAAAGAGGAAAAATCATCACAAGGAAGGAAGCTGGCAAAGCATCACTGCCTCCCTCTGCCCACAGGGACAGGCTTCCCAAGAAGATGGATGAGCCCAGGTCACCCAGTGAACATTCCTGCTGCCCACATCAAATCCACCGCAGCAAAACGAGTCCAAGTCTCTGCAAACGCAGCTCCAGAGCAATTCATTGAACTACAGCCCTGAGCACAAATTCAGAAGGGAATGATACACCTCAAAATAGGCTCTCCCAGACATGGACACAGAATCCCAGAATCCCTGAGGTTGGAAAAGCCCTCCCAGCCCAGGGATCCCCCCTGTGCCCCATCCCCACCTTG
>JAWWLV010000001.1:115205470-115218172 GCA_035041135.1 Platyrinchus mystaceus
CCACCTGAGCCTCCCCTGGCACAGCCTGAGGCCGTTCCCTCTCCTCCTGTCCCTTGTTCCCTGGGAGCAGAGCCCGAACCCCCCCCCAGCTCCCCTCTCCTGGCAGGGAGTCAGAGAGAGCAAGTCCAGGTCAGGAACTGGAGCACAGGACACACACAAGGAAAAGTGGAGAGAGCTGGGACTGTTCAGGTAGTGCAGAGTGATCTTATCACTGTCTAAACCTCTAAATGGACATTAGAGGGAACATGAAAGCAAAGACATCTCAGAGGCACAGGGAGACAGGATGTGTTGCACTGCAGGTAGTTCTGATTAGACACCAGGCAAAACTAAACAGGGGGATTGGGGAATCACCATCCCTGGAGACATCCCTAACTGGACTGCACAAGCCTGAGCAGCTCCAACTATTTGGCTGTGCTCCGTGCAGTGGGAAGGGCCAGGTGACTCCATAGATCCTTCCAGCCTAAATCAGCCTGTGATTATAAACCCCAAAGCTGTCTCCTCCTCATGTTTTATAGCTGTGGAGAATCAAATGGCTTTGGGAAAATTAATAGCCCAGCTAAGAGCTTTCATTGTTGTCCCACGTCACCACTTGAAAATTGTGGGTTTATGCACTTGAAAGCTGTTCTGTGGTCAGCCCTGAGCCCCTGGGGACAGCAGAGCCTCAGAGAGGGGAAGCAGGAGGGAAGAAGGAGCATGAGATCATCTGCTCTGTCAGGCAACTCATCTTTGAAGGCTGATCCAAAGATTGCATCAATTCAGAGCCTTCCCTATTTGTCCTGGATTTTGTCCCACTCCTCTGGCCACAGTCCCAATGTTTTGCACCTTTCTGCCCCCCTAGAGAGTGAGGGAGGTTGAGATGGGCACTCAGTGTTCCTGTGATCACCTGCTCCTCTCTCCATGGGACTGCCTTTCCATGACTCAAGCCACACAGAACCCAGCTACAAATAACTGCTGAATTGTCATTATTATCATTATTCTTATCATCATCACAACTGGTGGCCTTTTACCTGGCAACAAGGCATTTTTGATTTGTCTTTTGGTGGGGGGGAAGCTCAAAGGCACATCAGGGTTGACAGTTTTTATCCCACACTTCTGACTGATGCAGACTGACGTGAACTGGAGAGAGAGGGAATTTCCCCTGCAAAAGAAAAAATCCATCTGACTCTGGCAGAGCTGCCAGGCACCACCATAACAAAAAAGATTTATGACTCAGCCAGTCCAATTAAATTGTGCTGGCACTTTTTTTTTTAACCAGCCATTAGGTTCTTTTTTTTTTTTTTTGCAACCTTGCATAAGAATCATTAATTTATTACATTTAGAGCTCCAGGGAGGGGAAAACCCCCCTTCCCTTTTCATCATTTTCCCAATTCTATTCCCATTGGTCTCTTTTTACAGTGAGAAGACAACAAATTAGCTTCTTTTTCAGCTATTAAGTGCAGCAATGAGTTTCTAGTTGCCAATAGGGCCATGACAGATGCCGTGAAAAAGTGTAGGGGAGTTCAAAGCCAAAGGTTTTGAGTCAGTCAGGGATTCTTGTCTGGCCAAAAATCTGCTTCAAAGGCAGCAGCCACATCTACAGAGCTGTGAAGTGGGGAGGGTTTGCTTTGCAGTCTGAGGAAAATGCTTTTCTCCTCCCATGAGTCCAGGGCTCAAACTCCTCTTCAAGGCTCTCCCCTCAGGGCTTGAACACAACTACAACAGGATATTAAACCCCTGATAAATTAGTCGAGATCCAGGGTTTAAGATGGAAAACATGAGTTTTAACCTTGGTGTGTCTGCCTTCCTTTACCCTGCAAAGGGATATGAAATACTTGTTGAGGTGCTCAAAAGCCACCAGTGATAGAAATCCAGTCCAGAAACATCCCCTATCCATGTGGATCCAATGTTTAATACACAGCCTTGAGCCTGATCCGAAGCTCTCCCAAACCTGTGGAGTAGGACTCAGGTCTCTGGTGACCTCTGGATGAGGACCCTGGAGGAATAAATTGAGCTGTGCAATGCCTGTCAGCTCCCTAATGGCCTCAGAGAAGAAGCAATTAAGACTCTAATTACAAGGCAAATGGAAAATTAGAAGCAGATAAATGTTCATAACTCAGATAAAGTATCCATACTGGAACCTTTGGCTGCTCAAAGGGAACGTCACAACATCTGAGGTGTCTCCATACCTGTGTGAGGAAGGGTGGGATCAGGCAGGATAACTTTCCCTGGGGCTGTGCTGCTGCAGCCCTGCAGTCACTCTGTTCTCTGCAGCCACTGTTCCCTCTGCAGGTGGATGGAACAACTGACAGACCCGACAAATCTCAGATATTTCACCACACAAACTGTCCACGGCAAACCCAGACACAGAAATGCCCGGTCCATGACAACACACCTTACTCTGTCTCCCTTTCTTGTGTTCTCAGCTCACCACCTTCCTCCCACGCCTCCCATCTGCCCTGTGTGGTTCAGTGCATGAGCTGTTATAAAGAGAGGAACCAAAAGCCAAAATTTCACCGGGTGCAGCAGGTCCATTACAAATATGTACTGATTTTTTTTTTTAATCAGAAAGATGAAAGAACTAGAGCTGGAGACTCTTGTGAGCACAGACCCCAAGGCTGATGCTGTTTATGGCAGAGATCAGATCCCTCTGAAAACGTTTTTCATTACACTCTGTAAATATCACACCAAGCAGGCCAGAAAAACATGGAAATAAAAGAAAATAGAAAAAAATTAGGGCTCTCCAGGAGTTTCCCTCGAAATTTGTTTGCAGGTTAAGCCCTTCTGAAATTAAACCCTTTCATTTTAAGCCCATTTCCTTTTACCAAAGACCCAGAAGACAGGCAATCTTAATATTTCCAAGTAGACCCCCCCAGAGCCCAAGCTGTGATGCTGAAAGCACAGCAGACAAGTTTTACTGGTGCCTACAAAGCAACCAAAACCAAATGCACAGCAGGCAATAAATAATCAGGGCAATTTCTATGCAGCAGCTCAGCACCTTCCACCTGAGGAACTGAAAAAAAGAGCCAGGCTGTGATAAATTGTGAGTCTCCTGTTCCCACATTCTTCAACCAGTTTTGATTTCCAGCTTTATCCACTGTGGCATAGAAAACCAGTGTGGAAGGAATCCAAAATGACCTCACTCAGGCACTGGGAGAGCAAGAGCCAGGTGAAAGCAGCACAGTGAAGGACAGAAAGCTTTGTCTCCACTATCCTGGTCATCTCAGGACTTGAAAAGATAAGGGAAAAAAAAACCCCAATTTGAAAGCAATTTCACAGGGGATGGCCATAACTTACTTAAATGGGCAAAATAAATACCATACCTGTAGGTTGTTTTAAAGAAAAAAGGTGAAGGAAACAGCCCTGAGCAGGAGGAACTGGCAGAATATTAACCCTTTGTGTGCAATTGGTGCTGTGGAAGCACAGAAAATGCAGGTTGTCTCACAAATCCATGCTGGAATTCGTGTATTATAATGTCTTTATCATGAGCCCCTGTGGCATCACACTGCAACTAAATGATGAGGCCATGCTGGTGAAAAGAGAATATTCCAAGCAGGTGGTGGTTTATTATACAGCAACTCTATTTTCCATAGATGTCATGTAATCCCAGCCAGCTCAGCCTAGAAAATCTTGTTAAAAGCAATATTTGTTCTGGGGTAGTTCCCCTTCTGTTCTCCAGGCTGTAAAATCTTGATTTTTTTTTTTTTCATTATTGGCCTGGTGCTAAAGAGACCCTGGAAACAGTTGTAATCTGCCAGGGAAGAAGCATTATTTCTTCAATGAATTTTTATCCAGAAATTGCTAAAAATTGTCAGTCAGTTCCTCCACTGCAAATTCAGGGCCCAGTAGTTGTGCTAAGAAAGAAAATATCTGTTTTCTACCACCTGGCATAAGGTGTTTCGAGCACAGATTGTGGTTTATCTCATTTTTCCAAGAGTTTGAAAGTTGTGCACGTTTGTCAAGGAGGAAAAAAAGGAAACTTGGTGGTGGAGAAGGTGTTTTTTAAGGGCACAAAACCATTTTGACAGTAAGACCCAACCTTTTGGAAGGTATTGCTGCTACCCAGAGGGCACCACCTTGCAGGTTTTCTTCTTCCTCCCCTTTCCCTCATGCCAGAACAAATGGGATGCAAGACCATTTGAGTAGAAAAATAAAATACCATGTGAGCAGTACTTGAGGCCTAAATAGGAACCCCAATAAATAGAATATCTAAGATAGATGTGTTGAGGTCTAGGGGGGTTTTGTGCTCACTTTCTCAGGTGTGGAAACAAAGAGGCAGAGGGTGAGAGGAAAGGGATTTTCTCTCTCCATCTATGTCCCTCCAGATCAAAAGGTATTACAGTAAATCTGCCCCAGATACTCTATTTATTAGGGGTTTGGTGCAGGTTTTCTTCTTCCTCCCCTCTCTCTCAGAATAGTGGGATGCAAGACCATTTGATGAAAAAAATACCATGTGAGCAGAACTTCAGGCCTAAATATGAACCCAAATAAATAGAATATCTGAGATAGATTTAGTGCAGTATCTTTTAGTCTGGCACGACCCAGAGGGAGAGAGAAAATCCCTCTCCTCTCACCCTCTGCCTCTTTGTTTCCACACCTGAAAAAGTGAGCACACAGCTCCCCCAGACCTCAATTGCACAGCTCAGTGATAACTCAGACTCATTTTGCAGGCAATTTGCATGGATATGAACAATTACAACAGAGAATCAAGCCCTGCATCTAATGTTGGTAATGCTCTTAATAATAACAACCCCACTTCCCTGGAAGAGAACATTAAACCTGTTCAAAATACAGTATTTTTTTCCAAATGATAGTATTTCTTCCCTCCTACATCACATCTACCTTAATCATCTGACTCCCACGGAGCTGGCTCCACTTCAGTGACAGTCTCCTCTACTTGTTTAAAAGTCATGTTATTTCCACTGCCATCAAAAAGACATGATTTTCAAGTGAAGTTATTAAGTTTCCAATACAAGGAACAGTGCGTGGGTGCTGCTGAAGGAGCCTCTCAGGAATGAAAAAGAGATTCCTTCCCTTCCAGCAGAGGATTGAATCTCACTTCTCTCAGGGGCCTGGAGACACCTGGATTTAATGATGATGTTTGTCTCCAAAGAGGTGAAGCCTGTGTCCCACAGAGAGCCCAGTGATCTCACTGTACCTCCACCAGAAATTAGGGATCAGTCCTTCACGGTGCTGGATGAACAGGAAAATAATTATTTTAACCTGCTTATGTCCAAATCCTTCTATCCAAAAATATCAAAGACAATGGGCAATGCATGAACCAACTTCCCCTTGGAGGCTCCATAAGGCCATTCCATCTCCTTATCTGCCAGCCAGAGTTCAAGTGATGAACTTGATCTGTTAAACCTAAAACTAATTAGGGTTGATCCACGTGCCTGATTCCCACCCAGCAGCCTCATAGTGGACACAGAAGAAAGGAATTTAATACTTTCTGAGGAAGCACAATTGTAAAAAAACCTCTTCAATTCTGACCCACAGCTCTTCACCTCAAGCTGTGTCTGTGCTTTAATCAACTTTACTGAGTCTCAGCTGGTTTTATAGCAGCCCCCATGTGTGAGTGCAGCCTTTGTCAAAGGACAGTGGTTTATTAATTTTGTGTCACTGATCTGAACTGGGAGCCAAGGAATTAATCTCACACCGGTTCTGTGTTTTGTGAGAGTTTCAGCTCCTTCCCCTTCTCCTTTCACAGCAGCTGTCAAATCACTGCAGGTCTTCATTTACTGACTCCAACCTCCCTGAATTTTCACTTCATCAGCTGCCCTTTCACAAGGTCTCTCAGCTCCATTCAGTCCCTCTGAGTTCAGCAGGATCAGGAGATGGAGGGATGTTCCAGCTGCTACAGCAGGAAAGATTTATGAAAACTATATTATGCAGCACCTACACTGTTAATGAATTAAATCCTCCAGTTCATTCTCAAAACTCTGCCATTGTTTCGAAACCTGTCAGAGCCCCTTAATCAAATTACAGCCTTCATTCAGCTCAAGATTATACCTGATGCTGTGTCAGTTTGACACACTGTCATTTTTTTTTTGACAAGGAAAGTGAACAGACAAAAGGGAAAAGTAAAGAAAGTTTTTTCTATCTTCCCCACTTCCCTCCCTTAAGACAGATCAGCCCTGAATCACATTCTTCTCCAATTTACCCGAGCTGATCACCTCAAAATGCTCAGTTGTACAACCAGGAGCAGGACTGTGACTGGAACCAGGCCCAGAATGGCTCAAGACACCGTAAATGCATTCACATCCCTCCTGAACATGTGAAACTTGCTCTGGTGACTCACATCCATGTGCACAGTTCAAAACTTCACCAGCTCTTTCTATTCCCACCCCAGGTTGTGTCCTGGTGCTGGAATTGTGCAGGTACACCCTGAGAGTTATGGCTCTCCATGTTGCCATAAAACACTGACATTTAGGACTGTCCAAGGCCAGGCTGGACAGGGCTTGGATCAACCTGGGATGTTGGAAGGTGTCCCTGCCCATGGCAGGGGGTGGAACAAGATGATCTTTAAAGTCTCTTCCAACCCAAAACATTCTGTGATTCTATGTGTGGTGCAGCTGATTGACCCTCTGCTTCCTCACATTTGGCACACCAGGAACAGAGAAGGAAAACTCAGACCTGCCCTTTTGGCTGTTCCCAGCAGATCAGGTACCCAGGGAAAGAGAAAAGATGCTCTTGACCACTCCAGTTGCTATTCTGTCCTTCAGATTTCTCAGTGCTTTCCCACTGGCCTTTCCTGACTGCCCCAGGAAGGAAGACTAGTTGTTTTTTTTCTTTGATATTTTGTGTTTGTATTAAAAAGACAACATCAGAAATGTCTGTTGGGCACTTCTGATGAAAACTACTGGGTTTTAGTTGCCATTGGAGTTTATTCCTCAGTCTCTTGCCTCTGTAAAAAGAGAAAAGTTCCATTTGGACCATTTTTACCCAGATGGAAACAATCCACAGTTATTCTGGTCTCAGGTAATGATCACCTTGAAGACAAGCACAGGTTTTAATTCTCACTGTAGAGATGAAATAATAGGTAAGATGTTTGGTGTTCAGCATGGATTGGACCTGTGGATTTATGCCCTGTCTTTCATTCCTGGGAAAGAGAGGAAGGAAAACCACCAGGGTCCCAAAAATCAGTCCATTCACCTGCAGTGGAGGAGAACCATCAGCTGTGCTTAAGACCTGTCCACATCCTGAGTTTTGGACTAATTCCAGTGAATTTATTCCTTCAGCTGAAAAACAGCAACAATAACCTTGAGCTCTTGAGTGGAAAACATCCACTCTGAGTCAGAAGAGTCTGGAATCGTGAATGATGACAGAATTAAGCCCCAGGAAGTTCAACCTATTGCTAAATGCTGGCACCAAGTTGCAGCAGTGACCAGTCTGATTGTCTATTCACTGCTGTTCCCTTTTTTAGGTGCCCTGGTCATGCTGTTCACTGTGGGCTTGAATCCTCCTGAGAAGGGTGAGCCAAGCAGAGAGCAGGGCTTGGGGCTCTCTCCATCCCCTCAGTCCCTCTTTTAGTATCTCTCCCTGGCTTAAAAGGGACAGTTAAAGTTGTCACAACTCCCTGGCAGCCTCCTCTTCTTCCTGACAAATGTTGTCACAGTCAGTGGTGCATTAATGCTGCTGCACCTTGTGGTTTTCCAGAATATCCCCAACAACCTTCCCAACCCCCTGGTTTGGATCATGTGAACACGGAGTTGGCACATGGATGCCTTGCAGGATTTGGGGAGATGGTTCACCCCACAGAATGAACCTTTAGCTCAGGCTCCCTGTTTGGCTGCAGAGCTGATGTGTCAGTGCCCTGCTGGGTCATCCTCCTCCTCAGATCCCAGAGCAGCTGGTGCCTCCTCAGCACAGCGTGCCCTGACCACAGCCACGTGCCAGTGGGTGGAACTCACACTTAAAAATAAAAGGAATTGTCTGTTTAGTCGGCACAGCTGAGGGAATTATTGCAAGGAACCATTTATCCCTCACTGTTTTTCACGCCTTCTCCCAAGTGTGCAGTCAGAAGAAGCAGGGACCCACATCTCCTGGCTGGGTGGAGGAGTGGTGTCAATGCAAAACACCACTTGGACTCTTCCAGTGCTCTTCCAGTCTTGGGAATGGGTTTTTTTTCCCATCTGCAGCTTGTAAATTAGTTTTGCTGTCAGCCTACAGCCCCAAAGCCCTCGGAATCAGGGTGTGTGGTGACATCTCTCATCCCACTTCTCCCCCAGAAGTCTTTGCTCCAGGCATTCCAGGGCTCTTGGAAGATTCCCTCTGGCTGACCCATATTGCCTTGGGAGAGGGGGGAAAACTCCAGGAGCAGAAAGAGGCTCCTCTAGTGCTGTTCTGCACCTCTGGAGCAGCACAATGCAGCATTAGCACATTGAAGGATCTAGTCCATTAACTTTTAAAATTAGCTTATCAGGGGAGATGGCAGAGCTGGTGGGAAAACAAGACATTCAGAGCTTCTTTAAAATCCAAGCTGTCCTCCGCTGAAGCATCACACCTCATCAGCCATGGCTGGAGCTCTCCCTCTCCTAAATATGACACTGCAGAAAGGCTGCACAGTGGATTTTATTCTGCAGCTGCCACCCTAATCTCCATCTTTCTCCCATTAGCAACAAGCCACAGCATTATCCAGGAGCTTTGCAGAGTCAGGGCTCTGACTGTGCTCCTTCTTTTGAGACAGTTGTTCACAGCAGTTTAGATCAAGGTACAACACAGGAGCAGCAGATCTGCCTGATCTGCTTGAACGTGGCTCTGGCTGGGGGGGGAAGGTTGTTGTGGTGTTGTTGCCACACTTGCACAGAGTTCAGGAAGCTGAGTTGTACCTTTTAGAGGTGAATAACACAAGTCCTTGTTATCTTGGGGTGATTTCCTTTGAATGATTTCTCTTGTTGTCACTCCATGTGTAGGAACATCCATGTGATTCAGCAGTCACCTGGAAAACTGGAGAAATTCCCCAAAGGGATCCTGGGGAGTGACCCCATTCCTATAGAGGCTTTTGCTACCCACCCTCAACCAGACTTGCACCATTCACTTCCACAAGCCAAGAAATGCAGCAAGAAGATACTCTTGGGTTGAGTCATCATCTTGTCACTGTATTTGGACCCGTTGGCCCCCTTGTTGAAAGTCTGTGGGATGGGGGTCAGTGGTTAGGACAAAATGCACAGATCACAAGCAGTTGGCTCACAAGGGAACTGTATCATAGTTCAGAGAATCACAGGATGGTTTGGGATGGAAGGGACCTCAAAGATCATCCAGTTCCAACCCCTGCCATGGGCAGGGACACCTTCTACTAGACCAGGTTGCTCCAAGAAACAGCCAACCTGGCTTTGGACACTCCCAGGGATCCAGGGGCAGCCACAGCTTCTCTGGGCAACCTGGGCCAGGGCCTCTCCACCCTCACAGGGAAGAATTCCTTCCCAATATTCTATCTAACCCTCCCTTCTGGCAGTTTGAAGCCACTGCCCCTTGTCCTGTCACTCCAGGCCCTTGGAAGTAGTCTCTCTCCATCTTTCTTGTCAGGTCCTTCAGGCTCTGCAAGGCCACAGTCAGGTCCCCCCAAAGCTTCTCTTCTCCAGCTGAACAATCCCAGCTCTCCCAGCCTTTCCTCCCAGCAGAGCTGCTTCATCCTCTGATCCTCTTGGTGCCTCCTCTGGACTCGCTCCAATTCTTTTCTTTCTCAGTATCAGTCAGGAAAATGAACGAGATTAATCAGCTACTCTTTCACTGACAGACACCCCCACCGTGGACACACAAACAACCTGTTCAAGTTCACACTGGGATTTATTAATGAAAGCCTTCAGACCCGACCAAACTTTGAGGAATGTCCCTGAAATCCTGGCCTTGCAGCCTTGCAGTCAATCACGGGAGCAGCATGTGATTAGCTGTGCTTTTATCCCCGTGCTGGCTTCTGAGAGAACCACAGGTTTTTTGCATTAACATGCCTGGTGAAATCAGAGCAAACCCTTTACTCTGTGATTAATAACGTGCTGAGCCACGGCTCCAAATTATTTCAGCTCTTCGATGGTTATGGGACCGTTTACATGACTGATGGTGGGCCGAGCGCTGCCAACAGGCTGAAGGAGCTGTCATTTATTGCAGCTGTCATTTATTTATTTCTTGTAGCCAAATTGTGTGATACAACCCTGGTCAGCTGCAGAAGAAGGATTAGGAGTTTTGCTACGGCATCTCCCTGAATTAGAAATCAAGTCAAGCTTTCTGCACAACAAATGTTTTCGTGAGTGGGGAAAGGGAGGAAAGGAGGAAATGCCACTAAACTTCACCAAAAAACCCCAAACATTTCTACACTGTGATGGTGCAACAGAACTTCACATGTTGTGTTGACTGATTCAATCCCTTCATACCCCACAGCATTTTGGGGTGATTTTTTGTTCTGTTTCATCATGTGCTTAGAATTAGAGAATCACAGAATGGTTTGGGTTGGAAGGGACCTTAAATATCATCCAATCCCAACCTCCCAGCCATGGGCAGGGACAACTTCCACCAGCCCAAGTCGCTCCAAGTCCCGTCCAACCTGACCTTGAACACTTCCAGGGATCCAGGGGCAACCACAGCTTCTCTGGGCAACCTGTGCCAGGGCCTGCCCACCCTCATAGTACAGAATTTCCTCCCAGTATCCATCTAACCCTGCTCTTTTCAACTTGGAAGCCTTTCCCCCTTGTCCTGTCACTCCAGGTCCTTGCAAATATTTTCACGTCCAACCTGGCCTTGAGCCCTTCCAAGGATGAGGCAGCCACATATCCTGACTCATGATTCCCCAGTTATTTCCTTGTAACAATGTCCCAGTGTCACTCTGAAGTCTGTTAATTGTCTTCTCACTGCTGCCCCTTACTCTTCTCCTCCCTTCGTACCCCACAAGCAATTTTCACTTGATGGTAACCAAGTGAAGGGACTGAGGATTTCCAAGGCTCACACACCCAGGAGTTGCTGTTTTGGGCACAGGAGCCTCTCCAGATCCCTGTCCTGTGTCCCCATCCGTCTCTCCGTGTCCGAGTGTGTGCACATGGCACAGCCTCGTGTCACCACAGCACCCCCAGGCAAGACCTCCACTGTCCTGGCAGCACAGACTTCTCAGCCATGATTAGAAAGAGGGAGTTCCACCACCCAGAGAACAGGAAAGCTTGAAGAAGCACAGTTGCGACTCCAGGAAAACACATTCCGTGATGGGATTCATCCCATCCACCTTCTGTTCCCGAAACAACCTCTGCTGTTTTGCTGTCCTGCCCTGCTCTGCTCAAAGCAAAGGAGAGGAAACATGCTGAGCTCTGCTGAGACCCTAACAACAAGCAGAAGCTTTGTGTTGAAACTACAGGATCTGGAAAAAATGTTGTTCCCAAACTTCAGCTCTCCATGAAAACCAAATCAGTGCTCTAGGCCAAAAAACTCTCCTGGCTCACATCAAAGGGCAGCAGAGAGCCAGAATTGCCCCCCATGGCTATCAGAATGGAATTATCCTCACCAGGGCAGCCTTTCTTTGCTGCACACCTTCTCTGAGGCCTTGGGGCAGGCAAGTCTCTGTTCTCTGCCCCAACTTCCCTACTGGAAAACAGAAATACCAACATACCCCTTCCTTTGAGACCCTCAGATAAAAACTGATGGGAAATAGGAGCCAAACATTACTGGTGCAATTCTTTCTGAGCCTCAGTAGTTTGTTCCCCACTGAGCTTCTGGATTCTCATGCAAACTTATTGGCAAAACACATTCTGTGCTTGTATTGTTGCATTTGCACTGACCTGCACCTCCAGCAAAATGGGAAGAAAATGGGATTTAAGAACTGATAGGAAACACAAGGAGCAAATAATCTAGGTGTTATTAAATGAGTTGCAGCTACTGCTCTATGTACATAAGGCCCAGCATGTCCAGCTCTGTCATTGCCTCTTAAAGCCACGAGTAACGACAGGATTTGGGCTTTTTCGGGGGGAGGCAGCTGCATTTTTCAATTAGTTTCCAGTACTCACATTCCTGCTGGGAATAAGCAATTGCAGTTTTTAGTCCCTTTTCTCTGTAGAAATGTGTGGCTGAGAAGAAAAAAACAAAAGAGTCTTCACTCTTTGGGACTCAGCTCTGCCCATGCTGAGCTCAGATCAGCCAGGCAGGAGTTCAGCCCTGGCACATCAGGGCCCAGACCTTCAGCTGCATTTTGAGGAGAAACGAGGCCTTTTGATCCATCCCCTGTCCCAGGAGCACCTCCCAGTTGTGGTTAGATAGTAAAGTGCCTTCTGCAGACTATCTGCCTCTTTTATCTCTCTGGTTGTAAAAAGCTCTTCCTGGAGTAAGGATAAAGTGAGGGCAGTGGCCGAGAATTTAATTTGGCTGCCAAGGAAAACTTTTACCCTGGTGAGAGGAGAGAGAAGGGTTCAATGTAGGGCACAGAGCTGGATGAACTCAACACTCATCCAATGCCTTCTTGAACATCTCCAAAACTCACATCCTCTTTCCTCAGCCTGACCTGTGTCCAAATTCCTGCATCAGTGCTCCCAGGCATTGGGATTGACACTGTTCAAAGGAAGCTTTAAAACCACCCCTGAGCTCCCCTACTACCCAAACCTGGTTCACTGCCAGCATGGAGAGAATCACAGAATGATTTGTGGTGGAAGGGACCTCAAAGATCATCCAGTTCCAACCCCTGCCATGGGCAGGGACACCTTCCACTAGCCCAGGCTGCTCCAAGCCCCATCCAACCTGGCCTTGGACACTTCC
>JAWWLV010000001.1:115228070-115239938 GCA_035041135.1 Platyrinchus mystaceus
AGATCCACCCAGGATCCTCCCTGCTCTTAACTCTGGATCAGCTCACACTGCTCAGCAAAAAAATCCTGCCACGACCCTTCTCCAGGGAGGCAGCAGCTGGAATCCACACCCTTCCTGCCTGCTCCTGGATGACTGTCAAGGAATTGTGGAAAAAGATGCCCCTGTGCCAGGGAAGAACATCCCATCTTGCAGGGCAGGGTTCAGGAGAAAGCCCATGGATTAGAAGCAATGTCTTTTTAAAAGGTCAGGACAGGTCTTGTCCTTAGCATTTCGAGAGCTGAGCCAACACGTCCCGCAGCTTCTTTAGAACTGAATTCCCATCAATCCTGATTTTCCACCTGCTAGGAGAAATAAAGCACTTGCTTCCATGCCTGAGAAACCACGGAATCTATAAATGTATCCCCACAGTCAAACACAGAGCAGGGTACAAAATCCTGGCACTTCGTGTTCCAGCTCCGCTGAATCGAGTTTCCTGTTTCCAAGGACTCCGAGTGCCAGTTCTGGAAGGAGCTTCTCTCCCTGTCTGGTCAGATGTTATTGGATATAATAAATATCACAGGAAAATGGAATCATCACCCATTTCAACCAGCACAGCTGAAAAAAAAATAAAAATAAAACAACATTAAAATTCATAAAGGCAGCTTGATGTGCTGGGCATGGCATGAAAATAGGGCTAAATGAGGGTTAAATGTTGGCTGAATAGTCATTCATCTGTTTAGGAGCTTTTTGTTGAGAATAAATAAAGTGTTGGTGGCTAAAAGTGACAGCACGTTTGAGGCTGAATCGGATAAGGTTTCCTCTCCTCACTATGTTTGATTTCTCAGACTAAGCTACCTACAAAAAAACCCAGAATTTCAGCACAGAAAAAGGAAGAATTTTGACAGAAAAAAAGCAGAATTCAGACATGAGAAAGCAAGAAATTAGACATAAACTACTCAGCGGGGTATATTTAATTTCTGGGAGGAGAAATATTAACCAAGTAAATCAAACATTTCTAAATCAGCCTTTTTTTCTAGTGGAAAATACGATTTCCCTGGCATTGAAATCTTCTGCTGGGGGAAAAACATATATATTTTTAATAGTTTGAAAAAAGACAAAAGCAAGGCCATTTTTTTTCTAGTTTAGGTGTTGTTTTATACAATATATGACATTTGAAGAAGTCAGAATGAAAACAGAATGCTATGGCTGATCCAAGTTAGACTTTGTTCATAATTTAACTTAACATCAATTTTTTATATATATATATATATTTGTTATTTGCTTTCATCTTGTTGAGAATGAAATAGATTTTGGAGCACCAGGAAGTCCAACTGACTTGAAATTATGGCCTCTCATCAGCTCCATTTCCTTTGCAAATTCATCCCTGTGCAAATGTGACCTGATAAGATGTGTCTTCTCCCACGGAGATGTGATTTTATTACTGCTGGTGGTGCTCAGGGCAGCTGCTCCAGCCCACTCCTTCCATGAAAACTCGGATTTTCTGCTGTGGAGCTGCTCCCTGGTCCCATCATCAGCTGTGAGACAAAGGCAGGAGCTGCCACAAAGACCCCTGGGCAGAACTCACAGATGGTGTTAGCTGTAAAATTTCAGATATAGTGATTGACTTCTCAGTTTAACATTAAAAAAAAAGGAAAAAGAAAACAAACAAACCCCAATGAAAGTTAATCACTTGTATTCTTAGAAGAATAAAAAAAATTGGCCCCACTTCCTTCCCCTCCCACAACCCACGACATGAGGGTTCCACACACACATCCTAAAAGACACATTAAAATGCTCACAGGCACCACCTGCCCACCAGATTTTAATTCTTTCTGGAGCTTTAGACATTGCTCAGGGGGAGAGGAACATCCAATTTCCAGGTGTGTTCTGAACCAGGTCATCAGAACCTCTGGGAATTCCCCTTTGCAGGCTCTGAATGAGAAGACATATATATATATATATATATATATACACATATATATATGTATATAAAAATATGAGGTGTTTACCCAAATAAGATGAAAATACCCTAAATAGCTGTCCCTAAATGCAAAAAGGAGAGGGAAAATATCTCATCAGAGCATGGTGTTTGCAACATTTTACAGCAATGTCACCTGGAGAGGGACTTTTCATGAGGGCCTGGAGTGACAGGACAAGGGGGAATGGATTCCAACTGACAAGGAATAGGGTTAGATGGAATTTGGGGAGGAAATTCTGTACTATAAGGCCTTGGCACAGGTTGCCCAGAGAAGCTGTGGCTGCCTCTGGATCCCTGGAAGTGTCCAAGGCCAGGCTGGACGGGGCTTGGAGCAACCTAGTCTGGTGGAAGGTGTCCCTGCCCGTGGCAGGGAGTTGGAACTGGGTGATGTTTAAGGCCTCTTCCAACTCAAACCATTCTATGAATCTGTGAACACAGGGATTAAATAAAATTCTCCAACCTTCTCACCCTGGGCAAGGTGCAAAACTCAGCTCTAACACCACAGTTCAGCATCTCTCCCTTCTTCATAACTCCTGCAGCAAAGCAGCTCCATCAGGAGCACACAGAGGCTGCAGGAATGAACCTCAAGAGGTTAATTAACCTTCCCACATGTTTGGTTTTGCTTTGGAAAGGTTCTTATGATAGAAATGAAACTTCTGACAATGCAGATCAAAACCTGCACAGTGATAACTCAGCAAAGGCTGTTATGGACACAGGCAGGGAGAAAGTAAAGTAACAGGAGCATCACATATGGACATGGAAGTTTTAATTTCCAGCTGGAGACCCCAGACCCAATTTTGTACTGCTGCTGTACATGAGTGTACCCAGAAATGGGTACACCATTGGTTTCTGTGCACCCTTGAGTCCTTTGCTTGCTGAGGTCTTACTCCAGGCTGAACTGTGAAGTAAAATTCCCATGTAATGATTGAAAACGGGTCATTTTTAGGGGATATCCCACACAATTTAGTGCAGCAGAAAGTCTGTGCTGCAAAGTGCCAGCAGGAAACTGCTGAACCTCAAAATGACTTCACACTGTGACTGTCAGAGAGATGGAGTCAGCCATGGGACATAATTCTTGTTCCCCTCATTTCATTTAAAGCCACTTCTTTTATTACAGAAGTGGAATTTGAAAAGAGATTGTTGTAAAAAAGACTGCCTTGAATAAACTGAAAGAGGCTGTCACTACTACTCTGCAGTGGGCTGACCTAGAGTTGAAAAATCACTGTATTTCAGCCCGAATATGTATTTGATACCGTGATTCTGAGGCCCCTTTTTCTCCCCTGACTCTTTTAAAGCACTTTATTTTTTTGATGGTTCCCATCACAAAGGGAAATACTGAGTGGTGAGAGTGCAGGAAACAACATATGATTGTGCAACCTGCCACAAAATCTTGAATTAAGGGCACTGTGAGGAAGTGCATCAAGTCACTCTGGGTCACCACACCAAACCCTGTAAGACACAAGCCTAAAGAGCAGCAGACAGGATGAGCAAACCAGAACCTCAAAATAAAAGTAGTAACTCATTGATGATATCAGATACAAGGAGCTAATCCCACCACTGGCAGCAGGACCTTTTTTGTTCCCATTTGAAAGCAAAACAATAAAAGTGTTGCTGAGTTAGCTTGGCTGCCTCAAAAAAAAAAAAAATATCCCCATAATTGAGTTTGTCTCCTCTGATATAACAAGGACCAAAATTCAACTTCCCACTCACACTGCAGAGTTCTGACCCAGGAATTGGGGCATGGGGAGTGATAGCAACGGGATCCACCCTGGTGTGTGTCTTCCACAGAGAAGTGGTGACTCTTCTGCTGCTGGTTAAAACCAACTAACTGAACAATAATTATCATAAAAAACCCTCATTACTGCTCATTAAAAATGCCTGGAGTCTAAAGGAGTGAGACAGCAGTTAAGGGCAGCCCTCAGAGGTCTCATCAGCCCAACTAAAATGCAGTTTGCAGTGAGGGGAATGGTGGGAGAACAACCCTCAGAGCCCCCACTCTGGGATGTGCAGGGAGCAAGTGGCTGCCCAGCCCGGTGGGATCATCTGCCCACTGCCCTGGCTTCACAGAACCATGGAACCATTTAGGTTGGCAAAGATCTCCCAGCCCAGGGATCCCACATTCCTCTCCCTCCATCATTTTGTTGGGAAAAAGTATCCTTTAGACTAAAAATCACATGGGACATCACACAAGAGGCGATTTTGTCACAGGGTTTGTTGTCCTTTCACCCTTCCCACCCGTGAAGGGAAAAGAAAAATGGTAAGATCTTGGTATTTCCATTTGTGCATCGCTTGAGAATTGAAATGCAGAACCTGTCTCGTCCTGTAGAACAAAGAGAAAACTGAAGGCTTAAATATTTCTGTCAGACATTAAGAAAGAGAAATTGGGATCCGAGAGCACAGCGGGAGGACAGTGGTGGTTTTGCTGGGTCCAGTGCAGCAGCTTTCCCACAACAGCTTTCCCTGGCAGTCAGTGCTCCACAGCATCCAAGGCACTGCAGGAAGCGAAGGGAAACACTGGAGAAGGGCTGAAGTACCACGGTGTGGTGGCAGCTGGGAAATGTCTTTCTAAAGGTAACACCGTAAGTGAGAAATACCGAGTTACCCAGAAACAGGAGTTTTCACCCCTCAGAAGTAAGATACGAGAGCAAGAATGAGGGCAGAAGTACCTGGAGCAGTTTGCACAACCCTGAAAAAAGATTGGAGGCATTAAACTCCCAGTGTTGGCTCTTCATAAGCCCGTCCATGTGACTTTACATGCTACCAGTGCAGAGAGAAAATGGGCGTTTCTAAAGTCTGCCACTTGTGCTCTCTAAATCAAACACTTTTTTTAATTGCTTATGATTATCTTCCAAATAAATGAAGTGTGGCAGGTGAAGTAACTTTATTTATTTGGTATTCAATAAATACTGTTCAGCTGAAGTTCGCTTAGCAAAACACAGCTGATAATGTGCAATAATCAAAAGAAAATCGTCACATTCCCTCCATGGACTCCTATTTTGTTGGCATAGTGGGTTTGCCTCTTAAATTCACTTCTCCTGATATTTTTCCTGCTCAGCTGGGTTTCCCCTTCCACTCCTGAGCACTAATATTTTAATGCAGTGCTTCTCCAAGCTGTCGGTCTGAGATGAAGCAGGTTCTCCAAGTCACAGATCCCTGCCATGCTGAGGTGTCTCTTCACCCAGAGGACACTCTGGACACCGCACTGAGCTTGGAAAAGCTGCCTCTGAACAAACCACAGCATTTTTTTGCCCTGTAGAGTGAAGTTCAGCAGAGCTGTGAAGGGAATGTAGCAAAGAACTTAGTCCCAGTTATCCCAGCTCAACATCAGCCACTATCACACCTCCTTCAGGAGTTTGCTAATAGGTTTGTGCACTGTCCACCAGCCCAACCCTCAAATCACTGCAGCTAAAAAAGTGACTCCCACCTTTAGAGGAGCCAGGTTTTGGGATCACAGGCTCAGGGGTGGGTTCCAGCAGAGAAAAGCTGTTGTGTTAATTCCTGTTAGTCTGGGCAAGCGCTGAGCCTGGCGGTGTGGGACCCAGAGGATGGCACGGACGCTCTCGGTAAACCACCTGAGAGACTCTTCAGCAGGTGAGTTGATGAAATACAGGAAGAAGGACTGCATTGGATAAGGAAATGTTAATCTCTGCTGACAGACTCAGCGCTTGTTATTATGCACGTGCACAGAAGGAAAGGGCGTCAGAGAAGTTTCCACTCTAAAACTGCTTTCTAAGCTCAAATTCACATGATGTCAAACCCGATTTCTTTTCTGGCACTTCTTTCATACATTTCTCTTCTTAGAACAAAAAAAAAAAAAAACTAATTAAATAACTAAAGATCTGGGCAAGCAGTGGGTCTTTATTACAGCACTTCTTCCTTCTCTGTTCCAGGCATGACCTGCCAAGCCCGAAGCTCCTACATCACGAGCGAGATCCTCTGGGGTTATCGCTTCACCCCCGTCCTCACCCTGGAGGACGGGTTTTATGAGGTTGACTACAACAGTTTTCACGAAACCTATGAGACCAACACCCCAGTTTACAGTGCCAAAGAGCTGGCAGAGATGGCCAGCCGAGCAGAACTGCCCCTCACGTGGTCTGTTTCCAGCAAGCTGGACCAGCACGCGGAGCTGGAAACCGAGGAGGAAGAGAAGAATCAGGAAGACCAAAACGAAAGAAACGGTGACGTGGCCAACCTAGAGAACGAGTCCAAAGTGTAGAAGCAACAGAGGCACAAAGGCCACGTCACCTCCTTGGTCTCCTCCCTCTTGGTTCCCCGTTTCTTTCTGCGACACGCCTTTAATTCTTTTTTTTTTCCTTCTGACGATTCTCAACTCCTGGAAAATAAATACTCAAGCTGCGAAATATCTACCTGCCCAATTCCAACTCCAGAGATTCACGGACTCCAAGGCGTGGGGAAAAGCTGCAATACCCGCTGGGGGATGCTGGAATCTCTATCCCCACCCTGGCAATGACTGCTGGTTTCACCTCCCCGGGGTCAAGACCTCCAGGTTTATTCACCACGGGGGAAAAAAAACAAAACCCACCCAAATGCAACGGAAATATAAACAAGGGATTTAAAAGGAAAGACTAATTCCTCCAAGAGGACCTTGACTCTGGTTTTTATGTATTTCAGGACAGTTTCACAAGCTGGGGGACAAACCCCTGTGTAATGGGCCTTGCAGCTTTAAGGGGAAGGTGAGCAGAGGGCCCTGCAATCCAACAAAATACTGTACATATGCCTTATGTAACTACTTTCTCTTTACATTTAGTAATAAACGCCGCATGTACAAAAGTACTGTAGTAAAGAACTTCTAAATAATGTACACACAGACCTGTAATTAAATGTAGGTGTAGAAACAAGACTCCTAGAAATACCAGGATGCAAAATACTCACTCCCCATCGAGTAGGAATTTCTCTTCAAATATTTGGAGTGTAATATTGATAATTTTTTCCCCCTCCCCTTCCCCCCAGCATAAGACTCTTCTAATGCATGACATTTTCTTCAGTGTACCAGACTGGCAGCTATTTAGAGAACCTCACTGTTTGCCAAACAGATCGTTCCACTCACTCTAAAAAGCCATAAGTCTGGGAGAGGGCAGGGTAGATAAACCCCAACAGAACTCCTGATATAACTGTGAAAATGTTTACAAACAAGGCAAAACTGGTTCCTGGTTACTCTTTTTTTTTTTTGGGGGGGGTTGGGGCAGTTCAACCTAAAATTTAGGCTGTGGCAAAACTCGTGGCTAAACAGAATTTCCTGTATTCTCTTCATATAGCGAGCATGTTTCATGTAGAGGTCTCATCCTTTATGTGCAATATCCAGGGAAGCTCCTCCCTTCTCCCCACCCAAACCCACGGGATTTCAGCAGTTTGCTACACGAACAGCACAAGCCATTGAAAACTGAATTAGATTTTTAGCTACTCAGCTGGGAAGGAAACAGCTGGATTTCACGTGAAGCCAAAATCAATGAAATTTGTCATTTTTTTATTTTTTTTTTTTGTTCGACAGCAGAGCCACGGGTGGCACAACAGCCCCGGGTTCGTGTTTCAACAGGGTGTCCCAGCTAAACACACGGATCCTGCCACCCGTGCTGGGGAGAGGGTGCCCTCCGACGAGTTTTCCACCTTTTAGGCAGTTGTAAATCCCTGTAAATCCTGTTCATTCCACCCCGGCAACTTTAAAACTATCGGGGCGGAGAGAACTCGCATCGCTTACGCAGCAACACCCAGGCGGGTCGGGGAGCTCAGCCCCACCAAGAACTGCGAGTCTGCCAGCAAAGGAGAAGAAGCTGCAGCCTTAATTCTGATTCGGTTTTTTTTTTCCTTTTTTTTTATACCTGCCTGCTCCGGGAGGAACGAACACACTGAAGAGAATCTGAAGCGGTTTTTTGTACAGAAACGTTTAGGTTAAAACAGAAGAGAAAACAAATAAATAAATATATATATATATATAAACCTCAGGAGAAACTTGGCGGGCAGGTGGAAAATTTGCACTGTGATATAGCTTTCACATTAAATCCACACCTATTTTCCTTTCTTTGATTATTTTCCTTTGCTGGTACAGCCGCCCCTTGCTGATCTTCACGGTATGGGTGATTCCCGTTCCCCCCGTGCTTCCCACCGGGCAGGGCGGAGCGGGATGCGGGGAAGGAAAGGGTCGCGCAACAGGGACTGGCAGATGGGGCTGGACGGAAGGAGGGTTTTTTACGTTTCAGCTCTGAACATCTGCCCCTAAAAGGCTCTCCCAAAGCAGCGGGATGCGAGGAGCGGTGCGGAACAAGGAATTTTGGTGGCTGATAGCGCGCCCGGGAGGGACAGACAGACCTTTCCCAAGCTCATCCTCTCCGCTCCATCCATCCCAACCCACCCGCGAGGCTTCTGCCGGGAATTTTTGGGGTAAAAGGTGGCTCCGCAGTGCCAGGGGAAGCAGAGGAGCCAGGGTGGCACAACATCGAGGAGCCCTGTCAGTCCCAGAGGGAGCGGCGGGAGCTGAAAGCAAAGCGAATTCCTCCGAGGAAAAACCTGCTTTTTTTTTTTTTTTTTTTTTTTTTTTTTTTTTTTTTTTTGCTCTTGTGATTTACTGGGCCGCTCTGGAATTCGTTGCTGCGGTTTTAACAAAAATTGATTTGAGTAGAACGGCAGCTCAGGGCCCTGATTAAACCTTTTTGGTTTGTTTTGTTCTG
Source organism: Platyrinchus mystaceus (assembly GCA_035041135.1). Classification (NCBI taxonomy): domain Eukaryota; kingdom Metazoa; phylum Chordata; class Aves; order Passeriformes; family Tyrannidae; genus Platyrinchus; species Platyrinchus mystaceus. Next base: position 115,236,711 of record JAWWLV010000001.1, read on the forward strand.
TTTTTTTTTTTGGTTTTTGGTGTCCTTTCAGCACAAAAAAATACCCAGACTTTCGGCCACTGGGGCATGTGCATGTGTGAGCTGTATTTTTGTGAATAGGGCACTTCAAGCTTAAAATGTGTGTGTTTGTCTCTTTCTCTCTCTCTCTCTCTCTCTCTCCCTCCTCCCTGTATTTTATTGTCTTTGGTATCAATGTAGTACGGACTGTAAAGTTTATGAACTTTCATTTTTGTAACATAAGCTTTAAAAAAATAACGACAACAAAAAAAATAATACAAATAGAAGCCTCCAAAGCTTTCAACGGGGAAGCTTCAAAGGAAACTTTGTACTAGAATGTCCCTATCAAACACCTCTATTTTTCTACAATGATTGATTAAGCAGTTTAACAATGTATTTTGTGTCAATGATTTCAGCTGAATTGGTAAAAAGACAATTAAGAATTGAATGCTGTTAATTAACAATGGATTTTCAAGCCGTATATGCCGAGTGGTGTTTTCATTGGCAGGAAATAGTTTAACCTGGGAACTTCATGCCTCAGTCCTAAACAACATCCTATGGAAGCCCAATTCCCTATGGGGATATTTTTGGCAAATCACATTTAAGGAACATGAATGTAACATCTTAATTGACTACCTAATTTATTAAGCCCCATTACACCTCTGTATCATTCACTATTATATTTTGATGACTTTTTCACAGAACATCTTGGGATTTCCAGGAGCAAAAGAATTTCCAGAAGTGAATGTGAGCTCTCAGGGATCTCCTGCAGCTTCCAATTCCTTCTTCAGTGATCAGAAATGGTGCAGAGGTGTTTTGTATAAACTGAATGCCCAGAGTTGCACAGTCCTCTCTGACTCCTTCTCACTTTTATTTTTTCCTCTTTTTTTATTTAATAACACACTATTGTTTTTCCCCCACCCAAGTTTCCAAACCAAGCCTTCCTCCAGGTATTAATAATAGACACAGGCCTAATGCTTTCAGTGGAGCAACACAAATTCCTCCAGCAAATTATTCGACCTCAGGCCTATTATTTAGCAATAAATCCCCTCTTACATTCTGTGATTCTGTAATTCTACCACTAAATTAAATCCTTGGGGTTCTTAAAGGAAGAATGGACAATTCCTCATTCCCTGGGTTCCTCCAGTTCTTTAATGTGGATGTGAATTAGAGGCTCAAGACTGAAAACAACTGGTCTGTGTGGCAATGGGAGGGTCGGGCACCTCGGGTGGGACATTCCTGAGCAGCTTCTGGCTCTGAAACATCAAGTTTTTACCACTATTGCACTCTCTGTCCACCTAAATATCCTTCTTTTGAGAATATCAGCCTCCTTCACAGCCACATTACCACACTCAAGACACTTTTTGGGCCACAAATCAGACCTAACAACACAATAAGTTGGCTTCTCTTCCACTCTTGTTCCTTCAGCCCGTAAACAAGTTGTTTGGGAACACAAAGACCAGGCATAAATCTGGGCTTTGTGCTGGAAATAATTCCTAAAGACAAGACCTGAAAGCTGATATTTATTGATCATTTCCTGAGGGAATTTTGAACTTCTGGGATTCGGCTTTTTGAAAGGGAAAGGTGGTGTTGACACTCGGGATTCATTTCATGGATTTAGTTCAAGTTTATTTCTCCCAATATTTTCAGATCCTCTTAATTTCCAGAAATTACAATCCAATGGCAACTTCAGTGTCAAGCTGTACTTATTTTACCACTTGCCATTGTCCCACTTGTTGCCAGGATCCTGGTGCTCCAACACAGCTTCACGCAGGGAGCACACGGACGTCACATCCAAAGATAGAGCTCTGAAGAGACTCAAATATCTCCCCATTTCAACTCAAGTGTGAAATCTGTTTTCTATTCTAGGCAAGTTCACAACTATAAACCACAGTTCTTTCCTCTTTCTCCCCGGCTCACGTGTCATTCACGCAGAATAAAAACTCAGAAGTTTTAAATAACCCCAACTGCTGTTAGTGGTTTTTCTCAGAGGGGAGAGCCCTCCCTACTTTTTTTTCCTCTTTTTTTTTTTTTTTAAATTAAATCAAAGGCAGCAGCTTCAAATTCACAGTCAAAACTCGAGGAAAGTGAAGCTCTGGAAGCTCTGGAAGCTCCAGCACCATCCTGCTCCCAGCTTGCTTTGAAGTCTCTATCAGTCACACTTCCAAGCTGTTTTCCCTCAAATGATTGCAGGAAAACCACTTGCACTAGCTTTACTGGGAAGTTTAAACTGGAAGAACTGGTGGAGAAGTGCTACCCCACCTCACTTTCCTCCACATGTTGGACTGGAGTCCTCTGGACTCCCTCCAGCTCGGGAAAGGAGCGTTGCTGGCACGGCAGCATGAATCCTCACAGCCCCTCTCCCTGGACACTTCCCCATCTTGGGATCCCAAATTCCCCACTGAAATATCCCTGCTAAAGGATGTGTGATGGAGGTGTTTGAGGTGGGAATGTTCTAGCTGGGAAAGGATGGCTACGTGGCGTTTTGGGCTGGATCCGCTCCACGCGCTCCTCTTGCCGAGCTGAGGACGCAGAGCTGGAGCCTCGGAAACCTTCCCAAAATGTGACTCTGATCAAATTAAACAATGGCATTTCCTAAATCAGATTATGGTGTCTTGACCAGAGGCCTCTAATCTGAAAGCATCACTCAGATTGGGAGTGGGGAACCCCGACTGTCACACTTTGAAGTCACTTCAATGACTCTTGCTCGGACGGTGACAGAAGTTACTTCGTTTTCACGGCTTGGATGGGGTGCAGGAGCTCCCAGATCTCTTCCCGTGCTCCTCAGAACTGCTGAGCACATCCCAGCTCTCCCCAAGCTCAGCAGGAATTAGGAGGCATTTCTGTGAAGACCATCTGCCGAGCTGAGAACCTCGTGCTGCCCTTTTTTGCTCCTGCTTTCGGGCTCCCCGGGAGCTGTCGGAGTCAGGAGAGGCCTCCACCTCACCCAAACCCCATCTGCACCAAAGTCCCAAAGAACCCACATGCTGGGGTAGGTTTTAGGCCCATTTTTAAGCAGCCAGGGGATGATTGAAGGGACTGTCCAGAGTGTTAAAGGCTCTCAAACAAGACTGATGAGTGACTTGAACCTCTTGAAGGCATTTTAACAGAATGGGATTAAGGAACAGCAGTGGGGTAAGAGCAGGAGGCTGCAGAGATTGTCCTTGTGCTGGAGCTTTAGTAGGAAAAAATGGAAGGCACCAGAGCAGGGAAAACAGAAATCCTCACTTT
>JAWWLV010000001.1:115246813-115265027 GCA_035041135.1 Platyrinchus mystaceus
CTGGGCATCTGGGAGGGGCAATCGAGGAATTCATTCACCTTATTCTTCCCCAAGTTGTTTTCCACGCAGCTTTTCCTTTTTCCCCACAAACCAATGTGTGGATGGGCCCGGAGATTTTGCAACTGCCAAAGCTGACTGTGTTATATTAAGGCAGCGTTACCCAAAAATTAGGCACCTGTTAAATACAGCCTGCTAACCTCAGGTCTCATGTGAGTGTTTTGCTTTACTCAGAACTTAATTGTGTTTGGACCTGTTCATGCAATCAAGGTCTTTTGCCTTCAAGTTTACAATTACGTTAATAAGGAATACAAGAATCAACTGCTGGTTTCATAGCTTCTGGATCTAAGTGTCCCTTTTGCCTTCAGAAGCCTGAACACACTGATAATGTAACAGATGTTATAGTCTCCAAGTAGATGTCAATCTATTATCTTCAGTACACAGATTGCTGTAAATGTATTGGCTATGAATTCAACAACAGTTCCAGTTTTGTTTAAGCAATAGTACAGCCATAATTTTCAACTGACATTTAAAAATGGTCTAGTTACACCTTGTGTCAAAGTGCAGAACTGCTACATTATTGGTTACAGACATCTATGTGCTATAAAAACAGCTTTGGTACAATAAATTATCAAAAAAGAAAATAAATTTTTGTAAAATTCACAGCATAATTGTGAGGCAAAAAAGCAGTCACATAAAATTCTGCAATTTTTTTTTCTTTTTTTTTTTTAAAAACGTTCAGGATGAACAGAAGACGTCTTTGTGCAGAAGTAATGGTGGAGAAACCACGTGCCGAGAAAAAAAAACAAAAAAAGCAAAAGAAAAAAAAAAAAAGTAAAAAGCAGGAAGGGACACAGTTGTAGCCATTTCCATCAAAGCAAACCACTACTCCTGTGACCTTCAACCAATAAGGAAGTCAACTTTATGACACACGCAAAGTGACCTTGCAATACCTTACAATAAGTGGGTCACAAAAGTCTATTTTTAAAAGAAAGGCCTCTTGAATTACCCATTCTCTGTGTTTTCAGCATTAAGGACTGTCTGCAAAAGCATGTCCAAAAGTGATTGCATCTGAAATGGTAGGCTCTTCTAACTTAAGAGTCCAAATCCATAAGGCCAAAGGTTATCCCAAAGACCACCACTTAGACCTCCCCAGGACTGGCCAGGACCGACCCGTTGATTGCTTCTCAGTGCACCTCAGTTATGAAACCAGTCATATTCCAACACTAAACTGCCTGTGGTCTCCAAAAGGTGGGACCCACAGAATCCCATCACAAATTGCTGCTTTGATCCTCAGTAGATTCAGAAAAGGAGAGTTGTGCTCACCGCCACTTCGCATGCTCAGTGTGCCTCACCAGCTCCGTCACAACCGTCCCTTTTTACAGCTGAAGAGTTATAGGTTTGTGTAATCTGAAGGTCCCTCTTGCTTACAGTACTGCATTTCTGTGCCCATGTTTGTTTGGGGAACTAAAAAAAAATATTATATATTACTCACTCCCCCCTCCCACCCTCCAAAAAAAAAAAAAACAAACCAAAACTTTCAAAGGGCCTCTTCTTAGAAATCGTGTGCAATGCTTTTTAAAAAAAGAAAACTAGTTTGCAACTACAACTAACATTTGAACAACAACCCCTGCTGAATGAGAGCAAAAAAAAAAAAAAAGGAAAAAAAACCCAAAACCCCTCCCCAAAAAAACCAAACTATGACTAGGTTGTGGCAAGTTAAAATGGGGGGAAGCAAAAGGTGAACACCACTAAGCTATTCGTTAAGGTGGGTCCAGACATGGCTCTTAAAAAAAAAAAAAACAACCAAAAAAACCTCCCCCCAGCAAAAAACCAACAAAACAAAAAACTTCATTGTCCCTTTGCAATCTTTTCAAGTTTAAAAAAATAGTCAACTTTGCCCTCCTGTAGCGGTTCAGTGAGTTTATCTCCTTCTGATTCAAGCAGCTTTGCACTTTGTTTTTTTTTTTTGTTTGTTTTTTTTTTTGGAAAAAAAACACCACTTCTATAAAAACACACAAGAAACAAACTTAAGTTTCAGTTTAGTCACGAGCTAGCCACAGGACTTTGCTGAACACAAACTCCTGTCATGGGAGACTCTTCTCTATCAATGCCTTGCCTCATGGCAAGGTGTCCTTCAGTCATGTAATGGGCAGGCCCTGTGTTAGCAGAGAACTGGTACGTGGGATGTCCGGCCAGGCCAGTTTCTTGGCGCGGATTGGAGTAGACTGTTAAATTCATGTCCATCGCTCCGTTCTGTCCAAAGTCCAAGGTGTTAGCAGCCACCGGGCGGTTCTGATAGGCCTGATTGCCTTGGTTACCAGTAGAGGAGGAAGATGTAGAGGAAGAAGTAGTTGAGGAAGACAGGGATGTCATGGAGTGGTGACTGTGGCCCACCTCCATAGAATCCTGGGTGGAGGAGCTGTTTGTTGGAGAATTGTAGACTCTCGGCCTGGTCCGGCTGCCCAAGGCTTGCTGTCCATGGTGGTGGTGGTGGTGGTGGTGATGGTGGTGGTGGTGGGAGCTGTTGCCGTGGTGATGATGTAATGCATTCTGTTGTTGAGGGTTTACATGGAAGGTGGTTTCTTGAACTGGGTGGTTCTCGACGGCGACCTGTGTCGGAGCTTCGGTGGCCGTCCAACCGATCGGGGGAGGAAACTGCTGTCGAACCTGGCAAGGAGACAATTCCAGTTACAAGGCTGGCTCAGATCTGCCCATTTCACAGCACCAGAGACTTGTTAAGGTTGGAAAAGACCTCCAAGATCACCAAGTCCAACCTTGGAGCATCATGTTGTCAACTAGACCAGAGCACTGAGTGCCACGTCCAGTCATTCCTTGAACGTTTGCAACGTTGGAGAGATTCATATTATTGAGTTATTCCTATTATATGAGATTCATATTATATATATTATATTTATTTATATAGGTATTCCTATTACATAATATATTCATATTATATATTAATATGTATATTCACATAGTTATTCATAGTATATCAGAGATTCATATTACATATATTAATCTATATTAATATATATCATATATATTCATACAGGTATTCATATTGTATGAGATATTAATATTATATATTAATACTATATGTATATTCACATAGTTATTCATAGTATATCAGAGATTCATATTACATATATTAATCTATATCAATATATCAAATATATTCATATAGGTATTCATATTGTATGAGATATTCATATTATATATTAATATTATATGTATATTCACATAGTTATTCATAGTATATCAGAGATTCATATTACATATATTAATCTATATTAATATATCATATATAATCATATAGGTATTCCTATTGTATAAGATATTCATATTATAAATATTCATATATGTTCCATATATTCATATAGGTATTCATATTTTATGAGATATTCATATTATATATTAATATTATATGTATATTCACATAGGTATTCATAGTATATCAGAGATTTGTATTATATAAATCTATATTCAAATATATTATATATATTCATATAGGTATTCCTATTATATGAGATTCATATTATAAATATTCATATATATTCCATATATTCATATAGGCATTCATATTGTATGAGACATTCATATTATAAATATTCATATATATTCCATATGTTCATATAGGTGTTCATACTGTATGAGATATTAAGTTATTCATATTGTATGAGATATTCATGTTATATATCTTCATTTACATATTTATATTTATTCATTATATATTCATTATATTTATACTTATATATATTTTCTATATTCAGTTATATATATAACATGAATATCTCATACATATTATCTCATATATATTCATATGTATACATATTATATCAGAGATTCATACTATATGAGAGTTATTCATACTTATGACAAATTTTAGAAAAGTTAACCAAGCCTTGCAGGTTGCAAAATCATTCCAGAAATCCAAGCATAGGGTTAGGAATCATTAAAAAAAAATAACTTTTGCATTCTGGATGGTCTTTTTCTAACAAACAGCTGAAGTTCAACACGTGACTTTGCTGTGGAAATTCTACAAGCAGCTTTAGGTAACGGTAATAATAAACAATATTTGTACAAGACACAGGACAACAAGGCCCTGATTTCTGGCTGAGGACTCTGGAGACAATTAGCAAACTAGAAGTAAATTAATGATGTTGAAGTTCATACCTTGAGTGATGCCAACAGCATTAGAGGAACCTCTGGAACATCACAGGCTACTCAAACACCAAGTTTTACCTACACAGCAGCTTGTGCACGAAGTGCCCACTGGGGAGAATTTCTACATTTATCTGTTCTGTCCTACAACAAAACACTGAATTGGCCTCTCCAGACCTACCTGTGGGCTGTGTGTCTCACAGTCCATTGCCTGAACAGCAGCAGTGAAGTGCCCACCGCTGTGTCGATGCTGGTGTGTGGGGTCCGACCGTGCCCTCCCGCTGTTGCTCGTTCCGGAAGATCCACCTGGAAAACCAGAACGTGCCCAGTAAGTAAAAGAGGCTCCTGATTTAAAGCTGGAAACCAGGGGCTGTGTGAAGATTCCTGAACTGCTCCAAGGTGAAAGTACAGGATAATCACTCACATTCTTGCTCATCTAGTTTGTGGGGTTTGGTGGGGCTGGTGTCTGTTCCAGCTGATTAAAAGGATCGGTTCATGAGCACGGTTGATGTATTGGTTTGTCAACAGGAAGAAAAGAAGACAACATTTCACAGAATCATGGAATACCCTGGAAGGGATCACTGAGGCCAAGCCCTGCCCAGGACACCCCAACACTTCCCCCTGGCCCTGAGAGCGTTGTCCTGGAGCTCTGGTAGCCTTGGGGCCGTGCCCACCGCCCTGGGGAGCCTGGGCAGTGCCAACCACCCTCTGGTGACTCGTGTGGGAAAGATTTCCACTAGGAAACACAATTCCATGCCAAAACCTCACCTGAGCTCGAAGATGTACTAGAGGTGGTTCCTGAAGACTGTGACTGCTCCATGGCAGGACTGGTGGACACGCTGTTACTCGTGTTTGTACCTTCATCTGCTGTTTTCTTGAAGAAACTGTGCTGCAGGGCGTAGTAGGGCTGGATCCGTGTCTTGGGGTCGTAGTCAAGCATCCTTAAGATGAGGTCTTTGAACTTCAAGTAGTCGGCTACAGTGTGACCCGGTTCCCCCGCCCGGCGCCCACCTGGTCCTCCTGTCTCCACCCCCAGGATATTGTGAAGTTTGCGGGTTCCGGGTGGTTTGTATTCCTGTGGGGAAGGCGGGAATTGCTCGGGGTCAAGGTGTGCAATGAAGCTTTGGAGGTGCAGAGTTTAATTGCAGAAGGAGGTGAAGTCAAACCAAAGTGAGAAACTATTCAACGCTACGGAAGGTGTGACTTTATGGATGGGATGGGGCAACAGTGAAACTCCATTTGAGGAAGACAAGACGTAAAATAAAGTAACATCTCACCATTTATATGTTAAAAAATGAATGTATATTTATAGATATATAATATTATATATCATCCTGGTTAATTAACCTCCCCTTTTCCCATCTTTGGTCTTCTTCAAGTCCCAAAAAAACCAAAGTAACATCTCACCATTTATATACATAAATATATATTATATATTTATATTATATATATGTGTGTGTGTGTCTGTGCATTTTATATATATATATATATATATAAAAGATTTTTTTTTAATCATCCTGGTTATTTAACCTCTCCTTTTCCCATCTTTGGTCTTCTTCAAGTCCCAAAAATCCCAAAGGAACATCTCACCATTTATACATATAAATATATATAAATGTAAAATATATATATATTTATATATAATATATATATGTGTGTGTGTGTATTTTTTATATATATATGTAAAAGAATTTATTTCTTTTTAATCATCCTGGTTATTTAATCTACCCATTTTCGATCTTTGTTCTTCTTCAAGTTTCAAAAAACCCCAAAGTAACATCTCACCATTTATATATAAATAAATATATAAACATGTATAAATACATATAAAACTAAAAATACATAAAAATATATTAAAATATCATTTTTTTTATCATCCTAGTAATTTAACCTACCCTTTTTCCATCTTTGGCCTTCTTCAAGTTCCAAACAAACCAAAGTATCATCTCAGCATTTATATATATAAATATATATATAAATATATAGATATAAATATATTAAATATATAAAATTATAAAAATATATCTCTTTTAATTATCCTGGTTATTTAACCTACCCTTTTTCCATCTTTGGCCTTTTTCAAGTTCCATAAAACCCCAAAGTGACATTTATATACATAAGTATATATAAACATATATAAAAATATAGAGAATAGAAAAATATATAAAAATAGAAATATATATATATAGAAAAATATATAAAAATAGAAATATATAGAAGTTTAAATATACAAAAATAGAAATATATAATACTATAAAATATATTTATATATAAATATATATAAAATATATATATATATATACACACGGAAATAAATTATTTTATTAATCATCCTGGTTATTTAACCTACCCTTTTTCCATCTTTGGTCTTCTTCAAGTTCCAAGTGCTATCTGGCAACTTCTCAAAGAACTTTCTTGCTTTGGGTGCTTGGTCGAGGATGTGGGTAGGTGGTATCCCCAAAACTTCCACTATTTTATTCATCTGATCCACCTGTTCCAAACAAAAAAGGATTTATGAGGAACAAGTGGCAGCCAGCCAAGCAGTGTCCCCAATGTCAGCATGCCAGACAAGTTCTAAATTAATTAAGAAAAATCCATTATGTGCAAAGCAAATCAGCAAATAAGGAATAAGAGGGAGAAGCAGAAAATTAACAGGCAATTTTGAATTCTGACAACAGACATTGCTGTTATTGATGCTTAATCATTTTAGTTACAGACTTCCCTCATTTATGCATTACAATTAAACAGATGGAAACCATGATGGGCATTAATTAAACAATAAGCTAATTATTTGTCCATAACATACCTCATTTGCCCCACTAAAGAGAGGCTCTCCAGTGTGCATCTCCACTAAAATACACCCCAGGGACCACATATCAATTGCAAGATCATAAGGCATTCCCAGTAGCACCTCTGGTGATCGATAAAAACGACTCTGGATATACTGGTATATCTGAAATAAAACAGCTGAAGGTCACAAACAGCACCCAAGGGCCCTCTGACAATTCCAGGTGATGAACACAATTCCCATGAAACATCCTTTTGGTGCAGGGAAAGGGATGAGTGATACTCAAAATATCTATACATTGCATTATATAAAAATATGGCACTGTTAACTCTTAGGAAAATATTAATACTCTCCAAACAAAGGTGCAGGTTTACTCATGTTATCATTCATTTGTATTTGTGCTTCTTAACATCTCAAAATCATCTTATTATTGACATGAATAATCCAGTTGTCATTTCACCTCCTCGTATCTTCCTTCACCCCAGGGTGAAAAGTTTCTAGGGTAGAGTTTATCTATATTAAAAGCCCTTTAATTAATGTAAATCTGTGGCTCAGCATTCACTGCAATATTCAATATTCTGATCTGCTCTTAATGGAAAAAAGCAATGGCCAATCCCAACTCCTCAAGTGAGAATTGGGGGAATTTTGTTAAAGTCAATCCATTAATTTCTGAATTCTTTTCATATAATGACCCAACCTGTAGTACAACCAGTAATAAACAGAGGACATGCTGAAGGATGGAAGGAGTAATCAATATGGAATAAAATAATAAGGTAATAATAGGTAATATATATATGGAATAAGATAATAATAAGAGAGTATTTTATTTAACAGCACTGCAGACAACCAAGTGCTGATGCATTTTCCACTGACATGGCACAAAAAACACAGCCAAGGGGAATAAAAAAAGATGGGAATTTTATCACTGTGGTGGGTTTTTATCTACCAGGGCACTAAAGGGAAGAGGTGGAGTGTGAAAGTGTTCCAAAAAACGTGCGGTTTGAACACGGTGGTGGCTGTTTGATGGTTGGACCCGATGATCTTAAAAGGCCTCTTGATGATTTTTTAAAAGTCACAGAATCCCAGAATATGCTGAGCTGGAAGGGACCCACAAGGATCATCCAACAGTCCTTCATGGGACCATCCCCAAGAGCCACCAGGGGCCTGAGAGATTCTTCTCCAACCTTAACAATTCTGGGATTCCGAAACCTGGACGTGAAGATCCCACGGACGCCCTACAAATTACTCCTTTAAAATCATCCCCAGTGAGGTTTAAACGAGCCAGATGGGTCTCATGACTCCAAAACCCACTGTGCAAACAGCATTTTGAGCAGTGCTCACCCTCTGTCCCAGCTGACACGAACTGCCAAAGTCCACGATCTTGATGGCGCTGCGCTTGGGGTTGCAGAGCAGGATGTTCTCGGGTTTCAGGTCACAGTGAATGATGCTGAGCTCGGGGGTGGCCAGGAAGAGCAGAGCTGTGCACATCTGCTGGGCAAACTTCCTGGTGAGGTTCAGGGACACCCCCCTGAAGTTGGTGTTCCTCAGCAGGTCGTACAGGTTGTAGGACAACATCTCGAACACCAAGCACAGGTGGTTGCGGAACATGAAGTGACGCTTCAAATGCACTTGGGAAAGGGGGAGGAAAAGTCATTAACAAGTGCCCTGTGTGCTGATTACAACACAGTGTTTAGGAAGCTGAGTTAGGAGGAAAATAAGAGAGCATTGCTTTCTTTTCTCCTGGTTCTGTGTTATTTACAGAATATTTCAGCCCTGGGGTACAGAGGGATATTTTACACATCCTCAGTATTATCCAAAACCATCACTTTAAAGACAGAAGGGATATATGAACAAAGCAAGTTATCACTCCCCTACATTTACAGAGGAAACATCTGACCATCAGGTTCATTTATAAATTGCAATTTATGACTTTGATTATTCAGTTAATGATTAAAAATAATTGATTAAAATCAATTAAAATCAATATCCCCAGGGCATTGTATTGATTTCAACCAGGCACAATCCGAGTTTCTGAAAGCAACCAATCCAGTTCAAATCCAATCCTTTTATTTTTTTCCATGAAAAAAGTGAAATATTCATCCCATTAATGTGTTTATCAGCCTGCCAAGTGCTCAGGTTGCCACAAGAAAACTGAAACAGGAGAAAACACTTCAGGTAAAAAAGCAACACACTCCCCTTTTTGCCATAATAAAATGCTGAACCAGTATCAGCACAGTGAGAATTCAGATTTTTAATGAAGGGGGATTTTTGGTGTCCTGTGTCAACTTGGGTGTCCATGGATTTGTTTTCTCTGTTATCTTGTTGTGTCCTTCACAACTTACCTGGGACAGGTTGTTCCCTATAAATTTTAAATTCCAAGGGCTTATTTGCTGATGCATTTAATTGCTCTGATTAATCTGAAACTGGTCATGTCTTTAACATCTTTCTGACATGGGGCACTGACAAGTTTAGGTTTTGTTTTATGTGAACCTGCCATTAATAAATTTAAGTTAAAAATATCTCAAAAGCTTTGACACTGAATGCATAAAATGCATTCTGAATATAATATTCTATAAAACAAGTTAAAATTTAAGTGACTAATCATTAAATAATTTAATACCAACGTATGTTAAAATTATTTCAAAGGGTTCTTTCTAAGCTACAGAAAGAAAAATCAGGAATCCAACACAGACACCCAAACCAGGAAAGAACAGCTGTTGGTATTTTGGCTTCTACAAACTAAGAAATGCTTAAACTCAGTTTAATTGTCCTTAATCACTCTTTTTTATCCTTCCCCATCTCTCTTTACATCATTTTTTTCCCCAATTCTCCACTCCACAGGATAGATGGGATTTAATAAACTTTTTACATGAGCTGCCTTGATTTCATTATTACCATAAATTTCAAGTAGCTTTATAATAATAAGTCAAGGGGAACAACACTCCAACCTACAGAAACAGGCAAAATAATAAGATTTCAAATATTTTCTGAGCTCTAAATGGGCAAATCTGAATTTACACCAATTTTTGGTGGTTATACCCAACTTTTGAGCTTTTTAAACAAAGTCATGATGAAGCTACTGTTCCCATAAAATATCATGTTCTATATTCTATTATTCCTATAAAATATGTGACATAATTTGAGATACAATTAAAGAGTGAAAATGATGTAAAACCACCACAGATCATCACAGGTCCACAGCAACTTCTCCAGGTGTCCTTAACTGGAAAAAAGAAAACCCTGCAGAAGATCTCAAAGCTGCAAAACAACAAATCATCTTCCATATTTTAATTCTGGCTGTCACAAAGCAAACTGGAAAATCTGCAGGAAATCACGTGGATAATTTTAAAAGTGTGAGGGGGGGAGTTTGTATTTCTTTAGGACCAGGAGCACCCTGTTATATGGGAAAACGTGGAATGTTAATAATAAGATAAAAATGGAGAATAATTCTTGAAATACCTATGTAGTACTTCATCTCAGTGTCATGTTTGTTCATCAGCTCAAGCAGCCTGACTTCAATCTGGGCCTGGTTTAAGAAAGCCTTCTTGTTTTTGATGATTTTGATGGCCACCCACTCCTGCTCCATCCGGTCATAGGCCTTGACAACCTGGAACAGAGCAGCCAAATCCATCAGGAAAATCTCTCCAGTTCTCAAAACAGCCAAACTCATTTTTTCTAAATTCAGGAAAACTTTTCCAGAAGTTTTGTCCCTTTTTAATTCAATTTGTTTTCCTGATACAACAAAGCTACAACAGAGCGTGTGATGTTTATTGCAGTGATGGCACTTTACACAAATAAATATGTCAATAAAATCACATATAATATTTAATAAATATCCAATAAATAACAAGCATTTATTATTTAATAAATCAATAAAATTATCCAATCATCTAAAGGATGATTGTAAAAGGACTGGGAAATAAATCATCAAATCACCTAAACCAGTTTTGTAAAAGGGCTGGGAAATACAATTATAAAGTCACCTAAACCAGCCCTGCAAAAGGACTGGGAAATAAATCATCAAATCACCTAAACCAGCCCTGAAAAAGGACTTGGAAATACAATTATAAAATCACCTAAACCAGCCCTGAAAAAGGACTGGCAAAATCTGAGAAAAACTAAAAGAAAAGAAAAAAAACCCAAAAGTAAAGCTTCATCCTCCTTCCAGCCTTTTTTCTTGAGCTTTGGCTACAAACAGTCCAAATAAATGCTACTAATAACATTTATAGCAGGTGATCTCTAGGATTAGTTTATTGTTTTAATTTTAAAAACTAAGCCAAACAGCTGATGGCAAAAGGTTGAGGGTTTCTCCTTGTAAAAATGCTTTACCAGAGCTACAAAATCAAATCTATGCAAAGGTCACCTGAAACTGCACAAACTGTGAGAGTCCTGAGCAGACACTTAATAAAACAGCACTGAGAAAAACCAGGTTTAATTTCAAAACAAAACAGGAATAGCACCTCAAATTAAACATATTTATTCATATAAATTATATATATATAGAGAGAAATGATATATTTACCTGTCCAAAGGATCCTTTGCCTATTAAAGAGTCGATTTCATAACGATCCATCCACTTCTCCCCATTTTTCACGATATAATCGTAGTTGTCGTCGTCGTATCCATCGTTGTAAACCTTCCTCTCCTTCTTGTGACTGGAATCATCTCCCTGGCCCTGCTGATGCCGCCGTTTTTTTTTTGCATAGTAAACCTGAGGGTGAAAAGGGGGGTTTGGTTTTAGAGTTGTCAGTTCAATAAAGAGCAAAATCGACTTTTATTGATCGTTTTAAAATGTGGAAATCCGAGGCACCCCCTGGGTTGGAGTCTTTATTCCAAAGCGAAGTGTTGAGGGGTAACTGAGGGGATCTGAGGGAATGTTCTGATCCCTGGAGCTCAGAGGGGCAAGAAGAACAGAACCAGAAGCACAGAGCAAAATTCAGAATGCTGAGGGGCCTGGAAATAAGGATTAGCAGCTGGGGTTTTCCACAGGACAGGAAAAGAATTGCAAGAAAGTCAGTGAAATGCCTTCAACTGCCAAAGAGTTTGAAATCAACTGGTGCTTCCTTTTATATTTTACATTTGACAGTAAGATTTAATCAAATAATTTAGGAAAAGCACTTCAGCATTTTCCTCAGAAGTCCTTTGACACATTAATACAGTTTTATAGCTTGGGCTCAGGGTGTGTTTGTGCCACTCATCGTTCTTTATGGTGCAAAACCTTTGCTTAGAAAACAAGAGAACATAAATTCCAAGAGAAAAGATTTCCCGTGCTGGGCAGAAAGCAGGACCAGGACATGGAAAAACTGAGAGAAAACTTGATTTTTCTGATCTTCTCATGATGTTATTTGTAGAAAACACATTGATGAGGTGTTGTTACAAAGCCCTGCCCTCAGTGCCCCCCTTGAGCAGTTACCTCATTAATATGTTTGTAGGTTTTGATCAAATCTACGGAGAGTTTCCTCAGGGGAGCAGTGGCTGGATCACGGAAAGTTTGGGGCATCCGCCTCTGGAATGAGAAATGAGGGGGAAAAATAGGAATTTAATGATACAGTGAGTGCAAGAAATCACAGGATCACAGGATAATAACTATTACAACATATTAAATTAATTAATTAAATATTACTGGTCAAATATTACTAAATAACACATGTTATTATATTAAATAATATCATATTCTATACTATTTAGTATTATAATACTACATTTAGTTTTATAATACTAAATTCTACAATATTTAATTAAAATACTAAGTTTTTTAAAAATACTAAATTTTTTTAAATACTACATTTTTTTAAATACATTTTTAAATACTAATTTTTTTTATTGAAATACTAAATATAATCAATAATAAATATTACAATGGTTGCTGTGCAAAGAGGGGTTTTTTTAATTCAACGACAAAATTTAAAAAAAAAAAAGAAAAAATCACACTGCAGTGACCAAAAAAAGGTCTCACAAAAAGAAATTACAAAAGTTTGTGCTTCTGAAAGTGGACTCTGAGTTTTCCACTTCAAGCGTGGAAGAATTCCATACCTCACATCAACTATTTACATGTAACATTCCTCTAATATGAAAAGGGAATTTGTAGGATAAATCTTCATGTTTGTTTTCTAATGTATAAGTCAGATTTCCTTGCTTACTTCAAAACTAAATCTGATTTCCACTCTAGTGAAAAAATAAAATAAATTATGATCTGATTTGTTGCTGTTCCCTAATTATTATTATTATTAATATAATTTTTTTTTATTTTTTTTTTATTTTTTTTTTTTTATTTATTTTGAAGGCCACTCCTCTGGTTCTTGCAGTGAGTCCTTTATTTAAAAACAGTGCTGGATTTGGACAGTCCCACATTCCAAAGGCCTCACCTGAACCTGCAGGAACTTTTCACCAGGTGCTATTTTTGTTCATGAAGTTTTTGGGGTGGGAGAAGAGAAAGAACTGAGCTTTTTTCTTTCCCCCCCCTCCTCCTTTGATATTTTCAAATTTGTAACATTCTCTTCTCTTTCCAAGAGAGGTTTTTGCTCCCTCCTTCCTGGTGATGGAAGATTGTGGAGGGAAATTCTCCTTATCCAGCATTTGCATTGGATATAAAGACAACACTAATTAATTTTTTCCTGCCTGGGCTGCCAAGAATCCTCAGCCACCAAAGGAGAGGGAAAAAGGGATGGAAAAAAGAGAGGGAAGAGAAAGCAAAGTCCCTTTTCCCAAGGTTCAGTCTCTATCTGGTGGCCAGAGAGCAACACTGCAAGCTCAGACCGTCTGGAAAAGTGACCCCAAATCATCCTAAAAACAGAGCCCAGATCAAAGAGCTGCTGGAATTTCTGTCTGACAGACAAGAAACTACTTTAATTTCAATTATATGTGTCAATAAAGGCCCCAAAAAGGGAACCAAGAGCCCCATTGATACTCAACACACCTGAGACAAACCATGTTTTAAGGAAATTGTGATTTTTAACTCAGGTGTGTTGTTTGAACCAGCACAGACTTTGGGGGTTGATGAATAAAGGGACAGAAAGCAAAATTCTCTCTCTTTGGATATAAGTTTTGTTATCTAAATTAAAGTAAATAAAATAAATAAATTAAATAAAAATAAAAATAGAATAGAATAGAATAAAATAAAATAGAATAAAATAAAATAGAATAAAATAATATAAAAATAAAAATAAAATAAAATAGAATAATATACAATAAAATAGAAAACAAAATAAAAATAAAATAGAATAAAATAAAATAATATAAAAATTAAAATAAAATAAAATACAATAGAATATAAAATAAAATTATATAAAACAAAATAAAAATATAATAAAATGGAATAATATAAAATAAAAATAAAACGAAAATAGAATAAAATAGAATAATATAAAATAAAATAATATAAAACAAAATAAAACTAAAATAGAATACAATAGAATAATATAAAATAAAATAATATAAAACAAAATAGAACTAAAATAGAATACAATAGAATAATATAAAATAAAATAATATAAAATAAGAATAAAAATAAAATAGAATAAAATAAATTATATAAAATAATATAAAATAAAATAATAACATTTTTCCCTTATGAAATGCATTTTATTTTGATTATGGAAATATATATTCTGTTCATGGGATGCTTGAATTAAGATTTATATTTGTAAAAAAAGAAAGATCCACCACCATTAAAGAAAGGAATGGAAAAAAAAATTCAGCTTGTGTAAAGTGCCTGTTCCATTTTACAAATGGAATAAATAATGAACAGAATAAATAATGATGATTTCACAGTAGAAAAGGAACTTTTAGCAAGAATTCCAGTTGTGATGAGTTGTTTAATTGACATGTTCACACTCAGGACAGTCTGGTGAAGTCCCTCACAACCATAATGTTGATCAGGTAGTGGAAATAACTGAATTAAGGCTTTTTAACAGAATTAAGGATCTGAATTAAAACATGAACTTGGCCCTGATCTGGTTGTGATCAATAAAATCCCTGTCCAAGATTTGGCCAGTAAAAACAGGGAATATGCAGGTGCTCAATGATCTTAGATAAAGAGAGATAAAAGTGTTCAGCATCAGCCTGACCTGCCAATCCCAGGGGATTCCTGAAAGATGAACTCTTAGAACTTGTTACCAAACTCTGCCTTGAGCACTTAAATCAATTTTCTGATCTTTTTGTACCTCACTTGAAGCAGTTTCAGGCCATCTGAGCACTCAGGATGAAGACAAACATTAATGCAGAGCCAAAAAAACAAACACCACTTGTTTGAAGTTGTGACAACTTTGAAACTTCTTATCTTGTTTTCCCATCAGGTTACGCTGAACTCACAAGATGCAACCAGTTAAAAATGGCCAAAGAAACAGGAGTTTGTGGTTGTTAAAGGGGGAAGATCCCACAGGCACCAACTTTTCTGCTCCTGCAGCTCCCTGAAGAGGGTGAGACCCCACAGCCATGAGCAGGACCCAGCACTTTTTGGGAAAGAAAAGCCTTAGGACCAACTCCTGAGGGAAAAAGTTCAAGAGGAAAGAGCTGGAAGTTTTTAACTGTAATTTAAACCTTCATGAATAAGTGAAAAGTGGCTGGTTTTGGTGTATCTTCCTATTATTTGAGCCTTGTGATGGGTTTGGGGAGCACAGCCAGAAAGCAAGAGGTGCAAGAGAAGATTATATAAATAAAATTTAAGGGTAATTTTATGGTATTTAACAGGTATATATACATTTATATGTATATAAATTATATATTTTAATATAAATTGTTGTTCCTGTTTTCTAACAGTACAATATTTACATTGCAAAAAATTTTGCATTTTTTACAATTTTTAATCCCCAGCTCGGAATGATTCCTAAAACAGCAGAACACGGCCTGCAAACCAATAAAATCAAAACCCATAGCCTGCAAACCAATAAAATCAATATCCAAGCAGGACAGAGCAGGAATAAAAGGAATAAATTCCCATTCAAGGCCTGGTTTCCCCATTCTCTGTTTATGGATTAAAACCACTGCAGGAACGTGAACCAGAAAATATCCTCCAAAAAAAAAAAAATTTGTCGGTTGCAGTGAAAAGAAAGACACAAAAATAAGCTGAAAAGTAACAAGGTAATTATTTTCAGAGGGAGTTTGTGGAAAGGAGGGAATTAATCCGGGAGAGGGTTCGGTTTTCCCAGCACAAGCACCGCGGCCCTTCGGCCACCAGAGGGGGGTCGGAGCTCGGGAAAGACTCTCCTTACCTGGAGCTTCCCGGGAAACTCCTCCTTCCTAAAGTGACTCCGCTACTCAATGCCGGGAGCAAAGGGGTTGGTAACTCGTTATTAACCAACGGGTGGACATTTACACCCGAAGAAATTAGTTTTAGGGCACCGAATAAGTTACTTTTAGGCCGGAGCAGCCAAGCTGAGCCCACTGTGAGGAAAGTCCTTCTGTGCTGTCGTTTTAACTCTTGCAGTTCAGTGATTTGGTTTCCTTTCACAATGTTTGTATATTTAACAGTTGCTGGCTGATGTTTCCCCTGTGGTCTCACAGTGCTGGCCCAGGTTTTAGGGTCAGTTCAGGGGGAAACTCCATGGTGTTTTCTGAGAGGCCCCTCCAGGGCTGTGTCCGGTTCTGGGTCCTCATGGAAGGGACACTGAGTGGAGCCCTCAACCACAGAAAGTCACAACTTTTATGAGCAAAAACAGAGTTTGAATCAAGTTGAACCAGAGCTGGAAAAGGGCAACTCTTAAGAGAAAGAACAAGGGATTTGTTTAGGTCTTTAGCATGAAGATCTCAGCCGGATTTGGTTGTGCAGATCAGATCAATGCAAAGACAAAAAGCCTCCCCGGGAGGCTCCTACAGAACCCCCATTCCAACCAGGAATCTGCTCTGGAGAACTCCTGGAGGGACTGGCTGATGGGAGAAGAACAAGAACTCAGAGGGGGACAGAGGCACAAAAGACAAGTAGTCAGAAGACTTCAATAAGTTGCCCACCATGAAAGGATAAAGAAGTGACAATTCTGAGCTGCTTGGGCAGAGGACAAGAAAGACTTCAATAAAACAGGAAAGCAGAAGCTACAATGCAGAAAAAAAACAAGGTGGAGATGGAAAAATAAGAGCTGATTCTCTAAAATAGTGTTAGTGGTGCAGAGACAGCTCCGCTGCCATCATCAGGGTGTCCAGGTGATCATTTCCTCTCATGGATAACACCCACACAACCTGGAATTCCGTGAGTTTGGTTTGAAACCACGACCAACCAAGCACTGATGTCACTAAAGCTCCCACAGGGTTGTAACCCTGAAGTGCCTTAAAATGTTTAAGGAACCAGCAACTTTTCTTCTTGACTGACCAACATCACTGGGGAGGTTTGGGGGCACCTTTAACCTGCAAAAAGTCACATAAAATACCTTTGGAGATCCTCACTGTTTATAGGAGCAGATTTACTCTTCCTACTGATTTGCTCTCACTAAAATACAAACATCCTTTGCCAGCTCCCTTCCCTCTGCCATTCTTTGGGGAGACTCTGCCATCAGAGATCTCCAAATCCAGGTATCCAACTTGGTTTGACCATTCCCATCCTCTCTAATCCATTCCTCTTCCTGCAGAAATGTCTTCCCACAGCACCAGAGTTCTCTCTCAAAAGCAGCACATCCTAATCCCTGTGTCCCTTGCAATAGTAAGTGGTAAATGAGCAGTAGCAGAACCCCAATGATAGCACAGCTTTAGATGTTGCTTTTCTTTAAACGGAAAAAAAGTGTATCTTGCTTAATTATATATTTTTGTGCAAACCTCTCTATTCCAAATACACTGCATTAAAACACTGTCCATGAGAACGAGTAATAAAGTAATTATATTCTAACAAGCAGCATAAAAATTAAAAAAAAAATATTATTAAACTCTCTACTTGTAGCATGTACTTAAAATAAGAGGAAAGATTATCTAAGTAGAAGAAACACAATAAATATGTACCAGATGTTTAAAATGAACTTCAAGGAGCTTATTTGTCTACCCATCCTTAAAGAGTCATGAGTTATTTAGTTTAAAAAACAAACAACAAAACAATTTTAGGGAAATAAATGCCCTGAGGCTGCAGTTTATGGTTGTGTAACACACTGAACTGGAGAGGGACTTGCAGTGAATAGGACAAGGAGGAATGACCTTAAGTTGAAGGAGGGCAGGGTTAGGTGGGATATTGGGAAGGAATCCTTGGCTGGGAGGGTGGGGAGGGGCTGGGATAGAATTCCCAGAGGAGCTGTGGCTGCCCCTGGATCCCTGGGAGTGCCCAAGGCCGGGTTGGAGCAAGCTGGGCTGGTG
>JAWWLV010000001.1:115285377-115295804 GCA_035041135.1 Platyrinchus mystaceus
AGCCTGGCCTTGGACACTTCCAGGGATCCAGGGGCAGCCTCAGCTTCTCTGGGAATTCTGTCCCAGCCCCTCCCCACCCTCCCAGGGAAGGATTTCTTCCCAATATTGTAATATAAACTACAGCAAGGAAAATCTCGTTGGGTGTTTGGGTTGGGTTTTTTTGCCTCCAGAGAGGTCCAGAGGGAGACGAGGATTCAACCTGAGGGATTCTAAGGAAAGGTGATGATGTAAAATTCTTGCCAGGATCCAAACACTAAAAAACACCCAAGGAATTCTTGGAGCTTCAGCCAACAACTGTGTTGTGTGGGAAGCTCGTCCCAAGTTCGGCTCAGAGCAGAGATGTTAATGAAGTTGTGACCCCTGAAGGTTTTCAGTTCTTAGGGAGTTCCAAACACAACCGTGTCCTTGGTCTGGGCACAGGGTAATTCCAGTTCCTAAGCACATCCTGAGCATCACATTTACAGGCACCAGAACCACAACCTCCAACCAAGGAGCAAAGGAACTGCAAGGCAAGGGAAGTGAAGAAATAACCCACAAACTCTTTATTTGAAGGTTGAGGTAGCACTGCACTTCAAACTTCAGCATTAGGGTTTAAAGAGAATGTTCTCAGTGAATAAAACCCCCTGTTTCAGGCATGGCAGGAGGATCCCACAGTCAGGGCTCTGGCAAACACACGTGGCAAAGGGAGTGTTTAACAGCCTGACTCCTTCATGGGAAGCAGATTCTAAGGGAAGAAGCTGGAAGTGGCCTCCTTCCCAGGACTGAGGGCTGTGTTAGGCTACTGTGGGAAGAGAGGCTTCAAAAGGGGTGCAAAGCAATGTCACCACCAGCAGGACATCAGCTAAAGCAACTATAGAACAGTATTCAAGATAATAGGATTTTCTGTCACTGCAGTGCTGAATGAGGTGCCCAGAGAGGTTTTGGACACCCCATCCCTGGAAGTGTCCAAGGCCAGGTTGGAGCAACTTGGGAGAGTGGAAGGTGTCCCTGCCCATGGCAGGGGATTGGAATGAGATGATCTTTAAGGTCTCTTCCAACCCAAACCATTCCATGACTCTCTGCATTTGGGAGGGAAGTATAAAACAAGCTCAGTATCTCCCCAAAACCAGAGCCACACAACTCCTCATCCTCATCCAGCGGCTCCAACCGAGTCTGTCTAAGAGTTTAAAACCAGAAAAAAAAGAGCAACATTGTTTATGGTGCTCCAAACTCACTGCAAAAAAAAACCCCAGGGAGTTGGTGGAGAAGGAGCAGAAAGAACCCAAAGCACCTGCTCCTCCTGCTCTGCAGCACCAGTCCTTCTGCCAAGCACGAGGTGAGATCTGCCAAAGCATCTGGGCTGGAAGCAACAGGGTGTTGTTCCCTGGCAGTGCTGTGCCAGAGTGTGCTCAGGGTGCTGAGCTCGGAACTGCTCCAGAATGTCACTCAACCTCCCAGAGGCCCCTCAGAGCTTCCTCAGGGATCGGTAGGAACGCCACGATCCTCAGCGGCTCCTGAGAGCCCGAAGGTGCCTTAAAGGACTTCCCTTCTTTTCTCCTTCCTCTGCCTCGTGGAAGGGTAAGAGGAGGCTTCCCAACATCCCTACAAACAGAAGAGAGTGGACACAAGTGGGAAAATTGCCGTGATTTGTGAGAGGGAAGCGTGGTGGATCTTCAGAGTGCCACGGACAGGCCACCTTTAGCCACCAGTCCAGTGTTTCAGAACGTCCCCAAGGATTTTGCCAGATACCAGAAAAACTTTTCCCTGCAAGAGTGGCCAGGCCTTGGAATAAGTTGCCAGGGAGGTGGTGGAGTCACTGTCTCTGGAAGTGTCCAAGAGGCATCTGGAGGTGGCCCATGGGGAGATGGGTTAGGGGGGATTCTGTCGGTGCTGGGTGAGGGCGGGACTGGATGATCCTGAATTCCAACGCTTGACAACCCTCTCAGTGAGGAAATTCCTCCTGATGTCCAACCTGAGCCTCCCCTGGCACAGCTTGAGGCCGTTCCCTCTCGCCCTGGATCCCCACCTGGCTACAACCTGCTGTTCCAGAAGGATGGGACACCACAGTGTCTTTGTGTTCTCAGCTGAGGATCGAGCCAGGATTTCATTCCTGAGGGTCAGAAGCACATCAGGCACAGTCAGACTCGGAATTCTCATGCTCATCCCTTCCCCTGTCACTGTACTGAGGGCCCCTGAAGGAGCTGGAGAGCAGAGACTCCCTGACTCCTCAAACCTGAGCACAGGGAGGCTTTTCCATGGAGCATCTTCCACAGATGCTTCCAACAACTTCCTGAGGCATTTCTTGTTTTCAAGAACTGATCAGCTCTCACAGGGAGTTCCTACCTTGGAAATAAGGAAAGAGAGGCCTCTGTCAGAGGTCCCATTAACCAAAGGTGCAATACCTGTCTAATTATCTGGTCTTTGATGAAATTCAGATGCTTCATTAGGAGCTGATCTTGAAAGGAGCCCAAATCACTTTGTTTCAGTCGCCTGCTCCACAGACTTGCTCGTGAGACACCAATTCACTTCTCTCTAAATTGATCAAAAGGCTTATCCAGGAGGGAGATTAACCATCTTCCTAATGGTTTGCTGCAGCTTCTTGGAAAGAGGAAGCTCCTGCTAATCTGGTGTGGAGGATAATGTGGATTTTTTTTGATGGCAAAGAGATACTGTTAATAAAACCAGATCCTTGGGAAAAAGTGTGATACAAAGTAAAACGCCGTGTTAAAATCCTGTACCCAAGCTGCAAATACTGAGCAAGTGTTTCCCTGCAAAGTGTATTTGGACTGAAGGAATTCTTCCCTCTGAGGGTGGGGAGGGGCTGGGACAGAATTCCCAGAGAAGCTGTGGCTGCCTCTGGATCCCTGGAAGTGTCCCAAGCCAGGTTGGAGCAACCTGGGCTGGTGGATGGTGGAAGGCTGGAATGAGATGATCTTTAAGGTCCTTTCCAACTCAAACCACTCCACGATTCTGTGATTCTACAAAAGCAAGAATTCCATTTTCTTCTCTACCAATCCCTTCCCAGAAAAAAAAAGATAAAGCAGATTTTTCCTTCCTATTATTCAGCCTATAACTCAGACTTACAGGACACAGATTATTCCTCTTAATACCCACGGAGTGTTTACAGGAATACCTGGAGCCAGAGCGAGCAACTCCAAGGAAAAAGACGTCACTGTGGATCTGGAAGCGTTTTCAACCCAAATCCCTGCTCTAGACAAAGTTAGCTCCCAAATTCTATTTCAGGAAACTGCCTTTTATTGAGGCAGTGGAGTATTCAGCTGGCTCTGTTCTGGTGGCACTTTTATTTTTATTTTTTTTTTCCCTGAGCAGAGAGTGTCAGAATTTTTGCATTTGGATGGCAGCCTATGGAGCCTGGATTTCTCCCAAGGAAAAAAAAAAAACAACAAAAAAACAAACCCAAGTTTTGCTTCTTGCCTTCCCCTGGAGCTCCACATGCCTTCAGACATAAAAGAAAACACCAAACAAACAAACAAAAAAAAAAAAATCAACCCACAACAACTACTTTTTAGCCTTTCTGGGGATGCAACCACCGGAATCTTTGTAGGGAAACGAAGCCCAACGTGGAATTTAAACTGAAGGGGCAGAATCCTCACTTGAAAACTGATCCATTGATTTGGGTGTTAAACAGCCTCTTTTTTTTTCTGAGGAAGATCTCTTTTCTCCAGAAGAGAAGTCATGAAGACCCCCCCAAAGCCCATAAAGTCAGAGTAAAAGAACGATTTGATGGATACAGTTTCTTAAAAGATGGAGGAAAAGATGAATTTTCCAAGGAAACCTACAGGAAAACACACAAAATTCTCTTTGGCTTTGTGAGGAGGAAGCAAAGGAATCTTCCTGCAGCTCCAGGTCAGCAAAAAAAAAAAAGTTATAGATAGATGTATATTTATATATTATGTATAAATAATAAAATGTAGAACAAGAGGGGGAAAAAAGGGGAAGAAAAAATCAAGGGGGGGGGGGAAATCACTCTTGTTCTGAGACATCTCCAAAGGGAAAGGAAAAAGGATTTAAGGGACTTAAAAGTTGAGGGATCGTGGAAGCAGCAGCAGGTTCAGCTGGGCTGAGGAATCCGTGCCCAGATCCACGATGCGGTGTGTCCATCCAGCGTTCCAGCACTCCCAGCACTCCCAGCACCCGCTCCAGCTCTCCCCCAGTAACTCCTGGGAATGTGTGGCAGTCAGCAGGTTCCAGGAATCCTTTCCCAACAGGCAGCTCTCAGTTGTCCAGGCTGGGACAGTGACCCAGCACAGATGTGGCTGTTCCACGGGATCGGGAATGGTCAGTTTGCTGACGGAAAAAAGGGGCCTTTTTGTGGGTGGATTTTTATTCTTAAATCTCCTCTGCCCACTCTGCTCCTTACACTTACAAACACTTCTGCCAGGCTGGAGGAAAACTCCTTCCAAGCAGCAAACCAGGAGAGGGTCAGTTGTGAACCCATCGGTGTAAAAGATGCAAAGAGAGGTGGAAGGAAAGGAAAACACGACAAAAAACTGTCTGAGAACTGCAGTGCCTGGTCAAGATTTGGGCTGCTGAACATGTTCCTTTGCAAAGACACACAGACATGCCAAGATCTTCCCAAACTGCTCTAAATTACAGCACACAAAAACACCTTTTATTTTCTCGGTTATTTCTTTATCATTATTATCTTAATGCTGGAATCAAAGTTTGCCTTCGACATCTCAGGTTGCCCAGAGAAGCTGTGGCTGTTCCTGGATCCCTGGAAGTGTCCAAGGCCAGGTTGGAGCAACCTGGGCTGGTGGAAGGTGTTCCTGCCCATGGCAGGGGGTGGAATGAGATGATCTTTAAGGTCCCTTCCAACCCAAACCCTTCTGGGATTCTCTGACCTCAACGGGTCAATTTGGAAAAACTGAGGTTTGGAGAAAATTCCACAGATATGAACATTTAGGTTTAAAAAGAAACACTGGTTTATTTATACCACCTTGTGAGACCAAGGCCCAGAAATACATTTCAGCTGCATTCCATGGATGCATCATTTCACTCAGTGAGGTCTCTGGGAATTACTCAGCATTAGGAAATGATTGTTTCGTTCTACAGCTCAAAGTCTTTGAATTTTGAACTTAAGACATAAGAATAAATCAATTATTGTCTTTTTTAGTCTTTAAGGACCTAAGACACAGCCTACCCAAAGCTTCATCTTACCATAAACACTCCCTAAAGTGAAGCTGTAAATGGAATTTTGATGGACATCTTTTGCTTTTCGATAAACTTTAGGAAGTGAAACATTTCAAAGGGCAAACTCCAAACTAGCACAAGGCCTCTGGATTATTGGAAGGTACTTGGTAAACATATTTGGTGGGGTTTTTTTTAATTTATTATGTATTTTATAAGCTGATATAAGACATGTAAGCCACTACTCCACACCTACAGGAAAATCCCACCAGTTTTATATTCAGTCCAACTCACAGAGAAGGATCTGATGGACTGAGAGACACTGATGGCAGGTCAGAGCTCACATTAATATGGCAGGAGAACTGTAGATACTTTTCCTAAGATATAAAAACCTGCAGGATCAGTTCATTCCATTTAGGCACATTCAGGACCTTGGATGGAGGAGCACGAGGATGGATGACATTCCTACTACAGATAACCTAAAAAAACCCCCACTTTTTGGGTTTCTATAATTGCTGTTTTGTGTGCAGGGATGTTCATGGATTGCCAGAGAGTTTTGTGTTCCCCTGGGATGGTGGGACAGCCCTGAGGGACTTCAGTTTTGGAGGGTTTAGCAAATTTGAGGGTGGATTCTCTGTTCACACGTGAAGTGGATTCATTCAGACAGTGAAATACAAGTCAAGAGTTTGTGAAAGAAAAAAAAGAAAACAGAAGATCCAGAACCAAGAAAAACTTAATGCTGTGCTTTTATCCTGTTTTTTTAAGGGATCTATAATAACCAATGTGTCAGGAAAAGGCAGGAACCAAGAGATTCCCACAGGGAAGGAAGAAATCCAGAACAAATCTCTCTTCTCTGTCTGGAACAAAATTGTTGCCACCTGTTCCACCTTCACCTGTCCAACAGCTGGTCCTGTCTGAATGAACCACAATCCAGACCTCCAAAGATATTTGGGGACTTAGCAGAGCTGGATGGGGGTGTCCATGAAGTGCTTTTCCCAGGATAACTGGAAGGTCAGAACTTCACATTTGCCACCACAAACACAAATGATTGTTTCTTGCTCTCTAATCTAATCATTGGCCTTAAGAGCTTATCAGCAAATGCATGTTTTGGGGAATAATGAGAGTGATTTTCATCACAATGACAATCTGAGAGCTGAAACATCCTCGGTTTTACGACATTTTAAGCTTTACTGTGTTCTGAGGACAGAAGGGTTTAACCAAACCCTCTCAGATGATGTCTTAGGTGATGTCAGACAGCTGCAAGAGTGGCCTTAAGTTGTCTTATCCAAGCCTGGACAGCTGAGTTCACACTGACACATGGAAATCACCACAAACCTGGTGAGAGGAATTTATTCCCTCATGGATAACCTGGCAAAAACTCTGTCAGCAAGGCTGATGGATCTTATTGGCTTTGGAAAGCTGGGAATGCACCAGCCTGGCATCCCAGTTAGAACATCTGGACACCACTGCCTGGAACAGCTTCTGATATGAACATTAAAACCATCTATCAGGGAATGAATGGAACAGGAAACAGCAGGCTGACTAAAACAGAGAAATACAGACTTTAAGAAGTCAGAATGTCCCAATTTCAGCGAGATTTAGGAAGAATATTTGCCCAGTTCTTGCCTGATAAAGGATTACACACAGAATTCCTACCAAGAACTACCAGGTACTGAGACCTGGCTGTTAAGAGCCATCCTATGGCTGTACTTTAGCCATCCTCTGTACTTTAAAACCTAACCCCAAATTAATACAACTCCCAGGGATGGAGGGAGAGGTTATTTCCACCTGGCTGCACGATTTACAAAGCAGGATGTCTCCCACAAACATTTGCTCCCCTGCTTGTGGATTTTACAGACTATGCTCAGGAACTGAAGTGGTGCAAGTTTAAGTTAAGCTTGTCCAGTGACAGGTCTGGTCTAAACTGATGAATTTTGGGTTTTCTGTCTCCAAAAAGGGTGGTGAGGCTTTGGCAGGGGCTGCCCAGGGAGGTTTGGAGTGCCCAGCCCTGGAGGTGTCCCAGGAAGGGCTGGATGTGGCACTCAGTGCTCTGGGATGAGGTGGGGATGGGGCACAGGGGGGATCCCTGGGCTGGGAGGGCTTTTCCAACCTCAGGCATCCCATGAAATACAAATAAAGCTATTTCTGCCCCCAGGGATGAATGCAAGGCTTCAGATGAGACTCTCAGAAAGCTGCCAGTGCCAGGGCCATGGAAGGAGCTCCAGGCAGGTACAAAGCAAAGGCTTCCCCAGAACACAGGGACAGATTCACCTCAACACCCACCCTCGCTCCTCCCTTCACTCCCAAAGCTCCCAAGCCAGCAAAGAGGATCAATCCATGACCAGTTTTCCCCCAAAAGCCCAGGGGACAGGACACAGAAGCTGTGCTGCCCAAGGTGATGCTCATCCCAGAGAAACACCCAGCACAAGTCCAGGGCTCCAGGAGCAGCTCCAAAGTCCATCCCACAAGTGCCTCACCCAAGAGAACCTTTACTTTTGATTCACAGACTGAGCTCTGACATCACCAGGGCCTTTTTGCCACTCCAGCTGCTCCTCTGATGACTTTAAATGCTGCAGAAAGACTCTGGATTTGCAGTGTTTTGCTCATGGAGACCCTGGGCCTTCTCACCAACCATTCTGGAAGTGTTCAGTATTTTTAATAATTAATGTTGCACTTTTTCGTCTGAATTTTAATTTTTTAATGGTTCAAAATCAAATTTTTCTCAGGTCTAAG
Source organism: Platyrinchus mystaceus (assembly GCA_035041135.1). NCBI lineage: Eukaryota > Metazoa > Chordata > Aves > Passeriformes > Tyrannidae > Platyrinchus > Platyrinchus mystaceus. The sequence continues at coordinate 115,293,241 of JAWWLV010000001.1, forward strand.
TGAGACTTTGCCCTCAGAAATAGGTAACAGAAATAAATTCCAGCCTTGCAACAGAACTTTCCATCACAAAGAAACGTCCTCAGCACTTAATGCTTTGCTGAAAATTAACAACTCCCAGAGTTTTTAAAAGAGGGCCACATGAAACAGGAGACAAACTGGATAGAAATTACTTCTCCAAATTATTAACACTATATATATAATAAGGAAGGCTCCTAAAGATTTTCTGGGTTAGATGCTCTGCTCTGTTCCTGTGTAAGGAAAGCAGAATTCTCCACCAGGAGAATTTGACATTCCATGTCCAAAGCCTGGAACGGGATCTCTGTCATTTGTTTGCTCTCAGATGAGGGCTGAGGCTGAGAGCTGAAATCTTCAATCTACCTGAAATCTTGAGCCATTTTGGAGGAGGGGAACAAACTAAAAAAAAGAAAAAAAAAAAAAAAGCCCTTTTTCTTTTAAATAGGCAACTTCTTTTTAAATATGGATGCACGAATCTAACTTTAGCTGTCCAGGTTTTCACATTCCTGATCTCAAATACAGAAAGTGGAGCATTAATTTAGTCTCTTGACTTCAAGGTTATCATTCATTGAGGTCAATGACTCCTTCTCTGAAAAGCAGAACTTCCACTGTCGATATGAGAATCGTTGCCCTTCACTGAGTTAACTTCACCCAACTCCTTCCTGGCTGATTTCTCCCAAAATCCAGGCAGAAGTGCAGCACAATCCACTCCTAAAAAAGGGATTTATCTATGGAAAAATAGTGGTTAACCCTGCAAACACCCAAGCCCTCATTAGCTGGTTACATTTAAAACTTCCCCTCCTAATGAGCAGCCCCGGCTCGTCCTTTATTTTATCGGTGTCTCGTGTTTATGTCAAACTTCTGCTCGGCCAAGACCTGAATATCCCCCAAAAACTGCCTGAAAAACAAGAGTCCAACGTGTGAACAAGTCACTGAGGGGCAGATTCCAACTGGAATCAAAGCCACACACCAGAAACGAGGCAGTCCCAGCCCATGCCCCGCTCCGGGAGGGAACGAGCACACGGGGCAGATGTTTTGCTCCTTCCCAACCCAACCCCGGGTTTCTGCCAACAACATTCCCCTCCCAAAACACCCTCCAGGGGTGCAGTTACTCCAGGGGAACCAGGAGAAGACACCTCAGAAAGTTTCTGGAATTCCCTGGTACAGAATTCCCTGAGCCAGTCCAAAGGCAGGGCTGGGGTTCAAAACACGGAGCAGCGACGTGGTCGCAGCTTTTTCTCACAGGGTTTTTTTCCTGCTTTGTTTTGGGGTTTTCTATTTTTTTTTTTACTACTGACACACATAAAAACATTCTTTAAAGCTTCTACAGGCTCAGTGAAATCAGTGGCTCAAATATCAGCACCATGAGACGTGAGAGACACGGCCCAATTCGAAATTTTTGTGCTATTCTTACATAAAACCGACACCTGAACACTTTGCAGATTGGAAACTCAACCCAGTCCAAGAACTTCCCAGAAGTTTCTACTCTGGAATTGTTATATTTTAGGAAGCAATACAGCTGGGGAAAGACAGGTATCCATGCAAGGATTGATTATTTCATTGTTCTTGCACTGTTCTAATTGAAAACATTGGATTGGCTTTTTTTTTTCCCTTTTCCAACCACGAATAGTTTAATTTTTTAAAGTTTTTTTAAAGTTAAGAGCACCTCCAGTGTTTTATCAAACAACACACCATCGCTTTTGCCTGGTTCTCAGCACCTCTGGTGCATTCATTACCACCTCAGTGAGGATAATTTGACATTATGTTGCTCTGTTTTCTCACAAAGGTAAAGAAAAGAAGATTTTAACTCTTCAAAAGTTTAAAAACCAGACAACTCAGTATTTTTAGGTACATATTCCCAGGTCAAAAAGTCAAAGCCAGAAAGCTGTTATAAAACCAGAGGATTTTTATAAGGAATCTCCACAGAGAGGAGGGGGAACAGAGTCACACTGGGATTGAAAGGAGCAGGATAAGATGTAGCAATAATTTTGGAACATGAACTTCTAACCACAAGGTGAATCCTTCTCTGAGGGAACACAGCACCATCCCAAACTGCCAGGATAACTACCACCATAACTCCAACCCTTAGGTTCCTTCCCTTCCCAAAACGTCCTGGAGAGACTTTCAAAGAACAAAGAAGTGAAAAATTCCCATTCTGGAAATTTTCTTTTAATCACAAACCCCATTCTCAGGCGTCACCTGATGGCACATTATTCCCTGTGTTACCACAACTTGCACACCTGAAACAGTAACTTGGCTTTTCCTACAACAAGCCCAACTTTGCTTATTGTGTTTCTGGGAAAGCCAGGACAGATCCTTAAAAGTCTCCAAGGAAACATGGAATCATAGGATGAGTAAGGCTGGAAAAGAGCCCCGAGATCACCGAGTCCAAACAGTTCCATGTCCCCAAGCGCCACATCCACTGTGAGGACTCCAAACCTCCCTGGGCAGCCCCTGCCAAGGCTTCACCAGCCTTTCCAGCAAGAAATTCCTCCTCATGTCCCACCTGAGCCTCCCCTGGCACAGCCTGAGGCCGTTCCCTCTCCTCC
>JAWWLV010000001.1:115328969-115340762 GCA_035041135.1 Platyrinchus mystaceus
ATAAACCAGATCACAAATGGTTGTCTTGGGGGAAGTATTCATCTTTCTTTTCATTGTAAAGAAATATCCCAACACTGTTTGTGTCCTGAAAGGTTCCTGAGATCCTGGAAAACCAGGAAGTCTATTAGAGTTCAGTTTATGTTGTTGGTTCTCTGTTTCAACCTAAACCACCTTAACATTTCTCTTTGCAGCCTATTCAGATTATTAACAGCACTATTGAAATGGTGAAACCAGGGAAGCTTCCCAGTGGCAAGACAGAAATTCCCTTTGAATTTCCACTGCAGATGAAGGGGAACAAAGTCCTGTATGAGACATATCATGGTGTGTTTGTCAATATTCAGGTAAGCTCCTCTCTGCAAAAATCTGCACTTTCATCTGCACAACGTGCTCTAAAGCATCTCCTAATCCCTGGAAATGGAGGATAAAGTTTGGTGGTAGAAGTTTTCACAGGGCAGAGGGTTTGGGGAGATGGGGAATAACATTCCCTGCCCGAATCTGTATGGAATTTGTGCTGTTCACAGACTCTTGGGGAAATTCTCTTTTGAAATGTGACCTTTTTGGGGGTTAAAAATTGTGTTACCATAGGTGGGTTGGTTGGTTGGTTTAGTGGGGGTTTTTTGGGGTTCTTTTGGTTTTGTTTTTGAGGGAAGGTTTTTCCTCACCCATCTCATGAAGGTAAATGTTGTGTTAGACAGTTAATTCTTTTATTACAATCTAAAATTCAAAAAAACCCAACCTAACAAACCACACCACCCCCCATTAGCCTGTCACAAGTAACTAAAACAAACAAATCCCTTGGTTTTTTGTCTTTTTTTAAGGACTTCCATCTATTTTTTTCAGTTTTGGTTTTCTTACCCCTGGCACATCTGCTGTTTGTGGTGGGTTTGTCAAAAATGGTGCAGAACTGGTTGAGTTTCTTCCCATATCCCAAACAACTTGCTGTGATCAGTAGCAGTTGGTTTAAGGGGCACTTTAATGGGGAACATTTGGCTTGTTCTGTCATTCCCTCTCTCCTCTTTGTAGCTTCTCTTGAGAAGCTGGGGATAAAATGCCATCAAAAAATTAATAATTTAGATTTCAGCCAAACTTTGAGCCCTGCTCTCCTGAGGAGGAAAATGTGACACCGAGCTGCTGGTTAAGAGACACTTCCTAAACCTCTGTCCAAGGCCTGGGCAGTTTAATTAAGCTTCTCTTTCTTGATTTAGGGATTAGTTGTGGGTTCAAGACTCTGTTCTCATGCAGAGACCTTTTAATTATACACTGATGGGGAGGTTTGGGGCCAAGAAGGAGAAGTGAGGGGACCAAATCCCTGCTCTGAGGGCACCTCTGTTCACCAATTCCTCATCTGGAAAGAAGGAATTCAAACCAAACAACAACAAAACCCTCATCCCAACAAATTCCCTGTCCTGTGAGGACACTCAGAGGTTTTGTTAGAGATCCTGAAGTTTGGGATTACTGGGATAACTATTTTCAGCTGCTGGTTTATGGCTCCCCTTTTAGGGGAGGAAATGGGCAGCAAATGAACCTCATTGCCTGGTTTTACTGCAAACTTTAAGCTCAGCTGGGTGGTTAAAGACAGTTCCCCATTAAATACCCACAGAGCTGTTACCACTTAAACTCAACCCCCCAATAAATTTAAAATTAGGGGGGCTGTGAATACACTGTGACAATAATCCCTTATCCAGAGCAGAGGGGAAAAGCAGTTCCAGAATCACCCCGAGCTGGATGTAACAGCAGCAACATCCTGCACAGAGGGAAGATGAGAAGCTGAAAGAGGGAGGATAAATCTGAACTGGAGAGAGAATAAATATGAATTAAAGCTCTTTTTTTCCCCTGTGTCATCCCATTCCCACCAGTACACCCTGAGGTGTGACATGAGACGCTCTCTGCTGGCGAAGGACCTGACTAAGACTTGTGAATTCATTGTCCACTCCCTGGTAAGTGAGATTTGGGGGGGGTGTTTTTTCTCCACTTAAAGTGAAGTTTAGAAGGTTAGAAAACTAAGTGAAACAGTGCAATTTGTACTGGTGACACGTGGGATCACAGAAGTGTAAAATCAGGGAATCTCCTGAGTTTGGAAGGACCCACCAGGGTCATCAAATCCAGCTCTTGGCTGTGCACAGGACACTGAGAGCACTGTCCAAAATATGTGAGTGAAGGTACAAACCCCAGAACAAACCCACCCTGAAGAGCTGAGCTGACAGTTCTGGTGACAACAACCCATTTCTTTGGATTTGAAAGGAAACAGGACAAAGAGGATTCAGATTTGAAGATGGTTTTACAGCACCCTGAGTTTATTCTCTTGCTCATCCTCTCAGTTCAGGAACAATGGGGTGGTTGGATAAATATGATGTCATTCCTCTGAACACTGTTCCAAATTAGCTCAGGAGTTCTCAGCCAAAGGTTTTGAGGCACCCACAGTGCCTGTCCTAGAAATGGGGGGGGTTTGGTGGGGAAGAGAAAATTCCTGATTCCTGCTCTTCAGAGGAGCAGTTATGATTTAGAGCCCTGACTCCAGAATCAAAGCTGGGACTGCCTCAGGTTGGAAATCCCAGGATCAAGGCTGGAAGAGACCTTCAGGAACATCCAGTCCTACCATAATCACCCCTAATCCACGAGCCCAAGGATCCCATCCTGCAACACTTCCAGACATTGTGACTCCACCACTTCCCTGGGACACTTATTCCAAGGCCTGACCACTCTGGCAGGGAAAAAAATTGTCCCTAATACCTAATCCTTGTAGGATGAGGTCTGACTGTCTCCCAGGAAATGCTTTGCTGGTTGTTTGAAGTTCCTATATCAGATTTGGGTCTGTTTTTTGTTGATTTGTGCCTGTCCAGAGCAGCTCAGGACAGTACAGACCTAATTAAACACCTCTTGTTCCACATAAAACTTGCTGGAACATCCTGTTTGTATCATTCCTTTGAACTCCAACAGGACAGTGAATATGGGAATCTTTTGTTTTACTTATGACTAGTGGTGGAAATATGTTATTTTAGTTCTGTAATGCCTTTCTAAAAAGATTTAGTTTGGTGTTATAAACAAGTTTGTGGTAAGATTTCATTATGTCCTGAAATATATGATGCTACATTTTATTGGTCCATTATTACATTATAAGTGAGCCACACTTTGTCAAAGCAGTGAAAAATTACATATCCTGCAGTTTTCCTGGTTTTATTTCTTGTTCCCACCACAGCACTTGGGAGATCACAAGTCAGTAAATCACGGATCTCTCAGTCAGGGTGAATTAATGAGGTTTTACTGAACATATAATTCTCACTGTCAGTGCTCAATGCACCATTTCCCTTAAGCTTCTCCTCTGCCAGAATTTGTCATTTTGGGAAAACACAGCCAATTTTTTGCTAATCTCTTCCATCTTGCAGCTGGGCAGCAGCAGCTACTTGGAATTCTTAAGGAGTGAGGGCAGATCCTACCAAAGAATTCCAGTCCAGCCCATGGATGGTGGATAAGGAGAGTTTATGCAGCACGTTGGTCCTGCCCAAATTTAATAACAAAAAGAAACATTTCCAGGGACGTGTGAAATGAAATTATTTATCCATTAAAAAACGTGAAATTTAACTTTTTCCCCCCTCCAACATTCTGTATGCTTCAGATAGTGTATTCCTGCTTTTCCAGCTGGTTTGGAGCAGCCAAATGTTGTGTATTTTGATATTCCCTGGATGTTTTGGGGATCAGAGCTCCCAGGTTAACTCTGTCCTTCCTTGCAGTCACAGAAGGGGAAGCTGCTGCCCAGCCCTGTGGACTTCACAATCACTCCTGAAACTTTACAGAACGTTAAAGAGGTAAAAGGATTTCCTGTTATTTTATTTTAAATGTAACGTTTGTGTGATTCTGATGAGACCAGGGCAGTGATTAAATGCTGCCCTGCAGATAATCAGCTCTTTTCACCCCCTTCTTTTTCACTTTTCTAAGCAATAAAGTGATTCTGCCTCGTGTTTCACATCATGAAAGGTGGAATTTTGTTCAGTAACCATTAGATATTTGTATCCTTTTCCTGAGGGAAAGGGGGCAGTGGAGCAAGGGAAAACCATGTAGAGCCAAAAGCCCTTAAAAATGTGTATTTTGGTCCTTGGTTATGCCTTTTTTTCACATCCTCGCGTGGCTTTGGGAAGCCTGAAAGAGGGCAGGATTAGCTGGGATATTAGGAAGGAATTCTTGACTGTGAGGGTGGGGAGGGGCTGGGATAGAATTCCCAGAGAAGCTGTGGCTGCCCCTGGATCCCTGGAAGTGTCCAAGGCCAGGTTGGACGGGGCTTGGAGCAGCCTGGGCTGGTGGAAGGTGTCCCTGCCCATGGCAGGGGTGGCACTGGATGGGCTTTAAGGGTCTCTTCCAACCCAAACCATTCTGGGATTCTATTCCTGCCACTCTCCCTCCTTCACAATGAGCTTCCAACTCCTGGCTGAACTGTAATAGCCAAGTGCTGTCAGTTCATCCCAGGAAAATTCCATCCCTTGGGTGAATGGAACGAGCAGGAAGGATGCAAGGCAAGGGAGGGGCTTGTAGAGATACCCTAATGCAGATGGATCAGGATGCAGATTGAAAAAAACTTATTTAAGCTGATTTCTGAACTCCTGAGTTCTTAACCCTGGAACTTTGGGGCATTTCCTCCACATTTTGATAACTCTCTGTAAGGTGTATTTTTTTTCCTTACTCTGCTCTTACAAGGGTGTCTTTTCCTCAAGAGTTGGACTGGGTGATCCTTGTGGTGGGTCCCTTCCAGCTCAGAATATCCTTGTGATTCCATCTTTCCAGAGAGCCTCCCTCCCCAAATTCCTGATCAGAGGGCACCTCAATTCCACCAACTGTGTGATCACCCAGCCCCTGACTGGGGAGCTGGTGGTGGAAAGCGCCGAGGCCGCCGTGAAGAGCATCGAGCTGCAGCTGGTGAGAGTGGAGACCTGCGGTGAGTGAGAGTCCCTGGGCATGGAAAATGCAGGGAACAGCCCCCAGGAATTCCCCCCTGTGCTTGTCCAGCTTCCATCTGGAACACTGGGACAAGCCAGAGAGCGTTAAAATGACCTTCAGAAACACGGTTTGCACTTGGAATGGAACAGTCTGGTCAATTTAAATAACTCCAGGACCCTTAACTTGCAGCTCAAAGCACACCATTACATCATTCCCCCCAATCCCAGTGTATCTCTGCTGCTTTCTCTCACCTCTTCCCCTTCCCCTCCTCTCCCTGTTCCTCTGCCCCTTGCCCAGGCTGTGCTGAAGGTTATGCCAGGGACGCCACGGAGATCCAGAACATCCAGATCGCCGACGGCGACGTCTGCAGGGGCCTCCCCATCCCCATCTACATGGTGTTCCCCAGGCTCTTCACCTGCCCCACCCTGGAAACAACCAACTTCAAAGTCGGTGAGTGTGGGGGGACTTGTTGCTCTGGAGGCATTTTTTCCATCAGGGATGAGTTTCTGGTTCTCCTTCAGCAGGTAAGGGGATGAATCCGGCGCTGCAGGAAGGACCAGGGACAGCCATGTGTTTCCCTGGAGGGGTTTCCTGAACAGGATTTTACAGATTGAGAAAATACAGCCCAAATATTTCCAATACAAACACTTGAGCAGCCATTAAGCTACTTCTGACTCACAGAATTCCATGATAAAGGGACTAAAATTGCTAAAAATTGCATGTAATGAAACACTTGAATAATAATCCAAGAATAGAATCCCCTCTTTTCCTCAGCACTGAGAACCCCTCTTTCCATTTCCTCTCTGTTTTGTTTCCCACTCTCCTGCTGGAAGCCCTGGAAGCAGGAAAGTTGGTCTGGGTGGGACTTTGCTTTTCTTGACCTACACCACCTGCTCCTCCCTGCTGATTGTGGCCAAAGTCCAGCATTTTTCTTAAGAAAATGAGGATTTTCCTCACTTGCTCAAATAATTACTGCAAGAATCACTTGGCTAGTTTGTATTTCTTCCCTCCATCCAGTGGGAATCTTGGTACAGAATCTGTGTGCAGTAATTCTCCCCAAAATATTCTTATTTTTTGCCATTTTTAGCTCTTGAATAGCAATTTAAATTGTTAGTCTGGGATCTGCTTTTATTTATAAGAAGTATCTTAAAAGACTCTTTAAAAAAGGGCAGTTATTTTCAGTTTATTTTGATTTCTGCTTCCCTGCTTTTATTAGCTCTGCCTGGCTTTGTCTTGTCTCCAGCTGGGATTGATTATTGATCTGATATTGGCTTTTGGCTTTGAATGACACAATATTGTATCTAAAGAGTAGATTTTTCTTCAGGAATTTTTGTTCCACAGTTTGCAGATCTGTTGTATTCCAGTTTCATTTCCTAAGGCTGTTAAAAGCTGGCAAGAGGGGAGGAATCTCTCCTGGGCTTCTCCCACTTCCATGCTTCTAACCAGCATATTTAGGTGTCTTTCCCAAAACATTTTGCCCCTTGATGTGTGAAATCTGCTGCCCAAAAGACTTTGGGTCACTGACAGATGAATCCAGAGGAATCCCAAAGATCAGAACAAGGCAGGAATTCTCTAGGAACTGTCCAGGGTGTGGGATCAGGTTGTGCCTGGTGTGAGAGCAGGAGGAGCTCCTGCCCTTCCTCCTGCTGCTGGGATCCAGGATCTCCTGGAATTCTCTCCCTTTTCCTTCCCCCTTCTCCCAGAGTTCGAAGTGAACATCGTGGTCCTTCTGCACGACGACCATCTCATCACTGAGAACTTCCCACTGAAGCTCTGCAGGATGTGAAGAACCCAGGCAAGGATTTCCTGGGAAAGGCCAACATTTCTGAGAGGAAAAGTGGAACTCCATCCATGCCTGACTCCAGCTGGAACCTCCTCACTCCCTGTGGGCACTTCTGGTGCTTTCAGTTCTCTGTTCAGCTTTCCAAGACTTCCCCAGCCTGGTGCTGACAGCCCACCTGCACTTCCCAATCCAGGTGTCCCCCTGCCTCCATCCACCCTGTTATCCCCACTTTTCCTCAGGAAAAACCCTGAAGGAATGATTTTGCAGCTTTCTGCAACTGCTGTAAGTATGCAGGAAGTTTCTCTCCTTGTTGAATTCCATCATATTTGTTCCAGAATCCTTTTGAATCCTGTTATATCCACAGTGGGAGGGCATGGGAATTGTGATATAATGATAAATAGGGTCTTTGAAGGGTTAAAAAATGGTGCTACAACAGTGGGAGGTCCTGATGTGGCATCAGTGCCACAAAATGGGGGTGAAATAAGTGAAGTAACACCAAGGAAATTCTGGTCAAATTGGGAACATGAGGCTGTGCTGGAGGAATAAATTCAACTGTGCAGCTTAAAGGAACTTTAGAGGCAAGAAATAACCTTCCCAACAGGAACAGGTTGTGGAGTTGGGGGTTGTTTTAATGGAACAGAGCCACAAGTTCATTTTAACTGTGAGTTTTCCAAGAATTTTCCCTGTGGGGTAGAGAAAGGCTCAGTTATAAGGTATTGTGGGAGCTGGAAGTGTAAAGGTGACCTCCTGAAAAGGCAGAATTAAGAAACCTGCTCCAAGTCCTTTCCTTTGGCTTTATCCAGGACAGTGACATTCCAGGGGTGGCCCTGGTGTTTTAGGGGAGCTGAAATTTTTAGGGGAGAGGGAAAAGTGCTGTTCAATCAAACTTGACACTTTTCCTTAAGACCAGGGGATGGTACAGGGTGATGATTTTTGGGAAGTGAAAGCCACTCTTTGTAGTCCCCAAGCAGCAACTTCCACCTCCTGTTGTCCCAAGGGATGTGGAAAGAGGGGCCCCAGCACCTGGATTAGGGCAGCTGCAACCCCCAAAAAATACTGGGAGCTGAAAAGGGGGCAAGTGCTGGAATTCCTCAGGCTCTGGAATTATTTACTCACCAATAACTCAGCAGAAATGTTACACAAACCCCAACCCTGCATGAGCTGCAGCAGTAATTTTAATTTCTTATTCAAGTGCCAATTAATACACTGATTAATCACAGAGTAGTTTAAAACTTCAGCTGGAGGATATTTATCACTGGGGGGAACAAGTGATCCCTAGAATTAGCTAAGGAGCTCAAAATCCAGTTAATGCTGCCTGGATTCAGACAACAGGAAAAATCTGATTTTCAGTTTGAGATTTTCAGTCTCTGCTCCTCATTTTTTGGCTCTTGGAGGCAAATCAGACAGTGCTGAAGGTGCTCTGGCAAGTTCAGACTCTGAAGGCAGTGGGAAAACCATTCTTTGAGCTCTTTAAATTCTGCCCCTCACTGGTCACCAATTCCTGCCCAGAATACAGATGTTTCTTCAGCCAAAATAAAAATCCTGTCATTCCCATTTAAACACATCAGCTCTTCAACAGTGGGGGAGAAATTCAAACCCTATTTGGAGGGCTTGAATTAAGGAATCCATTAAAAAATGGATCCAACTGTATTCCAGCTCCATTCACGTGAACACTTAAAAATTCCTGCTTCAAAATATTACTGAAAGTCAGTATTTTAAACAGTTTGAGTTTATGCAGAGAGAGGAGCTGCAGGGATGAACTGCACTCAAAAAGGGCCTGATTGGAATCCTGCAGTTCAGCTGGAATTGTTGATGCCAGAGGAAGGGAATGTCTTGGCTCTTCCAATTCTGCATTTGGGTCTCCTGCTTGTCTGATATTAGAATTTATTTGCAGTGTGGATTTGCTACTTTTCAATTAAATAATTAAAAAATAATTTAAAAAAGGCCAGTTTTATGTGCTGCCAGCCCTGAACTACATCAGCTTCCCACACTTAGGCAGCAACCAGGAAAAGTGCTGGATCTTGGAGTCTGTGCCTTAATGCCAAGTGTTAAATTAAATCCCAGCTCAGCCTGAGCTCTGTCACCACTGCCAATAAAACCAGGGCTCTGGTGCTGTTGCTCAGCTCTGGGGTTTTACTCTGCAGCCACTCTGCATCTTATTATTATGATTACTATTATGATTATTATTATTATTATTATTATTGTTATAAAGTGATGAAATAAAGGCAGCACTAGGTGCATTTGTTCCATGCAGGAAGCTCAGGGAAGTCTTCAGGAAGGAGGGCGTGGACACGGCAGATGGGGCAGGTGCTGGAATGTTCCTTGAGCCACGTTCTGATGCACTGCAAGGACAGGGAGAGGGGGAGGAGGCAAAAGCTGGGGTTAGAAAAAACCTTCTCCAGTTCTAATCTGTTTATTCTGCAAGAAGAAATCAGCAGTAAAGAAATAAGGGAAAGGGGAAAAGTCACAGACAGGAACATGGGAGTTATTCTGGCATAATCCTGACTTTTTATATTCCCACTGTCAGGTGGGAAATGTAGGGACAGCCCAGTCCAAACTGCAAACAATCCAGATTTATTCTCTGAAGGATCCCTTTAAATTCACTCTGATGAATTATCACTTTACTTTAAAAAAAAAAACCCTAAAGCTTTCTGACACATTAAAACCGCCTCTTAGGGCGAGTTTGGGGTACAAAGGATGGAAAAGCAAATTGTGCCCAGTTGTTTAAGCACTGGGGGAGTGGATGGAGAGTTCAGAAAGGAGACCAGAACTTACTTCTCTGTGGAAGTGATGGCCACACTCCAGTTCACACGAGTCTCTGCTCAGCTCGTCGTGACATATCGTGCAGGGATCCTCACTGGAGGCCTGCACAGGGAATGCTCAGTTATTTGAAAGCAAATTCCACCAAGTCAATTAGTTTACTGACTTTACCCAGGTCTATTTAAAGCTTTTCTACCCAAAATAAACAAGCCAGTTATTTTTTTTTTTTCCCCAGCAATGCCCTGATTATTTCATGTCCTGGACAAAGCAACGACCTCACCGGAACAGAGGAAAACTTACTGCATTGTCCTGCTTCTTCCATTTAGCTTTAGGTGTTGCTCCAACATTCCCCCAGGGCTGGAGGTTTGGCTGAGATGGGTTTTTATTTGAGGTGTTTTTAGGTGCAGGTCCTGCTCTGGAGGGACTGGGGGAATTTCCTTCTGCTCCGGTCGGGGCTGCTGGGGCAGAGACTCTCCCTGGTGTCTGAGCAGACAAAGAAAGGAATCTGGAGTGAGTTTGTATGTAGAGCTGGACAGCAAAGGGCAGTTTTTGTCCTTTGGGGCTGTGCTGCTCTGTTCCCTCTGTCAGAAGATTCCCAGGAAGAGGCAGCAGCTCCACCCCTCCGTACCTGGCTCTGCTGGTCCAGGATCAGCTCCGTCGCTCGGTTCAGAACCTCGTCAGAGCTCAGACCTGACAGGGTGTTCCCATTCCTTCTCTGGACCTCTCTTATAAAACCAGGGAAATCTGAACTGGAGGGACAGGAAAAACAAGGATCACTGACTGGCAACACCATATTGGAGGCTCCATGTTTGATTCCCACCAGAAGAGCCTTAAAAACACCGACTTCTCCCATGAACTGGAGCAGGTGCCTGTTCCAGTAACTCTTAGTAACCACAGTCTGTCTTAATTGTAAAAAAACCCTAAACAATTATCAGAATCCCAGAATGGTTGGACTGGAAGGGACCTTAAAGTTATCCCATTCCAACCCCCTGCCATGGGCAGGGACACCTTCCACCAGCTCAGGTTGCTCCAACCTGGCTTTGGACACTTCCAGGGATCCAGGGGCAGCCACAGCTTCTCTGGGCAACCTGGGCCAGGGCCTCCCCACCCTCCCAGCCAGGAATTCCTTCCCAATATCCCATCTATCCCTGCCCTCTGGCAGTTTGAACCATCCCCCCTTGTCCTGTCCCTCCAGGCCCTTGGAAACAGAACCAAATCAGTTCCTGTTGCACTTTATCCTGACTGTGCAGACCTTGTTACTCCCACTAAATCAATCCCACTCATTCCAACCAATACCTGCTGTAGTTTGGGAATATACTCTGGAGCTGTGCAATAATATTCTCCAGGGCTTTTGGGAGCTTTTTGTTGTTTGGAAGGACAGGAGGCTTTGGCTGCAGAGCTGAGGCATCCTGGTGGTTCTGGGTTGGCTGAGTGGCACTTCCAGAAATCCCTGACGGGTGAGATGTCGGGATTTTACTGGAATAGGATCCCTCTGGAGGTTGGGGAGGGGTTTTCATGGATGCACCACTTGCAGAAGAAGCCTCAGCAGTAGCATGTGCTGCCTTAGCCCCAGGCTGGCTTTGAAAGGATGGCTGGGTTGGACCTTGACCTTCAGGAGTGGAAAATGCAGGAAGAGAACTGGGATGTGCAGATGCCAAGGAATAGGTGACGATGGCCGGATCACCGAGCGAGGGTCTGGCTGGGATTGTCTAGGAAACAAAACACATTGCACAGGAAAAACAGGGATTAAAACAAATCTGAGCTGAACTCTGGAGCATTTGCAGCTTGAATTAAGACAGATTTCATGGTGCCAAAGAGCTGGAAGGGCACAATTTATCTCAAGAACTCCTTAAAATCAGGGCAGTCGTTTGACCCCAGGACTGTTTTCTTTGAGATTTCTCTTCTAAAAGGTTATTCTGGTCTTACTGTACTAAAAAAACAGATTCTAAAGGCAGAACAAGAGGCTCAAAAGCTGCTCTTTCCCAACCTAGAAGTTGCTGGTGATTAAGTCACATACACACTCTGTGACAGTAAGTAGACAGGAGGTACCTAAAAATAAGCGAGGAAGGAAAAGTATGTAGGAAAAAAGGAGTGGAACAATTATTTATACAAGTCCAGAGAAAGTGTTAGTAATAATCTCAAATTTACAGTATCAGAAGAGAGCCCTCAATCTAAATTATACCCAGAACAAACAGAAGAAAAGCTGAAGGAGGGCAGGGTTAGATGGGATATTGGGAAGGAATTCCGGGCTGGGAGGGTGGGGAGGCCCTGGCACAGGTTGCCCAGAGAAGCTGTGGCTGCCCCTGGATCCCTGGAAGTGTCCA
>JAWWLV010000001.1:115360158-115385521 GCA_035041135.1 Platyrinchus mystaceus
CTGAGTGCCACATCCAGCCCTTCCTTGGGCACCTCCAGGGCTGGGCACTCCAAACCTCCCTGGGCAGCCCCTGCCAACGTTTCCAACCCTTTCCCATGAAGAAATCAGAGCAACCATCTCCCACCTACCACTGTTCTGGCTGTACTGAGAGCCTTCCTTTCCCTCCTGCTTTTCCTCTGCTTTCCTTCTGGCAGAATTTCGAGCCTCTTCTCGCGCGCGTTTTCTCCGCAGTTTCTTTTCTTGCTTCGTTTTTAACTTCCTAACACTGAAAAACAGCCATTAAGCAGCGACCCTGACCCTGACTGAGGGCAGCTGCCAAAGCAATTAGCACATCTCAATTATCTGCCATGCCTTACAAGAGCTATAAGCTCAGTTTCCCTGCAAATGCTGGGCTGAAAAATACAAGTAGATTAAAGCTGGTTTTCATTTACCGGTCAAGAGACCACAAAATTTCACACAAGTTTCATAAAAATCAAGTATTAAAGTCTAAATGTCCTCAATGCAGCAATTTGAACTCCTATTAAAGATGTCTGAATTAGCACTAACACCAATACTATCCTTTTTTTTCTAACTTCTATATTATCCTTTCTTTGCTTAATTTATAACTCAGCATTTCGAACCCAATACTTGAGTTCCTTAATTTTTTAAAATCCATTTTCTTTCTCCTCTCAGCATCATTTGCAACCTTACTTGACCAAAAAGTGTGAACTCAGTTGTGTCAAAGGGATGTGCATCTCAGTAACTGAAGGAACAACATTATATACAGGTTTTATTTACACTTTTTAAACATTCACCCCAAGTTGCTGAGGCAGAAAATTCCGTGGAACAATTTAAATGCTTTTATAATTGGATCGTAATGTGCTTCACCAGACTTTTTAGTTTATCAGAAGGGGCAAGAACAGCCTTTCCAAAGGATTGGTGTTCTTTTAGCAACTCTCAAAAAGGCATGGAAATCAATCCTAGAGAGCACTGGTTCATTCTCAAATGGATTTAAAGCAGCAGAGATCTTACCTTGAACATTTCTGTTTAATACAGGCCCTTGGTGGTCCCCTGGGTTTTGGGATTTTTATTTCAAACTACCAAAAGAAGTGATTAATTAAATTTATTAATTAAAGGTGTCAATTAAATTTGGGTTATAAGGCAAACATGGCTGCACCCAACCCCCAGAAACATTTGGAAAGCAGTAAAATAACACTGCAAAAGAGAAAAAGAAGCCTAAATAAACCTCCTGAAGGTGTAACTAAAATGATCTTTCACTGCTGTAAGTTGGGATGGAGCATCTTTATCAGCAGGAAAGAGAGGCTGGAAGGGAATTGATATTCCTAAATAATGCTCAGATTCCCTGGTTAAGACAGAACAACTTCATTTTTCTTTTTGCAGTTAAATTCTCATCTTCACTTTATCTCCTTAACATTTTAGAGATTATTTACATATAAAACATGACCATACTTACTTCACATTTTACCAGACCAGAAGAACTGAAAATAACTATTTTTGAAATAAGGCCTTTACAATCAGGAGTAAAACACAATTCCTTAAGGAAATCCTGTGGGAGAAAAGAAAAGAGATTTAAATCCACACACGAACCCGCTGTGCTCTCACACAAATCACAGTTTCTTAATTGGAGGTGACCAAGGCAATTACAATAAAAAACTGAATTAAAAATCTAGGAAGGTCTGTGTTGTTGTCCCTGTTATTCCCAAAGCCCCTCCTCCAACTTCACACTCAAAAAAAAAAAAATCAACTTTCAGAATAGTTTTATGATTTCACACATTGCCTGATTTTATAAAATTGCATTAAGCATAATATAAATAATATGATTAAAACATAATATCAATAATATAAATTGATCACAATGCTTGTGGCCTGCCAAAGCTCTTACCTTATCATTTTTATCACTGTAGATTGTTGCCTTCAGCTTTTTCCAGCAGCTGATATGAAACTCCACCCTGCACTGCTGACAGCAAATAACACGTATAAAACCCTGACAATAAAAAATGGGACGAATTTAACACATTTTATAACAAATATTACGGAAAATGAACAGATCTGAAGGAAAAGCACAGCAGAAAACAGTGCTCAGCTTAACAGCAGGGAGCATGAAAGGGGGCAGAAACCATGCAGGCATCAAGTTTTACTCCTCAAACCCTTTTAAATTTACCTTTATCCTCAAAATTTACCTTAAAGTCTGGGTCTGTAAAAAATATTTGGATTTTGGAGTGGCCGTGGCACTGCTGATACCGACAGACAGCGTCTGGTTCAGGAGGGAATTTGCATTCCTCAATGCAATTCCTTAAAGCCATCTGAGAGGAAAAACACAGGGATGTGAGGCAAAACTGCCTGGAAATCAGGGAAAATTCAATATGTACTTACAGATTCCTGGGGAACTCTGCAGAGAGACACAAATCTCCCCTGGAAAAGCAGCTGATAACACCAGAGGATCAACTCTTTTTTAAGTGAAAGCCATGGAAAATTGTCCTTTTATGGCCAAAATATTCCCAAGGTTGTTTGAAGTGCTGTCAACTGAGTCCTCACATTAAAAAAAAAACCCTGCAGGTTTATCTTGAACTCGTGTTTTACACCCTGAGCAATCCCAACTGCAGGAAGTTTTCCACTGCCAAAATGAGGATTTAACTGAGATAATATGATAAAAATGGAGTGTGTTGCTCGTCCCTGAAGTTTCCCAGAGTGTGTCTCACCTGGGATTTGGGTTACAGGATCAAGTACAATCCCAGGGATAGCTCAGACCTGGCTCTGGGGAGCCAGGCAGGTCTCCCAGAACATTCTCTGAGGGAAAGACAGATTTATGTCAAGTGGATTTATGTAAAGTCAGTGCAAGGGCCACAGTGCAGATTAATAAAACACCACTAAAAACAAACAGACCTCCAAGTAAACCCTGTCAGATATTTGCATTATGCTCTCCAGAGGTCCCAGAGCACTGATGGGTTACTGTGACCAGATTTCTGGGGAGGGGATCTCTGAGAAATCCCGAGGTCAGTTTTTGTTTAGGAAACAACAGAACTGCTCCTTCCACACCCACAACTAAACAGGTCTGGGTAGTCCAGCCAAGCTCACACACTGAATAACCCCCAGAGTTCCTCTGGGATAAAGTGGCTCCCCTGCAGAGCAGCTCCTGCACCTCGTGGTGCCAAATCCACGGGGCAGAATTCTCAAGCCAAAGGGGGGAGTTTGGCATCAACCAACGACGACACGGTCGAAGCCTCCTGCCTGGTTTTGAACACGGCCCCACTGCTGCCATTTTTGACTCCTCATTTCTGCCAATTCCAGCTTTTAACCAGCTCTCTCCAGTGTTCTGTTGTGTATTCATAAATTAAAAGGTTGGTGAGGAGTTCACATGTTACCCCAGGATCGTTTAGGTTGGAAAAGATCTCCAAGATCAGAGTCCCCCCTGTGCCCCATCCCCACCTTGTCCCCCAGCCCTGAGCACTGAGTGCCACATCCAGGCCTTCCCTGGACACCTCCAGGGATGGGCACTCCACCACCTCCCTGCCTGCTTAACAACCCTTTCCAGGAAGAAATTCTTCCAGGAGGAAATCGGGAAATACCTGGAGCAGGTCAGAACCGTGTTACACCGCCATGCCCAAGCACAGAGCCTGACACAGAGCTCGTGCTGTTAATGGGATGCTTCCCACATTTCTGTTTCACCCCCATCTTTCTTGGATGTGGAGGGTGGGAGGCAGAGAGGAGGAGGAGGAAAAAGAGGAGGAGGAGGTTAAACTCACCTGCAAACTCTCTGTCCGCGTCTCCTCGATGACCCGAGTTGTCGCCGGCCACGTTAACACCCCGGGGACAATCTTGAAATCAATCATCAGCTTTGATCTCAGGAACTGATCGAGTGCATGTGCAAATCTGCAGTTGGAAACAGGCACAGTGTGTTCAGGTCTTCTGTGAGCAACTTCTACACAGGCTTTTGACAACTCCTTTTATCATCCAAGCAGCAAACAGTGGCAACTGAGAGTAATGTGGGAGGAGAGAACACCTGGTTCGGTAAATTCCCTGTTTAAGGACTCTCTGGGATAAAAGACACGAGCTGTGAGCCAGGAAAAGGGCTCAGCATCCAGGCAGAGATAGGAGGAAGAATGAGAGCCTGTGCTGACATTCCAGGGATCCATGAATGTGGGAGTGCTTGGGAATGCAGAGTGAGGATGTGTGTGTGTACAGGAGTGACCTTCAACCCTGCTCAGCCAGGGAGGGGTGCAGGGCTCCGGGTTTTCCCAGAGTTCAGGCAGTGCAGACATGGGAGCAGCTCTGCTGGGTGGCCAGAGGTGTTGTCCCCTGTGCAGGCAACTTTTTGGGTCAAAACTGCCAAGGAAAGAAGAGCCACAACCACGGGATTGGGATGCAGGCAGCTCCTGGAACACAGCCTGCACCCAGGAAACTCCTCTCAGCATCCAACCCACTCTGCCCAGCGCTTTGAGATGTTCCACGTGAGGAGGGGTTAAGGTTTAATATCAAAACTCACTTAATTTGGCTTTACATGGCAAAGCTGGGCAGGGAGGTGGGGACCATTCCCTGAGGAGAAGCCAGGGCTGCCCCAGATCCAACAAACCCACCACGGGGAACAGCAGAGCCCCTCAGGCAAAGCAAATCAGGAAAAACAGGGATAAGGAAGGACAAAACACTGCAGGGCTGTGGGGGAGTTGAGGGAAAAAAACTCCCCCATGCCCCATCCCCTCTGGGCAGCTCAGGGGAGCAGGAGGGAGAGGAGTCGGGAATGAGGGATAAAGGAAGGGTAGGAGAAAGGTGATTTTAGTTGTTTTACTTTGTTTCCCACCCTCCAAACTCTATTTGAAGGGACAACAAAGTTGCTTTGCCTCACCTCGAGTCTGCTTTGCCTCATGGCTGATTAGCAAGTGATCTCCCTGCCTTTGTCTCAACCCCGGAGCTTTTCCAGCTCCTGCTGAGGGGAGCACAGCTGGATGAAGGTCTCTCAGCCAGCCAAGGTCACCCCACCACAAGCTTTAAGGTGGATTTTGGTTGGACAGAGCCACAACGAAGTACCAAAAAAATCACAGCCCAAGATTTACACCCGAGCTGCCCCCACCACAAGTTGTGATTCCTGGTTTCGGGATGCTGGGAAGAAAAACCCCACCAGGGATGGGCTGAAGCAGCTCAAGCCCCTCTTAGTTTGTTACTTGCCCTGTTCCTGCACCCTCACACTCCCCCCCTCTCCCACTGATGTTTTGGCTCAGGAAAAGAGGAAAACATCCCTGTTATCTGTCCCAGGGAACGCGGTGACTCAGTGGTGCAGCTGCCTTATCTCAGCCCAAGGTCTCTCTCCAGCCTCCCCAGGCCTGAGATAAGTGAAGTTTTCTTTACACTACATTTTTCCACAGGAACAAAGGTTTTTGTTCTTCTCCCACGAGCTCTTCCCCCCCTCCTCCACCGCAGGGATGAGCTGGTCAGTCCCATCCCCTGTTCCCTCAAGTTGTTTGTTGCTCCTCAGCAGCAAAAAACTTCGAGCTGTAATAAATCATCTTGATGGATGAATTCAGAGATTAACAGAGAACAACTAAAATCAGCCTGATGGAGGAATTCAGTGATTAACACAGAATAATTAAAACCCCACCACACCTGGTTCCTCAAATTAAAGGATTTGTTTTCTACCAAATACTGAAGTTCTCCATCACACCAACCTGTTTTGCCTGAGGTAAACCCTCCCAATTCCATAGTGTGCCAAACAAAAGCATCTTTCTTCTGGGTATTCTTCAATTATTTTCTTAAACTGGTCTTCAGCCTTTGCCAATGTCTTCAAAAGAAACATAAGACACAAATACACGGTGCTTTTCCAGAAGTTTTCCACTTTTCCTCTCTTTTTTCCCCCCCCCATTAGGTCAGGGTGCCCCAATCCTTGATCAGTCTTGTGAACAGTAAATGGAATTGCACAGCCTTGTGATCACAGGAAAAGCTTCCTCTTTTCTTTAAAAGCAGAAACTTATTCTTGTAAACACAGATTCCCTCTGACAGAATGAATTCAAATGGCTGAGCAACCCGAGCTACAAACACCCAGGTCTTTTTAAACTCATTTTAAGACACTGAATATCATCAACACTGCAGGAAGAAAAGCCCAAACCAACCTGAAAAAAAAAAACCAAACACAACAAAACAACAAACCCAAACAACTCCAGAGTTTTTCCCTTTGGTTCTGAAAAACAAAGTCATTTGGTGTTTTCCAGAAGAAAAAAGCAAACTCTGTCTCCTGTTTTAGGAGCTGAATGTTTGTCTTAAAAACACTGTGGTGCAGAAGCACATTACAAAGTAGAAGAGAAAAATTATAATAACCATATAAAAATTATATGTATTATAATATATAACAATATAATAATGTAATTTTATGTATATATGTAATAAATAATTTCTTAATACCAGAATCTCACTTGAAAGCTTTAAAAAGGCATTTTATTTGGTGGCTTAATTTATCCAAAGTCATTAAGTCCCAGTGTATGATTCCAAAATATGTCACCAGGTTTCCTTCCCCACTCATTTTGTGTCTCTTAAAAAGAGATAAAAATGGATGGGCAGCTACCTGAGCTGGAAGAGGGAATAAAAGCAGGATTTAAATAAAAAATAGATAAAACCAGGCTTCATGTCCTACCTCAGGCTGTCCTATTCCCAGGAGGGCAGTGGCATGTCCATAGATGATTATGGCATAATTAATATTATGAATATTTAGATACTGGAAAAAAAAGGTCAAATTATAGTGGCAGCACAAACAAAAACATTGTACAAAGTGTTATATATTAATTTAAAGAACTCCAGGGTGACAATTGGGTCAATGGCTGATTGGATATAGATACACAGACACCAAATTTCCCAGTATTTGCCATCAAAGAGTTATCTAACTTGAGGGATAAAAATCACTTTTACCCTACATCATTAAGAATAAAGGTTAATCTGACAATCACAGAATTATTTAGGTTGGAAAAAACCCTTTAAGATCATCAAGTCCAACCACCAACAGACTGTAGTTTTTTATAAAGCACAGTATTTGACCAGTGTAGCTTACATTACTCTTATACAAATATTATTTTGGTAAGTATTTTTTCACATTGCATCCAGAAATGCACATTTATGTTGAACACCATCAAAAACACATCCCATGTAATTATTGGGGGGTTTATCCTGTTCTTATTTCCTTGGCACAATTACCAGTGAAATACTTGGCACTGCAGCCAACAAGTCGATAATAAAGACTATTTTGGGGGGGAAGGAAAGAATGAGACTTAAAATAATGACTTTAAATAAAAATTACTCGAAAAAAACCAAGTTAATTCCTCTGAGTTTACCCTGAATTCTGAAGTATAGAGAATGCTGAGCAGCTGTGAAAAGGCTTGTTCTGCACTGTGACACTGCTGGTCCAGCAGGGCTGCACAACCCTCCCGAGCCAGGGAGGTAACACCTTCTGGCAACGTGTTAAAATCCACCTGCAATACCTAAAAAGACACCAAATCCACAAGAAAACAGCATTTTTAATTTTTTTTTAATTTATTTTTTAAATTTTTATTTTTAAAGAATATTCTATCAGTAAATATTTTCACACCACGTTTGAGAAAGGCACATTTATGCTGAAGATCACCAAAAATACGTCCTGTGCTGCAATTTATTTTCAATTCTCTTCTCATTCCCAAGCTCCATGGCACAATTATCAGTGTAACACTCAGCACTGCAACCAGCAACTCAACAGCAAACACAATTTTGGTGGAAAGAATAGAGGGAAACAGGGTGTTGAATGCATAAACTCCAATTATTCTGGTCGATTATTCTGATTTCTCCCAGTTTACCTGACGTTCTGCAGCATCTGCAGCTCTCAGCATGGGTGGAAGGGTGGGTTTATCACTGGCACACTCATCCATGGAGGCTGTAAATCCCTTGTTCCTGGGGGTTTTAACATCTTCTGTATTGAAATCCACCTGGAATATTTAGGGAGGCAGTAAGTCCAAAGGAAAACAGTATTTCTCTTTTATTTTTCCTTTTTTTTTTTTCAAAGAAAGCAATTTGTTAAAATACCTATCCAAGAGACAACTGGAAATTCTCTGTTTCCTACAGTTCTACCACAATTCCACTGTTAAGAGCAGCAAATCAGTTACATTTTCACCAAACTTTTAATTTTACTTCTAAAATCTCTAGATTTCCATGGACCTCCTGCTGCTAATCCCTTAAAAAAATAAAAATCCAGTTTTTCTTCTAAGTTCAGATCCTTTCCTCTCCCCAAAGCTTCAAGTTTAGTTCAAGCATTGTTTTAATTTTGCTTACACATTAAAAAAAACACCCAAAAACCAAAACCACAACCCAGACTTCTGCTTTCCCCTCACTTTTACACCCCATTTTGTGCACAAATGTCTTTGGAAAACCTGAGAACTGTTCAGAGTTGATTTTGTCATTTTGTTTTCACTACTGATACTTCCTGGAGCCTGCAGGAATTTCCATCAGGGAGACTAAATAACACTTATTTCAATTACTACTGAGTTAACGCTGTCAGAGCATATAGTCAGAAAACAGAACTATATTAATTTAATGTTAAGCTACACCACATAAGAAGCTGATTAAGCCAATTAAAATGCTCCTTTTGATACTAGTAATGCACTGGCAAAACAAAAACAGGTATTTTGAAGGAAATAAAGAATCTTAATGCAGGTAGAACCTGAACCTTCTCCTGAATTTCAGTTTTCTCTTGTGAGGTGATTAATCAGAGTAGAGATTTTTGGTGTCTGCACCCCCAAATTTACAGATATTAAATGGTTAATTATGTGCATTCCCACTATTTCCTTCAAGAATTTTGGCAGCTGGTGAGGCCAGAGGAGGAAAATCCTCACCCAAAGCATGAGTTGCAAACAGCCACCCAACAAAACGTTCCATGGTTATTTCCAAACATATTTATCAAACACAAGGAAACACGTTCAGTCAGAGCTTTGGGAGGGGTATTAGAAATCCCTGAATGATTCCCAGTAATTTTGATCCTTTTTTTCTTACAAATTAGGATTCAGGGGAGCTGCAAACTCGTGGTTTTAGCTAAGTCAGTCTGTGACTAAACTGAGTTTTGTTACACTAATTACAGGAGGAGAAGCAACAAGACAACAACAAATCAGTGTAACCACAGAACTTTCACCTCCTGATCAAAGTCACACTCAGCAAAAAGTGTTAAATTTAGGAATAAACCAAGATTTTGCACAGTGTTACTGAAAGGTGCCAAACAATTCACATTTAAGGCCATATCCCACTGAATTTCCAGTTACCTGTGGCACAGTGCCCTTATCTTTTATGGCTTTAGACTCTCTCTTCAAATCAAGGTGATCCCTACAAAAGACAGGACAATGGCATCAGGAGTTTATAAATATCCTTATAAACACAAACTTATTTCCAAGAAACAGTGTGATTTTTATAGGTCTGCTCAACTTCCCCATGAGAAAAACCATTCTGGAGATGGTTCAGCTGCTTTAAGAAGGATTTGTTCCAAAATAAATTATAACATGTCCCCTCCTTAAAAGTGAAAGGAGAAATCCAGTCAGGTGAAACAAGTGACAAAGTTTCCATTGTCCTGGCTAAAGGGACATTCCAAAAGTTATGGGAAAACAATAGGATTGTGCTGTAATAAACACAGATTAAAAATCAGTTGAATTTGTGGTCACATTTAGATTAAGATTGGGAATAATCAGCTCCAAGCTTTCCTAAAGGCTTGGACTCTTCTACATGAAGAAAAATGCCTTGAAAAATTAACACTTAATGGAAATTTTCCTAATTCAAAGTAAATATCTTGTTCTTCTGTACCCTCAAGTGTTTGTAGCCACCCTAAACACAACCAAAAATCTCCAGCTAGTGGAGAAGAAAAGAAGAAAGCACAGTCACAGCTCCTCCTTGGCCCCAGTATGACTGGAAATACAGATTTCTTTTGCTAAACTTCTGTTTTAAATCTTCTAACAGGTGGAGGCCTAAATTTTCCCCATAAAACCTATAGTGCTTTTTATCTCAACTAATTTAATTTTGGCCCTAAACCACCAAACACACTCCTTTACATTCAGCATTGTCCTACAGGGAGTATTTATGTGCTTAAAAACAGGTATGGATTTAAGTGAAATTATTGAATTAAGTGAAAATTCAAGTCTGCAAACAGCTAAAGGTCTAAGTAAAAGTTATTCATTGACTAAAGTTCAACTCAGCTGTGGAAAATATTTAATTTTCAAGTAATAACTCTGGTTCTTTGTGAAAACTGGAATTTTGGGAACTTCACCCAGCTATCATTATGTAAAAAAAAAAGCAGCAAGTCCAAAGGGACATTAAGTCTTTTTTAAGTGCTACATAAAATAACTCAAAATAATAACAAATTTCAAAATAAATAGTAGTTTTTTTACCTCATTTTTTCAGAGTCACCAGGTTTGGGTTTTTGCTTTCGTTTGTTTTGATGACTTTGGTCTGTAACGAGAAAAAGGATTTTAATAAACAAGATGATCATCACCTAAAATATTTTTAAAAAAGCACTTGGAACTCACATTTTCCTTCATAAACAGATGTTAAAAATTTGCAGTATTGAAAACTGAGAAAGCTGTAAGTTTTTCAAAAAGCCACCCCTGAGTATTATCCTATGAATTTGATATTTTTGTTAAATGGTGTCAGATTTTATTAATCCCCAGAAAGGGGAAGGATACTTCAAACAAACAGAAGAATCTTAAAATTCTGCAAGGTCTGACCTGATTCCACCATATGACAACTATTAAACTCCAAGCTAAAGAAATGAGCCTGTTCTCCAGAACCAGAGTTGGTATTTTTCCTTATCAGTCAGAAACTCAAAGAGTTTTTACAGGGAATAACAGATCCCTGTGGAGGAATCCACAGCTTCAAAACTACAGAGCTGAAGTCAAGTTCAAGCCCTGCCAACCCCAGAAATGCAAATATATGTAAATAGAGGCGGATGCCCCTGGTTACAAAAATCAATGTATTTGGAAATACTGGATCCCAAAGGCAAAGAAAAGGGGTCGATCCAGCGATTCAGCTCCACTTCCAACCCTGGAATCTTGAGGCCTGACAGGGAATTTTTACACTTCACAACCTCAAGGATTCATGAAATAAGTTACTGAGCCAACAGTCCCTGAGCAACAAGGTGGAAAAACAGGGCTTTTAATTCTTTATTGTGATGGTCACACCCAGGAGGCCACGCCGGTAACCGCAAAATTCCTTCTCCGCTGTTTCCCTTGGAATCCAAACCTTTCCACATCGGGCACTTTTTTCATTTTTAATGATTTTAAGTCCCAACAGTGAGAAAACACCCAAATATTCCTCATATGGGACACAGCCACACGGAGAGCGGGCTGGGTTCAGGCTTTTCAAGGCCTGGAAGCCAAAAAACGAGGAGCAGCTCCCCAAAATCCTTAAAAATCTTCCTTGATTCATTATATTCGGCTTCTGCCGAACTACCAGGAACTCCAGTGTGGAAAAAAGGAGTTACTAATTTCACACGTAAAGCTTTAGCACTACAAAAATGCTCATTTTATGGTGCTCAGAGGAGTATTTTACATCACTGGGCACAAAATCCTCCAGCCAGAGGGATGTGTCACATAACCATTCCTCAAGTTAAATCAAATGTATGCACACCGAAATATCTCCTGCCAGGAGTCATTGCTCATTAAAAAAACTACTCAATGACATGAAATTTCAATGAATCAGAACAAAACTCGAGGCTCACAAAGACAGAACATGTTCAGACTTATTTCGTGAAACCGTTTCTCGAAGAGGTGTCTGCTGAAAACAGTTCAGACACAGGAAAACTCCAAAGCTACGCTAATAATCACCAGAAATTCCTCATAATGGAGATATTTAAATGATGGAAAACAATAATCCTTCTGAAAGCCAGAAAACACTTCCAGCATATCATCATTTAACCATTCAGAGATACAGATTTATCACTTTTTCTTCATTATATATAAGGAACCAATCTATCATTCACAACAAAATCTTCACGGAGGTAAAAGAAACCATCTCACCATCAAGAGAAGAAATTAATCAACACCATTTTTTCCCTTGAATGGTCTAATTTTAAAAGCCATTCAACTAAAATTATTTCAGAAACGTTTCCCACAGACACAACTCCTCCCACAGATCACCCAACTTAAATCCTACTCTCAGATTAAGTGAAAAAACTTCTCAATAAAAGGTAACGAGCAAATCCTGCTGACTTACAGTTAAAACACTTAAGGAGATACATCAATTCAACAGCAAATATGATTTACTTACCCCATAAACATTTAAAAATATTAGTTGTATTACTTTCACTAGAACTTTCCGTTAGGAGGGACCAGAGATACTTGACAAAAATATACACATGCTCAAAAAGACACATCATGAAGACAGAAAGTACAAAATAAATTGAAAAATCAGTTAAAAAACTCCGTAACTTTAAGATAAGATAATGTGGCATTAAGTTCCCTTCCATTAAAACTCCTGCAAGTCTTAAGCCTTTAAGTGAACAAAGGCAAAAAAAAAAAAAAAGGTTGTTCCTTCCCACCCACAGCAGACTCGGATCAGGCAGTCCCTGGGAGTCTGACTCCTCCCTTCAAATCAAGTGTTTTGTTCCCCATAACGAGGGGGAGGAGAAAGGAAAAAGAGAAAATGAAAATAAAGCAATGACAGTGGAAAAAAAAAAAAAAAGAAAGAAAAAAGAAAAACAAACACAGAATCGCTGGATCCCAAAATATGATATCTGCAGAGAGGGATTTGAGTGGATTTTGCAGAAAGCCTTGGGCTATGAGGGTTGGGGGAAAAAAAACCCTCAATTTGAGAAGCCAAGGAGGTATCATCAGATTTGATTGCCCGAGAGTTGGGGAAAAAAAACCTCGATTTGAGAAGCAAAGGAGGAATCATCAGATCTTGACTGCCCTGCCTCAGCCCAGATTGTCCACACCCAGCTCTCATCAAACCTCTGCAGAAATCCTATTGTATCTTATCTCTCCTTTTGTATCCCTGAATCCCTGTATCCTTGTAGACCATCTCTCCCATTGTGTTCCCCGAGTCCCTGCATCCTGTAAACCTGAATACCCATTTTTCCTGTAAAACCCCCTAAGCTAAAGTTTTTTCCCCCATGAGGCAATTGCTAAGACCCCAAATTTGTTAACCTGGGTTATGTCTTATGTCATCCCCAAAAACCCCTTATTTGTAATAAATTGTAATAGTTCCAACCCCCTGTTCAATATGTAAACCCTAAACCCTTTAAAAACCTGTAAGTCAAATAAACCACTCCAGTTTCTTGCCTCCCCTGGGACTGTCTTAGTCTCATTGACCTCTGCACAGAATGCACAGGAGTTTTATGAAATCACTTAAATCCAACACATTTCACAGACTCACGATCTCTCGGGCCAAGAGTTGTCAGTTCTCTCCCAACATTCTGCCTTTTATGGTCCCTCTTCCCTCCTCAATTCCTCTAAAATCCAGCCACCCCTTCTGCCACACTTGCTCCTTCCCCAGACTCTCTGGGCAACCTGTTCTGCTGCCTCACCATCCACACAGGGAAGGATTTTTTCCTAAAATCCAATTAAACCCTG
Source organism: Platyrinchus mystaceus (assembly GCA_035041135.1). Lineage (NCBI taxonomy): Eukaryota > Metazoa > Chordata > Aves > Passeriformes > Tyrannidae > Platyrinchus > Platyrinchus mystaceus. The sequence goes on from JAWWLV010000001.1 coordinate 115,373,706, forward strand.
CCCTGCTCCCGCTCAAGGCCATTCCCCCTTGTCCCACCACTACCTGCCCTTATGGAAAGTCCCTCTCCAGGTTTCTGTAAATCCCCTTTTAGGCACTGGAAGGTCTCCTGGGAGCCTTCTCTTCTCCAGCCTGAAAAATGGTAATTATTAGGCTAGCTTTTGTTGATTTAATAAAAAATAGCAGTTACAACCACTTACAGTGTGTAGCAGATAACTCTGATTCAAGTCCTTTAGTCTAATCATCATCACCATCAACTGAAATATAGGACTTATATTACCTGTACAAATATATTTGGCTTGCCATCCTTAATCCTGAGGGACAAAGTTGCATAAAGGATCAATTGCACCTCTATAAACCCTTAAGACATAAACCATTGTCCAGGTCTGTCACTAAGACTGGATCCAGCTGCACCCAGACTCCTCCTGGAGAAGGAATTTAGAAGGCAAGGGGGTTCTCCCAAATCTCCATATTGCTGGTGGAGCCAAGGGGATGCACAAGGTCTCTCTCTTACCACATTCCAAAGGCATTGGCATGGTTTGGTCTTGCTGCCAGGTGAGCAGAACTCCAAATGTCCCTGGAGTCCCCTAAAGCCTGGGAATCACCTACAGTCCCGTGGGTCTGTAAGTCACTGGGCGGGTCCCAGCACGGGCGTGTTGCTGCTCATCTTTTCCACTGCCTCAATAAACCTCTGTTTTATAACATGTTCTCAGATTCCATCAGCATTCAGACCACACCTTCTTGCTCAGCAAAATGTCTGGATCCACCTGGTCACTTCCTTCAAACTCCCCCAGAATTCCCCTGTGCCATCTGTCGTTTTGCCCCCTCGCAACATCTCCACGCGGTTCCCCAAAACCGGTTTGTCTTCCAGAGCTTGACTTCCCCTTTCTGAGAACCTTCCCCAATTCATGCTTTGGGCTTCAAGTTCCTTCAGCACTTCATGGTTTCTTCACAGAGTCACAGAATCACAGAGTGGTTTGGGTTGGAAGGGACCTTAAAGCCCATCCAGTGCCACCCCCTGCCACGGACAGGGACACCTTCCACTAGCCCGGGGTTGCTCCAAGCCCCATCCAACCTGGCCTTGGACACTTCCAGGGATGGGACATCCACAATTTCTCTGGGAAAGCCAGAGCAGGTGATAAAAACACCAAGGAAAAGATTTCACTTTGAAGCTCAGAACTTCCTGCACTTTGCCTTCACTCCAGAAAAGTGAAACTCTGGCACCGTGGGAGTTTGGGGGGGCTTGGAATTCCCTCTGTGAAATGATTTATTCATTGAAAAAAAACAAACATAAACAATAAATGTCACCAACCTTTAACTCTGCAGCTAAAAATCCACTCTGACACATTTTTCCCTCCCCAAGTGCAGAATTGTTTTCTTATGGATCTATATGGAGTTTCAGCCATCACAAATGAATTGTAAATATTGGAACTACACACACACTCCTCTTAAATTTAGATCCCTTTAGATCCCAAACCTGTCTCAGGAGGAGGGAAAGCACTCCTAGCCTGTGACTCAGCTTTCAGTTTTTAGTTCCACTTTCAGTTTTGAATTCAGCCACGTCCAGGAGATTCAAACTGCAAAAGCACGAGGGAATTAGGACAGAAATACAGAGGAGAAGCAGCACCTGAGTAACAGGAAAAGAAGTGAAATGTGATCTCTTCCTGTTGTGAAAACAATGTCACATGCTCCTTGAATTATTAATTATGGCAACAGCAGAGGAAGAAACAACTCAGGCTTGATAAATAATAAAAATAAACTCACTTTGTGGCAACTCCAGCGTGGAAACTTTGCTTTCTGGTCTTTGGGTGTCAGTCACCTAACGGCAAATACATGAGAGAACAAAACCCAAACCCATCTCACTCACTGAATTTGAACAAAGGGAAAAAAAGGCTCAACAACCAGCATTTAAGCAGAGAAATCCCAATTATAACGTGCTATATTATGTCCCCAATCAAGAGGTAAAGAACAATCATTTCATTAATCAAAGTGCAGTTTAGATTTTTCCCCCCTAAAATTTGTATCCAATTATATTATCTGCAAGTCTTTTTCACAGAAATGCTCATCCCAAAGGAAGACAAGTTCCCAGACCTACATTGCAAAGATTTTCATGGCACGAAAGCAGATGAAAGTTCTTGTGAGACAACAATAAAAACAAAAAAATCCTAAAGCACTTTTAAGCACTTCTGGTGCTTTCTGCAGCTTGTTTTCTCTGTCAACAGGCCCCAGCTTTCATTTCCTGCCCTCTGCCCTCCTACTTTGGTTTCCTTTTCCCCACTCACACGTCATCAGGCCCTGCCCACCTCTCCTGAGAAAAAAAAAAATGGTGTTTTAATGTGTGTGTTAAAGTGTTTGGGCATTACTATTAATTCAGATGATTTATCACATGACGGGGCTTATTTTTAATTACCCGCCTTGCAGGCTAAATTGTAACGATCTATTATTTTAAAATAACAATGGTAAAGAGTACAAGTGTCTCTTTAAATTAAATAAAAAATTTAAAAATTTAAAAATTTAAATTAAATAAATTAAATAAAGACAGCACATCTCCTCCAAGCAACCACCTGCCACCTCCTCGAAATCCCAAGTTCTGAATGTGGATTTGGCAGTCAAACATCACAGGGAATGATAAAACTCAGTGCCTGTGAAATTCCAGCCACAGCATCAAGAAACACGTTCCAGGCTGGTGAAAAAAAACAACAAGGCACTGTTAATCCTGTAATTCCAGCATAACTCACCTTGGGATCGTGTTTTTGAGGACCTTTAGGATCAGCCTGTGTTCTCTTTTTGTTTTTTTCTACTTCTTTTTGTTCTTGAGAGGTTGTTCCATGAGGTTTTGAAGAACTGCAGTCTCTGATACATAAAAAGAGAGAACTCTTATTCCTTTTCTCCATATTTAAGGCACATACCATAAATGTAACATAAAAAAAAAGAGATTAATACAACAAATCTTCCCCTAACAAAAGTGTAATTCCATAAGCACACTTGAAAGATTTGATCAGTCCCTTTTTATACCTTCAAATTACACAGCCCAAAGCTGTGCAAAAATATAGCAACAAAAAAAACCAAACCCAGCACTATTTTCTACAAACAGGACAGGAATTGTTCTATAGTTTTTAAAATTTAATAAATAATAATGCCAATTAATAACCACTTGCTGCTTTGGATGCAGGTGGTTATTAATTCAGGATATTCCAGCTACTTTATTTAGTTCCTAGGAGCTTTCTATCACATTTATCAGAACTGGTTGCAGCTGGGATACATTTAATCCTTCCAGTTTTATTTATTGAGAGATATCATAGATATTGCCTATATTTTTTATGCATTACTTAATCACTGAGCATTATTACTTTATTATTTTATGTTTTATTATAGTATATAGTTAATATTGTTTTATTAATAATAATTATTAATAATTATATCAATATTGCATTGAGAATTGCCAATTAAAAACAGGAAACATGACAACTGCTCACTTTTTCTCAAGCAGAGACCTCTTTGCCTTCTGTTTACGTTGTTTGGTACCTGTGGAAAATTATAATAAGGAGGGGGAATTAAAAAAAATAAAAATAACTGTTTAAAGGCAGATCTCAAACCCCCAAAAACCCCCCCAAAATTACCATTCATTTCTTCTAACGCCTTTTTCAGCTGGAGATGTTGCTGAACAAGTTCCTTGAGCCCCTCAGGGATGTTCCTGCAGAGCTCCTGAGCTCTCTCGTTGGCTTCCAGAGCCTGCTGGTGCCTCCCCAGCAAGGACAGGGCCCTGCAGAAGTGGTGGTGACCCTACATGGACAGGAGTCAAGAATTTCAAGCTTTTTTTTTTTTTTTTTTTCCACACAGGTAAGGAAATTGTAGGCAAAACAAAGTGAAATTTTGTCTAACTGCTCTAAAATGATGAGTATTTAGTTTTCAGCACGCTGAGAGGTGATTCACTGGGAGCAGCTTGTAACCTCTGGCTTTGGGAAAAAGCAAATTTGCTTTTTCTCCTGATCTCTACAGCTACTTTTCATCCTTTATTTACTCTTCTTCAGGCCAAGGGTATTGGGAAATACATCAGTCAGGATTTTTTTACTGTAAGGACTGCATGTATTCCTTTTAAATAGGTGATAACACAGCTATGCACGACAAAATAAACGTTTTCTTCTGCCTCTAAACACGCAGAACACCTTGTAACAACACTTAAAAATGTTATTTTGACGTGCTTGTAATATAAATATACAAACTGTGTACTTGGCTGACTGAGGCTTTGCATTCTTCTGTCATTAGAAGACACCCCTGGGTTCTCATCTTGCTTTACAACACCAAAAAAAGACAATTTTGAAATGAGATCTCATTTTTTTTGAAACATGGAACTGACCTTTGGCCAATCAGGCTTCAAAACAGTGGCTCTTTTCCCATCGACAACAGCTCTCCTTGGAGAAGGGAGGGGAAAAAGAAGAGCAGTTTATTATTTGTACTTCAGAAAAATCTACAGAAAAACACCAAGGGAATAAAAGAGCAATTCAGGGAATGGTTTGGGTTGGAAGGGACCTTAAAGGTCATCCAGTTCCAACCTCTTGCCATGGGCAGGGGCACCTTCCACTATCCCAGGCTGCTCCAACCTGGCCTTGGACACTTCCAGGGATGGGGCAGCCATGGTCACAACTAATTATAATCACATATAACTATAATCACATATAACTCCAGTCACACAGTCACAAACAACTCTACATTTCAGCTTTAAAAATACTCTTTTCTTATTCACGGTGCCCATTTCTGACTGCAGATCCCCACATTCCAGGTGAAGGGGTTACTTACTCGTAGTCTCTCGTGAGAATAAAACAAAGAGCTCTGTTTCCATACAGGAGGTGGTTTGTACGGCTTTAAAAGAATATACATGATGAGGAGTTAGTACCACACATGACTTTTGAAAACCCTAAGGAGAAAAAAAGAGTGGATTTTCCACAACAGTTGCCTGCAGGCTCTTCTAGCACCAACACACACCGACCTCCTCAAACCCCACGGGTTTACAAGTTAAACCACTGAGGATGTTCACCTGAATTATGCAATAATGGGTAACATCTGGGCCCCACTGATGCACCTTCCAAGCAATTCAAATAATCCTCAGCTTGCTCTCAGAAAAGCAGCTCAGCTCTGCAGTTCCTGGAAATGACGTGACTTCCTCTGCTCTTTACAAACCACGGGGTTTCCTTTGCTCTCACGCTGCATTCTGCTCCTCCCTCCCCCTTCTCCAGCAAAGCCCTTCTTGGTTTGCTCCCCCCCTGAGTCACTTGACACAAGTCAGCCTTACTCAACTCTGGGAAAAGGCTGAAATCAGCTGGAATTTGGGACCAAAATGTATTCTTGCCTGGAGATTAAAATAAGTTTACTCAGAGAATATCAGAAATCGTGTGATTATGTTAAGTTTAACTGCACACAAGTGGGATTAAGTGGGCCCTGCTCAAACCTGAGTGAGGGTGAACTTCAAATTAATTAAATTAATTCTTTGTCAGCAAGAAAGGCTGAGCAGGGGAGGACACAGAAAGGCTGGGTCCACTTATCCCACGGGGTAAGAGGGCTCAAGGGAAAGGACCCTGAAGAACAGGCAACAGAGAGGGAGTGAGACCCTGGTACAGATAAAACAGGGGGTCAAGACAAGTTAAGCTTGTCTCTGACTGACACAAAACAGCCCCAAGGCTGCTCTGACCCAGAACTTAACACAGAGAAAGAATCCAAGAAGGTGTCAGAAGACTCCAGACCAGAAAAGACCCCGGAGTGTAAAGGATTTCTTTGGTCTGGGCCCCTCCTGGAGGCCCCAAGCTCAAGCTGTTCCTGCTGCTGTACCACCCAATAAACTATTTCTCCCTGAAATCAGATGTCTGAGACTCTGCTGGGGGAAACCTCAGGCCAGAGAAATCTCCTTAACAGACAGAAAACCTGCAGCAAGACATCAGCAAAATGCTGATCCTTTCAACTGCACAATTATAAAGCTCCAGACTTCAACCTGTAAACTCCCAACAGTTTGAACAACCTGGTGGGGTTTTATATTTCTCAGTATTTCATAGACACCAGAAGGGGTCAAAGCAGCATTTACATGACTATAATACAAGCAGTGAATACACCAACCCTGCTGACCACTGGAAGGGAAAAAAACGCTCTGTAAATGCTCAAATAAAAAAAATCTCATTTGATCTCTTCCTCCCTTTTACAGGAAAGTCTCCAAAGCCTTCCAGCAAATTCCTTTTGACAAGAAATTAAACAAGACTTAAAAAAAAAAAAACCAAGCCTAAGAGTTGCCAGGAGCAGACACTTCAATATTTGTTCTTGTTTATTCCTCCTGCATCACGGCTGAGGTGATAAATATTTGCAACACTTGGTCACATTGTTCTGCTGGGAGAATATTTTGGGGGACAACACCCAAAGTGGTTGTTCACACCAAAGAACTTATTTCCTTGCAGGTTTACTCGCTGTTAAGTCACTTTAGATCAGCTTGAAACCCTAAAACAGGACTTAAGAAATGTGTTCTGTAGCTTTTTTTTTTCAATTAGGTATCATTTGGCCTCTGAGTGGCTCATGCAAAACCATAAAAAATGAGGATAAATCTGAAGAAGCTGAATACATATAAATATATATATATATATAAAACACAACCTAGGTAACCAGTTCAGTTCTTACCAAAGCTCTATGGCCTTAGTATATGAGATTATAGCAGAAACTAAGGCTCCACGGGAAAATTCATCATTTCCTCTCTGTTTCATAAACTCACTGTCCTGTGAAACCAAGAAAAAACAAACTCAGAAATTGTGACTGAACTCATTTAATTCAACAATGAGAAGTAAAGGCAATTATTTACATCAGGACAATGACTCACTCAGGATTTGAGGCTTTTATCTTTCATCATTTGGGCATTTTTATAACCCTTGATCATCAGAACCCCCGCCAAAACCAACAAAAAAAAAAAGGCACAATACCCACTCTGAAAGCTCCTCTCACCTTCCTGGAGCTCTCACAGGTCAGAGCTTTCAATTCTTCCACTAAATCACAATCTTCCAATGCCACTTTAGTTATGGAACGTTCCCCTGGGGACAAAAACCCAGAGAAACACGGCGGGTGAAAGAGCTACCGAAGACATGAAGGGTTTTATCATCTGCCCCTAAGAATCCTCATAATTATTATTTAACAAGCCCAAAATGACACAGCATGAACTGCTGCACAGTTGCCAACAGTAAATGACCTTCCTCACCACTGTGTCTGTGGGAGTTTTCACACTTACACTGAGTAAAAAGGGCTACGAGTTTAAGGCGGCGAAAATCACCCAGTTCCTCCAGGCCCTGCAGGATTTTGGCATCACCCACACATCTGATCCACTCCAGTGCCTCCTCCAGCTGAAAGAAACCCTATTTCAATGGGAAAAAAAAAAAAGAAAAAGAAGGAAAATAAACAGAAAACTGCTCACAAATACCTGGGTACGTCAAGCACAGCAGAGTCACAACATTCAACCGGTCGCTCTTTCCACAAGAGACAGGGAAGGCAATTCCAGTGTTAGCATTTGATTCAGAAAGGTCTTTTGGATGACTGAAATTCTTGAAAAATAATATAAAAACCCCTAGGATTTGATTTAGAAGCTTCTTTCTGATGACTAGGGAAAAAATAGGGTCAAAACCCACAGGGCTTAAGACAAATGTCACCCAAAATAAAGCAACTGTGGGTAACACAGACTTGTATTTATTCTGTTTGTCCTGTTGTGAGACTGTCTTTTGGTTTTTATTTATATACCTTTTATATTTATATATTTTTATTTTCTACATTTTTAATTGTTATGTTTATGGTTTTAAATTTTTTATTTTTATATTATGTTTTTATCTTAGCACACACAGCAGGCAACGGACACCAGCAAGTGGGGAAAAAAACCGATGAAAACAGGGAAATTAAGAACTTTCCCAAAGTTTACCAGGTGAAAAATGTAAAAGTATAGCTCTGCTATGGGCTGAATTTGGGGATGAAGGTGGATCAGCAGGTTTCCAAACCACACTCTTCCTCTGCCATGCCCAGATTGAACAGGTATCACTGCTTGGAAATCTTAAAAACAACCAGAAAAAACTTACATTTTCTATCCCATTGCCAATCCTCAAAATGCCACTGATAAAGTGAGGAACATTCTGGAACAGGGAGAGAAAGCAAATAAAAATCAAGTCATTAAGAACTGACCATTTGAGTTTCTGTCTGCTCAGGTTTAACTGAGGAGCATTTTCTGCTCTGCCTCGAAGCAGCATCACTGGGACAGCTGCTTTGGGTCCCTTTCCAAAATTCAGGCAATATTCTGGTAACCAGCAGCAAATTTTTGTGGAGAAATAAACATATTTTACTGTTGGATACACAATGTTTTACGTGGAGAAGGAGATAAAGGCTGAGGAAGTAAGAAGAGGGAAGCAGAGGTGCAACAACACAGACTGGAAAAGTGTAGCTTGGGGTCGAGCACAGACTTGAAAGGAAATGAAGAAAAGAAATGTGTCATAACTGAATTTAAAAACCACAACAAATCTCTCCCCTTCAGCTGCTGAGAGCATTTCTTACATCCTTCTCTGCACTGTTATATTTGTGTTTCAAGTCAGCAACAACAGCAAATTCAAAACACCGTTTGCTGAACAAGGGGAAAATAAGTGAAAGGGGAAAAATAAAGTATTTGAGTCATTATTCATCCATCAATTACATATTGACTGCAATGATTTACTAAGTTATCCCAACTGTAATAAAGCCCAGGAAGCTTTTTCTTTCTAGAAAGCTGCACAATTTATTCACTCCAGCAAAAGGAAATGTCTCATTTCAGATATAATCCCAAGCTGCTTAAGGTACAGATTTAATTAACCTGTTCTACTTGAGAACTTACACCAAGTTGAAATCCAGTACTTACAACAACTTTTTTAATTAAATCAGCAAGGTCTTCCAAAAAATTACACTCACAGATTGTCTTCCACAGATGCCATCCCTGAAACAGCAAACTGTTTAAAAACACAAGTTATTATTTAGAGAAGGAACACTGTGGTACATGGTCCTAATTGCTGATATTTAATTAACATCTTTTTAGCATGCTAACAGTTATTATTACATTGCAGACCATATAAATATTGTATTAATATACAATTACTCTCTCTATAAAAATATTTTATTTATAAAATACATTTATATATCATATTAATAATTAGGGTATTATAATAATTATAATAATTATAATAATTATAATAATTAAAAATTAGATCTAAGCACGAGCATGTTTACAAACTCAGATTTCTAAAACAGAGGGGGAGGGATAAATAAGTAAATAAATAAATAACCAAACAAACAAAAGGAAAAGCTGCAAAGCTCTTGGTGCTTTTGATATCTCAGGCATCTATTTAAGCATTTAAACACACTCCTAAGATTCCAAACTTCACACCCCCCTCCTTAATATTTTCTTCTGTGGCTTCAAGAACTTTTGGCTTCAACTGAGTTAAAGCCACTGTCAACAACAAGATTTCTGCAGGCAGTTTAAGCACTGCTGGAAACACACAATGGTCTTTCCCAGGGAACAGGGAAAAAAGTGGAGAAAAACCCCTTGGAAAACGTGGTTACTCACCCAAATTGCCCTTGGAAAGAGGTGCTTTCTTGGGTGAAGAGAAGAGGCCAAAGCATTTGGATTTTAATCACGTTGCAATATTCCCTTAATCTCTCCACGGGCTGATTGCACCAAACTTCACAGGGATTGACACCTGCAGGAAAACAGGAATCAGAGCACCCAGCCCAGGCATTGCAGGGGTAAGAAATAATCCCAAAATTCAAAATGTAAGAAACACCCCCAACCGTTCTTTCCAGGCTTTATTCCTAAGCCCAAACCAACCCGAACAAGGAGACCTGAAAACACACCTGGGAACTCGAGTTTTATTATAAATTAAAGGAGGAGAGGGAATTTATATGGAGGCGTCACATTCCTTGCTCAAGGAATTGCCTGGGTTCCAAATTGCACTGATATAATTAGTTATAAATGAATAAATGCTCCTAAAAGAGGAGCCTCACAAGACCTGTGAGTTCAGTGGCTCTAAGGAAATGCTCTTTTCCAGGTAAAACATGAGCCCCTTCTACCTGAACCCCTTTAATTGTTTTCTACAACAAATCCAGAGCAATGTAGCCACAAAAATCAGCAATATTCTATTTGTGCAAAATATATGTTTCAAAAATATAACCCGTCTCCCTCAGAGTCTGCCTTGAAATTAAAAGGTAAATTAAGACTATTGGGGTGGCACCCGGTGCTCTGAGGGAAATTAAAAGGTAAATCAGGTTACTGAGGTGGCATCAGGTGCTCTCAGAGCAGAAGCAGCATCTGAATATATGGAAAAATTCATTTTACACAGCTGGCTGTGTCCATGTGAGTCACCTGCACATTCCAGGTTGCAGTTTGTGTGGTGAAAACAATTTTGAAGAGCTTTTCTGCCACCACTGATTTTTTTTTAATTGTTATAACTGCAAAAACTCACCTATATAAAAAAAAAAAATCAACTTGAAATTGTCTTGGGACCTCTACAGCTAAAACACAGCTACAATTAAAACACAGGTCATGAATTCTACTTATTCAGGCAAAATAAGGGGGAAAAAAAATCAAAAAGGAATCAAAACCAGCATAAAAATGCATTAAAAATTTAAGCAAATTGGTTTAGTTCACATACCTGTTTTAGAATTAGGCAGCACTGTTCCATGACCCTGAAGATAAAACATATTTCTTAACATTACAAAGCCAAAAAGCAAATAAAGCAAATCAAAACAAACAGGGAACAAAAAGCATGTTTGCTGGAGTTAATTAACACAAGGTGAGGAGGCTGTTTCAGGGGAAAAAAAAATGTTTACCTGCCTATCCATTAAAAAAAAATGTCCACAGGTTAATAGTTATGAATGGACAGGAAAACCTTTACTAATTTAAACAACATTTTAAATCACACTAGAACAGTATTCTAGAAATTAGTAAGTCAAAACCAGGTACTAGGCAGTAAGATAATGTTCAAGAATACCTGACTACACGTGTTTAAGAAGACAACACAGGTTTTCAAAAAATAATAATTAAGTTTTGACAGTGTGTGTATATTTATATAAATTCCTACATATCAAAATAAGTGGAATAGTTGATTTAGTGCTTCAGGGCAGCACAATCTATCAGTACTTTAACGGGTTTTAACTTGTGAACCTCTTAAGCTAAAGAATAAATGACTTTGTTCTGTTTTACAGATCCCTACAAAGTCTCTTATTTTAAGAAGCTTTTTTATGCGTCATTTTAAAAAATACTTCTGAACTATAAAATCAAAAGCACTCGATTTTGGCAGCAGCACACGCCCCAAACATCCTTTATTGACATAAACACATTCCAGTGGGAATCACTGCTCCAGTGGGACCAGCTCCTTGCAAACATACAAATAACAAATTCAATTTATCTACACTTTTTACTTCTCTATGGGAAGAACTTCAGGCCAGTTGACCTGTATTTCACAACAGCAACACAACTTGTAAGTCATCTCCTAACTGAGCTCTCCAAGCAGCACAAATATTCCCAGGGGTTTCTAACCCTCCTGAAGCAGAGCACAAGAAGGGGAAAACAACAGTCAAGGAAAGCACTCTTGGAAGTATTAAAAGAGCAGAGTTTATTCAGTAAAGGCACAACTGATAACTTAGAGGGACTTTTCATCAGGAATTGTAGTGACAGGACAAGGGGGAATGGCTTCAAACTGCCAGAGAGCAAGGAGAGATGGGATATTGGGAAGGAATTGTTGGCTGGGAGGGTGGGGAGGCCCTGGCACAGGTTGCCCAGAGAAGCTGTGGC
>JAWWLV010000001.1:115416982-115433144 GCA_035041135.1 Platyrinchus mystaceus
CAGAGAAGCTGTGGCTGCCCCTGGATCCCTGGAAGTGTCCAAGGCCAGGTTGGATGTTTCTTGGAGCAACCTGGGCTAGTGGAAGGTGTCCCTGCCCATGGCAAGGGGTGGCACTGGATGATCTTTAAGGTCCCTTCCAAGCCAAACCATTGTGTGGAAGATCTGACACTGAGCTACAACTAAATGCAGTCACACAAAGTCTGAATGATTCCCTGGAGATTTCAGTGTCTCATTGTGACTACACTGGGAGAGGAGCGTAATCAGATTTGTTAGGAACTCAAAGTTAGATCATGGCTTCCAGTTTCCATTTTGCACAGATCTCCATCTCTTTGCCTTTGTTAGGGAAAAAAAAAAGGAGGAGGTTGGATTTCCAGCAGTATGGAAGCTAAGGAGGAACAAGGAAACTTGGGAGAGTTTAGACAGTGCCTGTTATCATGTTCTTAAGAATAAATACACTGATTTTTGTTTGTTTTTATGCTGCCAGTCAGCAGATAGTGATTTAATTTCAGAATGATTCCCTATGATTGTTTCCAGAGCCAAAAACTTTGGAAGCTTGTGTCTTTTCTAACTTTAACAGTAAACCAAGAAAATCCTTCTGAATCTGCATTCTTGACCTAAATCCCACTGGCCTAATTTATTTTCACTTATAGTCCTAGTTAAAATATTTTAAGAATCTGTTTGTATTCAAACTAGGGCTTGCATTTATCACACCTCGTATCATTTAGCCTGAAATGTCATGGCCTGGAGAATGGTGTGTTTAAAAAATAATAATAATAAAAAAAAAAAAAAAGTGAGGTTCCCCCACTGCAGTTTTGTGATCCCCAGGATTGCCATAAAATCCTGTACCTCCTGTTGCTCTCCAAAGAATTTACTGGCATTGTTCTTGTTGCTTAACTGTTAAAGGTGGAGGGACTTCCAAAGGGTTTTGTTTTTTTGGGGTAGACTTGAACTGACACTATTTTTACTGATGGTATGATCTTATATATTAAAAAAAACCCAAAACAAAACAAAAACGAAGACCCAAAAGTGTTTTAAAGGATCCTTTGCAAACACAAAGCTTTTATGGGTGTTGCATTGAGGAGTTGTGGGATATTTTTAGCTTGATTTGTGTTCAAATGGGTTGTCAGGTTGTCCAGCCACAGAGGAGGATGAAGAGGGATAATGAAGAGAAAACTGGAGGAGGGAAAAAAAGTAGGAAGAAGGAGGTGAGATGTGGGAAAGGGGAAATAAAAATATGGCATTCGAGGGAAACAAATCTTTATTTACCAAATACTCCCAAGATTTAAGTAAAATAAGTGGGATGTAAGGAGATGGCAGTATTAATTGGGGGAAAATCTACACATTGCCAGAGTTCTCATCAAACCAATTAATGATCAAAAGCCCCAAAACACCCTTGTTCAAATGGCAAATTGTCTGTGAAAGACAATTTATTCAGTGTTTGGGTTTGATTTTTCCGAAGCTATAAAGGCTGGTGAGGATTCCAGTAAAGCACATGGTGATTCCATCCCTAATTTTTCTGTTCTGGTTGAAAATTGGGGAGTATGAGGAAAGGGGAGCACTTTATTTTGCTGACACTTTATATAAATAAATAATAACTTTGCTTGTGGTCACAGCTGAATCTGCCAATGATGTTGTGCTGCTCGGCTTGTTTATTTTCAGTCGTCCTCTTAATGTTTCCTAATAATTTTTGAATGCCTGATCTGAATCCCCCAAATTGCTGGTATTTCATGCTTTTAAAAATGCAGCTCACAACGAGTTATATTGTACTTTTTGGATAACCTGCAGTTCACTAAATGAAGTGACAATAGGAAAACCTCGAGAGTTCAGATGATCCTTAAGGTCCCTTCCAACCCAAACCATTCCCTGATTCTCTGATTCTGTGATTTATCAGCAAAAGATAATGTGTATATTTTATATGGATTATGGTACCAGATGTGAGAGATAAAAGAAATTGCTGGTGGCCACCTGCTTTAATGCACATTTCAGCTCTTGTGTGGTAGTTGATGTCATGTAGAATTCACGTGGTAGGGAGTAATTTAAAGTTAGCAGAGCATGGCAGGTTAGCAAGGAGAGCTGCTTGTGGAATGTTTAATATTTTCCATCACAGTTTATCCATCTGGTTGAAAAAGGGAGAGGTGAAATAAATCACCTTTTGCCAAGGTTTTTGAAAAGCAGCTGGAGGTTTTTTGCTTGCAGGATGTACTGCTGTAGGTATTTCACTGCATCCCGTGGTCCTGAGGGGGTTTTTTTAAACCTCCTGATGGAGCAAGAGGAGGAATTATTTTAAAAACCAAACATGGCCTTCACAGCACCATAAATGATATTATAAAAATGGCCTTAATTAGGTCTGGTAATTTATCTAAGTACTTAAAAGCTTTAGGTGCATAAAACACATTCAAATCTTCCAGGCAAATTTATTCTTTTCTTAATCTCTGTTATAGACAAGTTTTGCCAATTAATATTTTTCTTTTGGGGACAATAAAAAGAAGATTTCTGCTTATATTATGTTAATTTCTATTCCCAATATTCCCCACACACACATTCCCAGTGTTTTGCTGCTATCAGTAATTTTTATTTCCTTTTTTTTTGTTTGTTTGATTTTGTGTTTTAGATGGATCAGATATCACTTAATGTTGCTACAGTTTAATTATTTAGTACCAATTATTAAAATTAGAAATTACAGAACTTATGTCTTTCTTTTTAAAAAAAATAATTTATTGTTAAAATAATTCTGATAGTTGCTGACTTATAAGAAAAAAAATAGGAGAAATCAATCACATTTCAGTTGGAAACTCAGATCTTGACCTGCTATATACTAGAAAAAAAACCCTTTTTTTCAGCTGTGGGTTCCAGAAATCACAGTTTATGAGGAATTTTTTTCCTAGTGTTTTATGCAGAAATAGGAGGAGGTGGGAACAGATGGACATAAATGTCTTTTTGGGACATCTGCAAGAATAGCTGCAACTATAGAATAGGTGAATACTTAACGTTAATTAACTCACCAGAAAATTTAACCTGGAATTCTGTGGAAACCAGAGAGTAAAAGGAACAGAGAAACCTCTCACTCTGAAGATTTTTAGTACAAGACAGCCAGATTTTTGGGAGGAGGATGGAAGGGAAAGGGATGTAAACTGGGAGTAAAACTGGAGTTTCCTTTTTTCTGAAGGTCAATCAATAAGCAGGTGCTGTTCCACATTGGATATATCACATTATAGATTATAATTCAGTCTGGGAGAATGTCTGCAGGTCATCAGTGGCTCCTTGCTGAAGGTGTGTGGCTGTTCCTGACTCCTCTGGTTTTTATTCCAGCATGGTCTGGGCATGGAATGTGTGGTAGGAGCCTTTGGAAGTGGTAATTGGAATATTAGGATCCCACCAAATATAACCTGTTTTTTGCCTAATGCATTATTTGTAGATTCCAGCACTCAGTGCTCATCAGAACAGATCAAATTACTCATTGATGGTTTATATTTCACCCCTAACCAGGGGAACAACTGGATAGAAACTGTAGCCCTTCACCTGTGAGGAAAGAGGGAATGTTCTCCAGTTGGCTGGAGCTGCAGCACAGGGTGTTGATGACAACAGAATTATATTGGTTTGGGGGGAAAATGGTAATTTGCTGTGAGGCCTTGGCCTAATAAACTGGTGTGCCAACAGGAGGGGTTAAGGAGGGTGAAAATGTTCTATTTTGATGTTTTGCCAAGCTAAGCAGGGAAATACTGCGAGCGTGAAGCAAGTGGAATGGAATGCTTTCTGCTTGGATCTGAAACCCCCAATCCCAGGGAGGGAGTGACAATTCCCAAGTGGTGCAGTGGAGCAGGAGATAAGTACCTTCCCTCCTTTCTTCCTTCCCTGCTTCCCCTCCCAGTGAGTAAAAAACCCACCAACCTGCTGAGCAAAAAGCTGAAGTGCTGAGGTGTTTATTTTAACACTGGGAAACACTTCTGGCTTCAAATATTTGCCTGCTTGTATATCATATCTGTTAGACCAGATGTGCCACATACAAATTAGACATGGCTCATAAAGTGTGGTAACCCTAGATTTTTCAAGATTTTTTTTGGATGTAAATTTTCCTTTTATTTAACTGTTCTCTCGCTCACATCGGGGAGGTTTTCTAGCAGTGGAGTGCTAGAGCTTTTGAATTAAAATCCCCTGCAGAATTCTGCCTGTATTTTAAACACACTTTATTCAGTTCTTGACAAAAATACCTCCAGGGGGTGTTAAAAAAAGAAATGTAGAAATGGAAGTTGGATTTACTGGATCAAGAACCAGGTTCTCTTAATTTCTTGGCTATATTTGCTGCTGCATTTATCTGATCTCTACCAAAACCTTTTTGGAAATAGGGAAGGTTGGTTTTTTTTATTACACTGATGGTAACTATACAAGGAAAGCCTAAGCTAAACTTAGATCACAAAGCATTAGCTCAGAGATGACTAAAATATAAAAAAAACAACCCCAAGAGTCCAGCTGTGCTCTAATTCCTTCTTCATTTTCCCTTGTGCTGTGAGGTGATTCGGATGAGTTTTTTATGGGTGTGTTTATCCTCTGTGTCTGGTGGATTCTGGCATAGGGAGACTTCACACATTCAGCTGGGTGAAGATAAAATTGGGAGGTTTTTTTTTTACAGCAGTGCTCCAGGCACCCTGCTGAGGACTTCCCAGAGGAGATGCCAGGCAGCTCTGTGGGCAATCCTGCTGGGAATGCTCACCCATCATCCTGCTGGGAATGCTCGTCCATCATCCTGCTGGGAATGCTCGTCCATCATCCTGCTGGGAATGCTGGTCCATCCTGGCTGGATGTGGAGCCAGGGCGATGTCACATCCAGCACCAGTGCTGGGTGACACAAATGAGCCGCTCCTCAGCAAACCAGGGTGGGTTTTTTTTCTGTATTTAACCCAATCATTAAGCACCAAATTCCAAAGGAATGAAGCTGTGAATGTCTGTACAAGCATCAACCACATAATTACTAAAAAAGCTTGATTAAGGTTGTGTATAATGAACTGTCCTTCAATTTTTTTTTAAATCCCAGACTAATGGTTTTGTTTTCATTTTATCACCTGCTCCAGTATTTCTGAAGGTGTTTTTTTATCATGTGATATTAATGTCACCAGGGGAACACGCTGCAAGGCACAACCATTTACCTATTCTGTGTTTTCAGCTTTATGTGTCCTGGTAAATCTGAGGTGCTTCATTCTGCTTTTCAGGTTTCAAAGTGCATTAACCATCTCCCCATCCCATGCAGTGGTTCATACCCACCTCGTTACAGGCAGGGCAGGAATCTGATCCCTAGATGTGGTTTTCCCTAAGTAGGTGATTATTGGTGTGTGTGCCATTTGTGCCTGGATTTCTGCACCATATTTCAGGGTGTATTTAGGTCTTCTTTGCATTACTTAATATTTACATGTCGGGGTTTTGGTTGGGTTTTTTTTTCCTGTGTGAAAAACATTCTGGAGGGTGGTTTTGATACGCTGATACTCGTGTTACTGGGGTATTGTGGTGTCTGCATTATGTGCCAGTAACCTGAGTTGGGTTTGCTTTCAGAAAATGTGAGGCAGTTTTATGTCCTCCCTGGTTTTACCTGTGCCTGTTTTCGAGCCCCAGCTCCGTGGCAGATGCTCACACTGAGGTTTTGTGTTTCAAGCAGAACCAAGAAAATTCTCATGGTACCTTCTTTACTTCTACTACACATTTTTCTCCTTCAGATTCAGCCAATCCATAATTGTTGCAGTCTGGTCAAAATTCTACTGACTAGAACCTGTTTCCCTCCTTAAATTTCCCCTCTTCTCTGTGCTGCTTCCCTTCTCGCCAGCCCACAGTAGGTGAGTACAGTGGAAAAGGAATCCTCTTCTGCTTCTTCATCTCTTTATCAGCTCCAAATTCTACCACTACCTGCAAGAAATTCCGATGTCTTTGTGTTTTGTTTTTCTCTTCACTGTGTTTATTATTGTTGTTGGGTTTTTTTTACAATCCTTTATTATTTTGATCATTCAGGAGCCCAGACTATGGGTATTTTTTGGTCTTCCAAAGCTTGTGTAAATAAATGTCACAAGTGATCTGGTCCTCTAAAACCAGAGGCCCTTGTACTCTCCTTCTTGGCTTTGTATTTTTTTGGTTTGCTTCTGAAATTAGACCTTCCTTGCCTTACCCTCCCCTCTTACCCCCCCAATCCCTCTGCATATCATAGTTTAAAACCTTCTTTTTTAAGGTGGTACCACATTTCTGCATGGAAATGGGCTCATAAATTAAGGCCAGAAATAGCACTGGCCATAAAGTCCTTGGTATAATATTTTCCCTGCAATATTCCTGCTGCTGCTTCAGGACTGATTTGCTGGTGTTTTCACTTGAATATTGAACCCCATAACTTTTTGTGGAGTCTCTGTGTGGTTTTAAGGGTGCTTATAAAGTAGAACTCGGTACAGGAGCAGGGCTTTAAATTTGCCTGTCATATTTATGCCATTTTCCAGCTTTATTTCCTTCAATGTACAGTTGTTTTCAGCAGGCTTTAAGTATACAAGTCAAAACTGCAGACTGGAACTGAAAGTATTATTTGACCTTCCCTAATGTGGGAATTTAACAATCCTGCTTGGGTTTTGTGGAGTAATTCCTTATTTCTTCTCCACTTCATAATTTTGCTCCCAGAATAAAAACCACCAGCCCTCTGAATACGTTTATTTTCATTTTCTAGATGTTGTATTTTTTAACAAACACATCTGGCAGGAGAGTTTTGGTTTAGAATGTGCTCAGGTACACTTGGGTATATGAAATGTATTTGTAGTTGAGGGTTTTGAAAACTTAGGTATGTGAAGACTAATGAAAGGAAGCACCTACCTCTAGTCTTTTATATGATAAAATTTAATCTTTGAAGTAGTTTTGTAATATTTTAAGGCATCTATTTCATACATTTATAGGACTAAGTTAATTAAAAAGTTTATACTCTGATTTCTTTATGTTTGAGATTTGAGCAGCTTTAGTCCTTTTCTTGGAAATGAGTTAAAATACTTTTCAGAGGTCACCCCCAGCCCTTTTTAACATTCAGATGTTCTGCTGTGTGTTTTCAAGGACAAATTACAACTCTCCAGTAAGATTGCATTCTAACATATCTAAGAATAATCAAATGTACTTTGCTCCTCATCCTTTAGTTCCCAGGATTCTCTGCATCACTGGTTCAACCACGTTTGTGGGAGGCAAAAATTGGAATTTTGTTGTGGGAGCCCCCTCTTGTTGTGTTGACAGAACATAATTCAAAGAATTACCAATATACCATTTTATTTCAACACTTAGGAGGACCTGAATTGTTAGGGTTTGTTTCCAAAATTAGCTAAAGCAGAACTAAAATGAATTTTGCTTCTTCTGTCAGATGAGCTGCCTTCTCTGTGGATTTTGTGTTATGTTTGTTAAAGGGTGTTGAATAGAAGTTGCAAAAATAAGTTGCAAAATAAGCCCCAACCTAAATGTTTGTGGTTAAAAAAAGTGATTTCTTGAATGGTGTCGTGTCACAGAGGGATGATGGAGATGGAAAGGCAGAGGTAGAGCCTTTTACATTGGAATGTAGTGGTCAGGAAGCATCTTTAAGTTGTATTTATGGTGTGATGCTGCACATGTAGAGTAGGAATTCTGTAAGTAACAGACATGGTCCCTATGGAAACAAGAGGTTTCTGTGAATGTGAAGGGAATAACTCTGCAGAAGATGATGAAAATTGGGTTATATTGAGTGTTTCTTAGTAGGACACAGTGGGATCTGTGCTTTGTAGACCTACAGTACGGTGGATTCAGTGTTTAAAACAGGTAATTTTTGATTTGTACTGTAGGAATTTTGATTAGTTGCATTAAGTGGCAGCAAAAAGACCGTGGCACTGTTGCTAGAAATGGAATATTTGTGCTGTGAGCAAGAAGAAAGCCTTGAAAGCTCAGCCAGGAATACAAATCACACCCTTTGACCCACTCCTCTCCTAATTGAAGTGGGTTTTCTGGTAACAGTTTCTAATTTAATTCCACACCGTGTCACACAAAACTGCTGCTGCTGGGACTGTTCCTGCAGTCCCCCTGCCTGCCTGTACAAGCAGCAATAAATAAAGCTTTCCTATATGTGTCTTTCCAAGTATCTTTTTGAAATGTAGAACATGGATAGATCTGGTTTCATCAGCTTTAAAATTCTGGTCAGAAATTATCTCCTAAATCCCTCATGGGTCGAGTCAGGCAAGACAACACCGTGGACATTCTAGTGAGGGAAAGGGTGACGGGTCTTCCATTGTGAAATGGTGCCTGAAATGTTTGTACTCTGTTATAATATCCCCTGAAATGTGCTCTAACAGCAGCATTGCTTAGAATTAGGAATACAGTCAGCAGCTACTGTACTTTCAGCTCCACTTGGACACATCCCTGCACGTTGGAAAACCGCTGCGTAAAATGGACGTCCCCGGAGGCCCGAATTTCAGAGCCCCTGGTTTGTAATCTGGGAAGGGTTGCCATTCATTCCTCGTGTTTGTGTTAACAGCTTCTGCCAAGCCCTTCTGACAGAATCCTGGAAGTATGAAGTGCTTAAACAGAGACCCTGGGAAGGAATTCCTCCGAGGAAGCAACGTTTCCTCGCTGCGGTTTGGTGGCCGCTGTTCCGCTCGCACCGTGGCGGGCGAGTGGCTGGTTCAGAACGTGGGGTGGGTCGGTGGTTTGTTTTGGTAGGGGTTGTGCAATATTTCCTTTTTCAGGCACTGCCACTCCTGATAGGCAGTTTAAAGGTTGATGTGTGAGACAATTTGAAGGTTGATGTGTGGCAGCTCCTGCTTGTTTACCGTGACGTGAACAACGCGCGTCCTTTTCGAGGAGGGAACGTTGCAGGTGAGGGTCACCACTCTGAATTACATCCCAATGAAAAATCTGTGGATTGCCAAGGAAACCACCTGTCTGGTTCTCTGGGAAAACTCAGCTAACTGAACAGAAAACTCTTCTAAGTGTCAGGTACAGCCAGTGTGCCTTTTTTTGTGGGTACATTCATAGAACTGACGCTTTTGAAATGATGCGTGAGAGGAGCTAATCCTGAGAAATTCGACTGCCCTGAGGTAGGAGAAGGTCAGACATTTCAAGAGGCAAAATGAACAGCTGGTGTAAAGAGTTAAAACTCTGTTTTCATGATCTTAAATGAGATGTGCTTCTCAGAAGCTGATTTTTGTTGGGAAGATGTGGTGTCCACTTGCTGACCCTTCCCCAGTGGAGATTCACGGGCTGTAATTTCAGTTCGGTTGTTTGAACAGCTCATCTTGATTGGCAAAGCTTGGATTTGGTGATCTTGGAGGTCTACTGGAGTCACCTGGGCTAGTGAAAGGTGTCCCTGCCCATGGCAGAGGGTTGGAAAAAGATAATCTTTAAGGTCCCTTCCAACCCAAACCATTCTGATTCTATATGACAGTAGAAATTTGCCTTACATTAGTTCCAGATAACTCATGTTGTAAAGTTTTATTCAAGAAGCTGCCACTCTTGTAACCATGTAATTATCAGAGGACCAGAGCTGCCAAGGTGATTTCTTTTCCTTGGATTAGAGCCACGCTGTTTTAAAATGGTAAAAAGAATATAAGTCAATAGCATTTTCATTACATGTCTCAGCAAGCTGCATGAAACCTGGTAGATGTGAGGGTGACAGTACTGGAGAACTCAACAATTTAAGAATTCAGTCATTTTATTTCAGAAATTTGAAACAGAGCAAACCTTTATTATGCCTTTATTGAGAACCCTCTGTTTTAAAATCTGTTGATTTAGTTCATATTAAATGTGTGCTGATGCAAATGATGCCTTGCTGAGAGGAGAGAAGGGGGAAAAACCAAAAGAACTGGAGATTTCAAACGTGTATAACAGCAAGAGAAGAGAAAATAAAAAGTTACCTGCTCAAAAATGCCAACACAAGGAAATGCTTTATCTGCCTGGTCAGTTATGCCAAGGGTATATTTTTTAATTATAAACAGATGCCTTTCTTTCTGTCTCATCTTTAAGCATAGTTTTCCTAAAGTGGAACCTCACAGAACATTAATTGTAACATTAACTGTCCAAGTCAGCCTCTCTCATAACTTGGGGGGGTGGATGTGTGGGCTCCTGCAAGATCTTCTGTGTGGTTGGAGGTTGAGAGGAGAAGATGATCCCACAGATTTCACTGGGGTGAGATTCTGTTTGAACTTGGCAAATCCCGCTCAGGAATGCGGTCTCAAAACTGTAGGAGATAATGGGGGGACAGCAAAATCCCAAAGATGGAAGATTTTAACTTCAGAAAGCAGTTGTGTGTCTGCAGTGCTGTATATACAACACTTGTGAAAACAAGGGGTTACGTAAATATTTGAGTTTTTAAAGATCTGTCGCGGTCCCTTTTAGAACCTAATGTTTTATTACCCAAATTTGTGTATAGTGTCTTGTTTCAGGAGTGATATTTTGTGTGTAAATGGCAGAACTGTGGATTTGACACATAAGTAGTCATGGTTCTCTCTTGTTTCTGCCTCGGTGAGTCCAGCCCTGCCAGGGGACCAGGCCAGATTATTTCTGGGCTGCAGAGCTCGTTCCAAAACAAACCCTCTCTGTAGTTACATTATCCTTCAATGTAAGGAACATGTTTGGCTTCCATGTTGCTGACATCTGCCAAATATTCCTTAACCAAGTGTTTAGTGTAATTTGCAGTGAGCTGGTGAACACTTAATGGGCTTTGTAGGACTTCATCTTTTATGTCCTCCCCAGCTAAAGCAAATCCTTTCATCATCAGTGTTACCTTGGTGCTGGTTTTTTTGCTTGTTAGATCCTTGCCTTTCCCACACCCGGTTTCTTTGGGATTTCTGGGATTTGATTTGGGAGGATATGCCTTTTTTTTTTTTATTTTCAATTAAGTGACACTGAGTAATATCCAGTGAATTTAAGTGGAATAATGAAGGGACACGTTTTTCATTTAACTCCTAATAAAATGTAAGGACTTTACCTTCTCTGATTTAAGTTGCATACGGGAAGTTGGATCAGTATGGAAATGGGAAATTTTAAAAGTGGGTGGAAGTGGTAATGATAGTTTTACTTCTCTTCTAAGTCTTCATGTGTAGGTGCTCCCAGTTCTGTTTTCCTTATGAAATATTATTCCTTTCCCTCTCTTCTCTCTCACTTCCTCAGGCAAGAAAAATACCCCACTCAGTTCAGCAAAAGCAGGTTAGACCAATAAAATCAGTTTTGTGCCATGAATGCAAACTGGTTTTTAAAATGGTTTGAATTCAGAGGGGAATGTTGGAGATGGGGTAATTTATGTCACCAATCTGTCCCCTTTCTGGGGTGAAATGGAGTTCCCTGGAATTGCCACAGTGGAGTGGTAGGTTTTTAAAAACAATAATGTTCATTCTACTGCCTCATGCAGTGTCAAGTATATGATTGCTGACATTCTGCTCAGCTGAGTTTAACTTGAAGATAAAACCCACACGAATCCAAAAGCTGAGTTTGCAGATTATCCAGAGCAATCTCAGACTCCTCGGCCCTGCAAAATTAAGTTACCAGCTTCCTTTACAAGAAATAAAGAAATCCACAGTCCATTTAGGCTCTTCTAATTGCTGGCTGAAGGAAAAATTTCACGAGACATTGAAAATATCCTTTCTGGTGAGTCCCAGAGAAGATGGATTGGGTGATAAGTTTTTAAAGCCGGCAATATTGGGCCAAGCTGAGCAAAGACAAGTCTTTATTGATGGGAATGTTTTCTGAAAGCTCCCATGTTTGCCTTCAGATTTAGCTGTTGTTTGGACAAGGAGGACTCATATGACTTTTTCAGATCTATATGAGCACAGAGTCAAGGTTGCAGATATAAAGAACTTTTTACAAATTTTGCACTTTCATCTGTATTATAACTTATTTTTAAGAATTTCAGCTGTGTGCTACTAGTGATAGTAAAAGGTGCTGTTCAGTGTTTATTTCCTGAGCTGGGTCTGCTTTAAAATGTGCAGCAAATTGCTTGCAGTAGGATCTTCTTCGCATTTGGTGCAAGCCACAATATTCAGAAGCTTTTAAATGCTGTAAAATTGTTAATTTTCTTATGGTGAACTCCAACAGGTAGTGATAGAATTGTCTTTTTAAGTTGCTTATAATTTTTTTTTGGAAAGTAATTTTGATTTTGAGCAGATCAGCATTTGCCATCAAATTTATGAACTTCATTGTAAGCAGTGTGATTTTAATGCTGAGATTTTTCTCTACATCACAACATTTTTCCTTTTCCTTTCCATAAATATCTTCCATGGGGTAAAATCTTTAAGGCTTGTGTGTTACAAAGAGCTTTTCCCATGTTTGAATCAGTGTAGTTCCAGGTGGAAAACAGGTTGTTGGGAATGGAACTGAATTGGTTCAGGAAGCCTTGGAGCTGCAGGTTGTTACTCACTGTTGGGCCCTTTGCTCCATGTGCAGCTACTACAGATGTAGTTTAATGCAGAGTCATAGAATCATGGAATGGTTTGGGTTGGAAGATTATCCAGTTCCAAGTTCCTGCCATGGGCAGGAGGAACTTTCCACTGGACCAGGTTGCTCAGATCCCTGGAAGTGTCCAAGGCCAGGCTTGGAGCAACCTGGGCTAGTGGAAGGTGTCCCTGCCCATGGCAGGAACTTGGAACTGGATGATTTTTAAGGTCCCTTCCAACCCAAACCATTCCATGATTTCCAGTGTTTTAGACCCTCTGAACATCTGTGTTCTTATTCTGACACTTAAAAGAACAATTTTCGTCTCGTAGCCGTGCGCTGGAATCAAAACTCATTTGTCTTGGGTTCAACAACTGAAGATTTCCTAACAAGATTCATAATTGGTGTTTAAAAGTAAAATCAATCATTTCTCCATAATTGCCCAATTTACAACCTTTCCTTTACCTTGTGCCTCCCCTCCTGGAACTGTGGCACTGTGCTGTAGGTAGGGTGGAAAAAGAGGAAGGAAAGTGGGTTATTTGGTGAAGCACAGGGCATGCGATTGTTGTTTGTTGTTGTATGAAATCACAATCAAAATTGACACAAGTTGCTATTAAACTCTATTTCCTGTGTTAAAAAAAGTCAGTATTAGCTAAAAAAGAAACCTGCAGCAGTAGATTTGCACATAGACCTTAATGAGCCCAATTGACCTTCTGTGCTGTATTTACAATTGCCTTAAAATTGTAAGCAGATGTTTGAAAAACTTTTGTTAATAGGTCCCTAACATCTGTTTCACCAGTGATATTGCCCACCAAAGCAGCTGTAATTAGTAGAGCACCTCGTGCTTGCATCTTTTTCTTATTGGTGCAGATGATCGTGTTTCTCCCCCGGGTATTAAAGCAAAATCTTATTGGCACTTTTGTTTTCATAAATTCTACAACATCTCTTTTGTGAGCAGGCGAGGTTTTTTTCCACCCAAGGCAGAGTAATGGAAGAGTTTTGGTTTTGGTTTTTTTTTGTTCCCCCTGTGAAGTCTTAAAAAAAAAGTGCCTTGCAGTGCTGATACATCCAGTCACACCAGAGCAAATACAGCAGATGGGGGGAAAAAAACCCCCACATGAAATACTGTGTGCAGCTGAAACCTTTGGTGGGGTTTGTCCATCGGTGCTGCTCAGATGCATGATAGAATGTGTGTTTGCAGTGGAAAAAAAGGGAAAATGAAAGGAAAAAAGACTTAAACTCTGCTGAATAAAAAAAAACCCCAAACCCCAGTGTCATTTGCCCATTAAAGTCCTTTTATATGACATAGTTTCCATTTATTGTGAGGACACAAAAACCTGTCTGCTTGTTCAGTTTATATCGGGCTCCTTTCTGAGGAATTGTTACGGCAGTGGGCGAGGGGAAAGGTTCAGCTTTAACCTCGTGGTGGTTGCCAACCTTCAGAGCTCTCACAGCTTCAGGGTTTGGGTTGTTTTTGGTTTTTTTTTTAAATAAACTGCAATTTGAAAGTTATTCTTTAACAACTCCTACTTTATAAAATGTAATATGGAAAATTGCAGCTGGGGGAGGGCCGTGCAAAGCTGCCAATAAAGTTTCCACTCCGGTTGTTTCCAAGAGGGTTTTGTTGGGAGATAAGTCACTGACAGAGGAATTGCCCCTTTTCCAAAGGGAAGGATCTTACTGGGAATGTTTTGTTTGCTCCCAGAAGAGCTGCTGGGCTTTGCAAAGCACGGGAGCTTTCCACAATCAACCCCCGTGTCTTTCCAGACCCGGGAAACGAAGACTGCGTTGTGTGAAACACAACTTGAGGTGCAGGGACCTTATTGGAGACGTGTCCCAGTGTCTTTTGCTACCTTAAATATTGAATTAATGCTTAGATTGGAGTTATCAAACTCACCAGGGCACTTCTCTGACTCATATGGCAGCTCTAGTACTAAAAAGTAGTTTTTTGACCGTGATTTTCTGTGGTTATAAGAAGGAACAAGATGAATAGGAGACAGATATGGGTAGAAAAAGGTTTGGGGCTCACAGTCCCACAGTACATGGAGGTTTTTTAAGATCATGGAATGGTTTGGGTTGGAAGGGACCTTAAAGATCACCCAGTTCCAACCTCCTGCCATGGGCAGGGACACCTTCCACTGTCCCAGGTTGCTCCAACCTGGCCTTGGACACTTCCAGGGATCCAGGGGCAGCCACAGCTCCTCTGGGCAATTTCCAGATGTAAAAGGAGTTTGGGCTCTGTTGCCTATTCCATCCCAGGAATATCCAGGGCTGCCATTTTAATGATAACCCTTTAGTGTTCCTGGATTGAAAAGAAGATTTAAAGGAACTTTTTACATCTTCCCTTCCCCGAAATCTTTGTCCACGTAACGAATCAAGACTCAAGAGAGTCCAAGTCCACGTTCCTCATTTTCTGCTCCCAACACCATTCCCAGGAATGTTCCTGAGTGTTGCTTTCCACAAAAACTGATTTTCCACGAGCGAGTTTGCTGTGTTCAGTCGCTGTAATGGCTGTGCAGATGTACCACTGCTGTTATAAAGAACTTGAACAATCAATCTCTCAAGTCCCGTTTTCCTTCCAAGGGCAAAATATAAACCAGCTTATTCCCTGCTCTTTTTGTGGACCTGCAGTCATGTGGATGGTAATGAAACAGGTTTTCTCTCAAGGAGCCAAAAGGAAATATATTTGACTTATTGCAGGAGAGACGTTTGCTCATTACTTATATAGACAAATGTAAAAATAGAGAACATTGTTATGAAAACCAGCTGATCCACAGAGGCACTTTTTTTTACTACTGTATTTCCAGTGTCTCTCATTCTTAATTAAAACATCTTTTCCAAGTGAGCAGTTGAGTTACTATTCTCTAGGTGAATATGGGCAGTTCAGCTTTTCAAACAATTTTTTTTTTTCATCGTCTCCTTGGGAAAAAAAAACCTCGCTTTTTCCTTGCTTGGTTTTGTCAACCTTCTGTTTTGGACTGTGCTAATCTAAATCTAATCAAAACTGTCAAGTGAAAACATGCTCCTGCCTAAAATAAGACCAGAAACAGAAAACCCCAAAGATTTTTTTTTTATGTTGGCCAAGTTTGAACTCGGTGTGGTGTTTAGATGGTGCTTTTAGACGTGGCCTTTGATGGGGGACGTGCCCAGGGGGATCAGGTGGACCCGCCTGGTGGATGAGGGGAAGGCTGTGGATGTGCCTACCTGGACTTCAGCAAAGCCTTTGGCACTGTCTCCCATAATATACTCCTGGAAAAGCTGCTGCCCATGGCCTGGACAGGGGCAATCTGAGC
This sequence comes from Platyrinchus mystaceus, assembly GCA_035041135.1. NCBI lineage: Eukaryota > Metazoa > Chordata > Aves > Passeriformes > Tyrannidae > Platyrinchus > Platyrinchus mystaceus. The sequence continues at coordinate 115,432,660 of JAWWLV010000001.1, forward strand.
TGGCTGGCTGGCCGGGCCCAGAGAGTGCTGGTGAACGGGGCTGCATCCAGTTGGGATCCAGTCACCAGTGGTGTCCTCAGGGGTCAGTGCTGGGACCAGTCCTGTTGAACATCTTTAGTGACGATTTGGATGAGGGTGTTGAGTCCATCATCAGCAAATTTGCTGGTGACACCAAGTTGGGAGGGAGTGTCGACCTGCTGGAAGGCAGGAGGACCCTGCAGAGGGACCTGGACAGGCTGGATCCATGGGCTGATTCCAATGGGATGAGGTTCAACCAGGCCAAGTGCCGGTCCTGCACATTGGCCACAACAACCCCCTGCATCGCTACAGGCTGGGACAGAGTGGCTGGAGAGCAGCCAGGCAGGAAGGGACCTGGGAGTGCTGATTGACAGGAGGCTGAACATGAGCCAGAGTGTGCCCAGGGGGCCAAGAGGGCCAATGGATCCTGGCCTGGATCAGGAACAGTGTGGCAGCAGGAGCAGGGA
>JAWWLV010000001.1:115513971-115539388 GCA_035041135.1 Platyrinchus mystaceus
AAAGAAAGAAAGAAAGAAAGAAAGAAAGAAAGAAAGAAAGAAAGAAAGAAAGAAAGAAAGAAAGAAAGAAAGAAACAAAGAAAGAAAGAAAGAAAGAAAGAAAGAAAGAAAGAAAGAAAAAGGAAGGAGGGAGGGAGAGGGGAAGGGGAAAAGGAAAAGAAGAAAAGGATATTATCTATGTTGCTTCATTTACATAATTTTCTCTAAAAGTTCTCCTTTCAAAGCACTGGCTGCTCCTTTTCAGGACAGAAACAGGTGGGGACTTGTTACAGTAAAAACCTATACTCAAGTTTTAGTGGCAGGGGAGGAAGGAGAACACACACATCTCACTGTGAATTGTGCTTGGCAGTGTTTCTGTTTCTTTATAGTTACACGAGGGAAAACATTCTGTAAATGTCCATTTTTTAGCCTACAGACATGTTAAAAAATTCTAATTATTCTTATGGTGATGGACACTTCACTGGCCAAAACATGAAAAAAAATACTATTAAAAGATGCACAGCTGAGGTCAGTGTTTAAACCAAAAGGAGCATCACTTCTGCCCCTGCTCTTATTATTTTATCTTTGGTTAATAGTGATTTTTTTTTTCCTGAATGTTTTGCCCTTAAAATGAAAACACTTCTCTCAGAGAATTTACCTTCCCAAAAAATAAAAATCCATGGGTGGCTCTGTCTAAACAATCTCTCCCTTCAATATAAAGACTTTCTTACCAAAAAAACCCACCAATCAACCTGACAGATCAACTGCAGGAAACCAAAAAGATCCTGTTGCATCTCTGCTCTTACCAAGTATAATCATGGCCACATCAATTCTTAAAAACTATAACTCATGGGCACCTCTTGCTTTTCCCAAAATCATCACCTATTTTAAAAAATATCCTCATGGAAACACACAGGATTCAAAGGTCACAGTTTTATCTAGAAGTGTAATTTATATCCTGATATAATTTGATATTTAAAATTCAAACCCAGAGTGTTTTGTCCAAGTAATGACCAGTTTTCCTCGTTACAGGCACGGGAATATTTTTGACTTGACGGTGGGGGGTGAATGTTCAAGGCTGAAAACCAAACCTGACTGTAAAAATGGGAGTGGAAACACAAAAGCCACCAGTGAGGAGATGGGGGGGCTGCGTTGAGAGTCCAATAACCCGAATATGGATCCATAATTTGGCAGCTCACCACGATCTCCTGCTATGCAGAGCACACTCAGGCAGTTTTAAAGCCTGCAATGAAACACTGAAAACTTTTTTTTTAAAAAATAAAAAATTCAAATTATATGGTTCAATTCATAAACCTTCTAAAATCCCATGCCTTGGGCTTATTAAACCTTGATGCAGCTTTTTAATATCTGTAAATACCTGCTTACTACCACATATCACTGTTGCCTACTAAGAGGGTTTTTATGTGTAGCTCAGCTGCATTTTTTTCCCTGCCCAGGAATGATTCATAATAAACACAGAGCACTAAGTGGAGGGATTCTAGAGCAAATAATTGCATGTTTTGCCTTTCATATACTGATTTGATGGAAGTAAAAAACAAACCCCTGGAAAAGTTCAGATGTTTGTGGTTAAATATTCCAAGATGTATCAAAAGGCAAAGATAAGCTTGGCCCCCTCATGGGTCCAGAAAATGGGTGGAATAAACTCCAGACCCTCGAAATTAAATAAAAATATGTCTTTCACCATTGTTTTCTAAGAGGATTTTCCTCTCCATTTCGTGTCTTTGGGCTCTAAGGGGAAAAAAAATATTTGGGGAATTTGAAACCAATTTGTTATCCATGGAAAAAAAATCAGTACAAGTCAGTTCATCACTGGTCTGAGGCCAACTGGAATTAGATGGAGGAGGAGGGATCCTAATCATCCCTGTTTACAACATTTACTGTTACACTGGAGGGCAATTCAAAATCCAAAGCCACAAATTAAGCAGCAGGACCCCAAAATGAAGAGGTGGATTTTTCAGAAACCCCGTTTCTGATCATCTGCAGGCAGAACTGAGCAAGGCCCTGCCAAAAAAACCCAAAAAACAATCCTCACAGCGTTGTTTTTAAATGTATAACCAGTTTCACCACGCCAGCCAGCGAAGCTCTGATTTTTCAGAAGCTCTGATTTCTCTATGCTGGAGTTAAATTCGAGATCAACCAGAAGATAGAGGTGGCTGTAATGGGTCTCCAAAAATATCCTGCAAAAATATTTTGAAATGGCCTTTTTTTTTATTTAGTTTAAATATATATATGTATATATATATATATATTTTAAACAAATTGCACTTTAACTGGAAATTAGATGTGTGGACTAGTTAATTGTCAAATTATTTAATAAAAAGGCCTTTTTGGGCCCACTCTAAAAGATTTTCTACAATCACCATCACTCTGCTCTCAGCTTGTATTGGCTGGAGCTCTATAAGAGCACTTGTTGAAAATACAGTGTGGGATTATAACTTGCAGAATTTACTTCTCCTGACCAATCCCATTCTTGTTGATGTCAGTGGCAAAATTCCCAGTGATTTCCAGAGAAGCAGGAACAAGAACTCATTTAGAGCCCTGGGAAGCCTGCAGGAGTATCCCAGTGTTAATGTATTAATATCCTAGTGAGTAGGACCAGCCTGTTGATGTTAATATCAATATTATTGCTACTTAGAGCAAAATTATCTCCTCAAAAATAGAATATTGAGACACAGCAAGAGCAGATTAGATGGTAAATCAGTATAAGGAAAGAGGAGGGGGGGAATCACTGCCTTGTTTAGCTGGGGGGGGTGTCTTATATATAAATAAAACCTTGTGCACTGTGAAATTGTGTGTTTTGAGAGTCTTTAGACTTAAATTTCACACTCCTCAATCCTTTCAAGGATGCAGCTCATTTATTTATAAACACTAAACTTTCAAGGATACAGCTCATTTGTTGATAAGTATAAACAAGGGAAAAGTTAAAGGGAAAAGTTTGGCATTTTGCTTATTAAACTCACTTCCAAAAGCAACACGACCAAATCCTGCAGTTTTCCTCGGCACCTCTTGCACTGAGGGCTTACAGATATTTCCCTGCACGTGGAATTCGGTCAGTGCAGATGGCCAGGAGGGATAAATGGGACTAAATGATGCTCTCAGTCCCCTCTCCTTGCCTGTGGCAAAGTCTCTTTAGTGTCCCACTGATCCCAGAGTTCTTTAATTTCATCAGATGACAGGATAATGCTGAGACCTATGAGATCTGATGACTTGATATTCCTCCGAAAGAAAGAACTGAGAAAGTTTCCTCATCACATTTTTTAAAGCTGGCAGGAAAAAAAATAATAAAAAAAAGCACCTACACAGACTATTTAGTCTCAAAACTACTTTTACTAAAGATATGAGAGAAACAGGGACTCAGAAATGGTGTTTATGAGTTTATATATTTGCTTTTTCTAACTCTTTAGAGTTCTGTTTTCTCTCACGGCTACTAATTCAAATATCCCCTGTTATAAACACACACCCAAAGGGCTCCACGTTTTTTCAATTAAAAATATTAGTTACTACCAAGGTTAAATACACATATAATCCCCACCACTCAAGCCCCCTCCCTGCTTGTTGAAATAACCACAGGGCATATTCCCCAGATATTTTCAGAACATCCTGCTCTCCCTCACCTTCATCCCCTCATTCTCCTCCCCTCTGCTATTTAGTCTTTTATTTCACTTTATTTAACTCTGATAAGTGTCTGATACACCGAATTTCTGATGAAACACTTCTGTTCCTTGCAAGTCTCATCCAGGGCCCAACTAAATTAATTAGGAGTTTTTTCTGTTGGCTTTCAGCAAGCTACCAAGGTCAGGTGCTACCAAGGAATTCCTGTCATACATTTACAGACAAAGGTATGGGAACTCTCCCTCTGCAATAAATTCGGGCTGTTTGTCCCTGTGCCTATCCCAAGAAGGCCAAAAAAAATATTAGAAATGTCCATCTAAGAAAAAAAAAAAAAAAAAGAACACAATAAAAAAAACCCCTTATGCTCCTTGTGCAGAACAGTAGTAAACTGAGTTTTATGAGTTCTATCACAACCATATAAAACGCTTTACTGAAAAGACCACTGAGCTGGAAAAACTCAGGCAAAACTACCCTGAATTCCATGTGAACACTCATAAATCTGCCCCCCTTTTCTTTTTTTTTTTTTTTTTATTTTTTTCTTCTTTTTTCCTAAAGCACATTTACCATAAAACTCGTGTTCCACATCGGGTTTCCTCTCCGTTTCATGGCAGGTCTCGATATCTTACACAATCTAAAACTCACAGACTCGAGTTCTGAGCTTTGTTTCAGAGCGATTGAGTTACCTCACAGGCAGGAGGGTTGGGTTTCAAGCCCTGGACAGATCTGCAATTTGCAATATCATATTATTTATTGCCCTTCTTAAAAGGTAATGAGGAGTAAAATACAACGAACAAGAAAAGTTTATAAAGACAGTCATGATGCGGGTGTAAGTAAAGGGAATTTGAATATTTTCCTAAGGGCGCTTTCAGAGGGAGAAAGTCAAACCTTGAAACACCCCTAAAAAAAAATTATGATTATATAATGGCAAGATACCAGTGCTGGGTTCCAAATTTTCATTCAGCAGCTGTTTTAACACATCACTCATACCTGAGATAAGCCAAGATGCACAGATGCTGTTTCAGAGATGTACATTATTTTGCCATCCGATGCTACCACGAAAACAAAGCCATCCAAAGTCTGAAACAAAGAGAAAGATGGGGGGTAAAAGACAAGCACTCTGGTTAAAGCATTTCCAGTGAAAACAAAAGAAAATGAGGGAAGATTTCCATCAACAGCAGCAAAATTAAAGGAATAGGAACCTTTCTCTGATGCTTTTTCCTTCAAACTCCTCGACACACGGGTTTGTGAAACCCAACTCATTCCCCCACAGATGCAGCTTTACTGCTGCACTTCCAGTGAACATTCTCCTGTTGATTCAGGCAATTTTAGTGCTTAGCACAAATCCTGAGCTCTGTGGTGCTTAGGGGAAGTCTAACACTACGTGAGCCATTTTTTATGGCATAATTGGCAGGCACAGCCCACTGCTATTTGCAATATATTTCAGGATGCTGTAAGCGAAGCTTTGAGTCTGACCGTGTTTTCCATAATGGATTTCTGAACTGAGCAGTCTGCTCTCTAACTATGTGAACCTCCAAAAAGGAAGCAGAATAAATCAGCTTTCAAAGCTTTATCACACTGGGAGAGAGATGTTTGTGCTGATGAATTTATACCCTTGCAGTCTGTGAACCTCGACCAAAGGAATACTCAATGAATCCAACCCAATCCTACAAATTCTGACTGACAGGATATTGGCTGGAAGGTAAATATTACTTGTGTGAGTAAAAAGTGAAGTTTAATTTAGTCGGGTATCGTTCACACAAGGAAAAGTGATGGAAGTGGTGCAGCTCAGCCAAAATTACCATGATTTGGACATATTAACTCTCAGTTTTGGGAGACACTGATTTTTCAGTGCCCAGTTTGAGACATTTTTTTCAAAATATCTGACAGCCTCAGTCAAACAGTCTCCATTGTCTCTACCCAGTGTAGAAAGCTTTGGTCAGCACATGAGTATGAACATCACAGGAAAATATATTTGGACGAGAAAAATCATTTTTACAGCACACAGATAAAAGAACCACCTATTTTAATTCATTTGAAGTTACTGAACCAGAAGAGAAGCAATAAAATCCTTTATGCTTCATGCTCTTGTAGTGCCACCCCAATAAGAAAATATTCCAAATTATTCCCTGGCCTACTAATGATTCTACAGCGTGTAATTGAAACCAGATTACTCTTTGCCTTTACTTTTCCCCCCCTTTTTTTTTTCTTTTTGAACATAAATTAAATTTTGTTGAAGCATTATAATGGGAAATAAATTAGTGCACCCTTAGCCATAACTTTGTTTTTTAAACACTGTCATCTTGTCACAGCTAAACCAGTGTCAGGGCTGCTGTTACTGCATCATGTGGTGCAGCAGGTCCCAAAATTTCCAGCACAGAAAAGCACATTGAAGCTGAAACTTCACGTGGAAGGTTTCGTTCCAAGAACGAAACAAAAAGGTTGTGAAATCAAATAAGAAGGTTTACGGTAAATGTGGGTTTATTAAAATGTGAAGAATACGTCATCCAGCAATAACTGAACTGTAAAATGAGTATCACAGGTGAACAGTGCATAATTAATTAGGAGTTCAATTAATGCCAGACAAAATGTGGAATAGCCAGCAGGGAGGAGGAGCAAGTGAAACAATGGTTTGTATGACTCAGTATGTATTTAAATCTATGCATTATATCATGCATAAATAGTACTATAAATAACTAGATATATATTTCCTAGGTGGGCTAGTGATGCTGGAACAGCTGGGAGGGAATCACCTACTTAAAATAAAATTTTCAAGGCTGGAAATGCCTCCCCAGGAGATCATTTCGAGCTCTGTCCGTCCCCATTCCCTGTATGGGGTCAGTACCTCACCCTTCAAACCAGCCTCCCCAAAACGCCCTCCCTCTTCAGGGCAGGAGAGAGATTTTTGCAGGGTTGGGGTAGCAAATAAATAACTGTGCGAGTCATTTCCAAGGTCGGGGGACCCGGCACGGCGTTCCCAGCTCGCCCACCCTGCCACAAATCGAGCCTGGGGACAAGGACACAAGGGGTGGGCAAACCCTGCCCTCTGGAGGGGGGGAAGCGGCCACGGAGCCCGAACAGAGTTTTTTCTGTTGAGGTTTTTATCCCCCAAGCCGAGCGAACAGTTAAAACAGCTCCAGCTCTGTGACCAGGAATTAACCTCCCACAATAAAACCGGCCGTTAAATGATTACGGTTTACTGGCTCTTTAAAATCGGGGTAGGAAAAAAAAACCCCACCCCGCGCTGCATTAAGTTCACATATATTAAAAAAAATAAAAATGGAGTTAAACGCAATTTATTTTCTTTTCCTCCTCCCTCCTGCTGGAACACTCGCCCCAGCTACGACTTCCTAAACTCTCCTGGAGTTCAGATGAATTCCAGGGCAGATCAACGGGATTGTGAACAACGGTATTTTCAGGTGCTAACGTCCACGGGAGATCCAATCCAGGTGTTTCCCTCCCTCGGGAGTCCCGCGCTACCTTACAGGTTTCCCCCTCCCGAAATTCCCGGTGTCCGGCGCCTCTCCAGACAAACCCCGTCGGCGCTGGCCGGGATCTGCCTGGGGACATTCCCAGCAGATTTGGGGTGCCTGATTGACGCTTTTAGGGCTGGGAGACACTTCACAGAGGAGTTGGTTCACAAAGGAGTTGGTTCTGCTAACATCAATAATAATAATAATAATAATAATAATAATAATAATGATAATACTGGTCGGTGTCTAGCTTTTCCTCTCCTCCCAGCCCAGCGAAGCTCGGGAATAAGATGAAGGCTTAACCCAGGCTCCTGTGGCGGTGCGGGGGTGAGGAACAAGTGGAGGACAAGGAGGAGGAGCGGCGGGAAGCAGATCCCACCGCCACACCAGGTTCCCCGTACGGGAGGAGGGAGGCGTCCACTACCTGAAGCAAGTGGGATCCGAGCTCCATGGCCACGTTATCCAAGGGCCCTATCCTGCTCGGCTGTCCCCAGGCGTCGCCCAGACCTGCAAGGGAAACAAGAAGGTGGTTGGAGCGGGGAGCGGAGCCGGGCCCGTCCCGCACCCCCGTCGGGACCGAGCTGCCCCAAATCTACCTGCTCCCCCCATTCCCAAGCGGGTCAGGCCGCGACGGGCGGGTTAAGAAGATTGGTAGGGGCTGCGTCCCTTCTACACACAGGGGAGGAAGGGAATTGCTCTTTTTCTGGGCAAGGACACCCCTTCGGACGCGCTTTCTCCCTCCACGGAGAGCCGCCGGCCCCCAGGGAGGCGACGGCCCCGACCGCTTCCCATCGTCCTTCCAGCAGCACCGTTCCCGTCCCTCCTCTCCGCGGCGTTATGACCGGCGACCCCCCACGCTGGCCAAGGCGAGTCCCGGCTGGGGAAGGGGTTGAGGAGATCAAAGGGGTCGGAGAGAAACTGCCCCGACGGCCCCTTCACCTGCGCACGGACGGGACCGACCCTTTGGCACAACTTGGCCCCCACGGCCCCGTCGAGCCCCACAGCTGACCCCACAGCCCGACCCGATTAGGGGGAGCCCGCACTGCCTTGGTGACAGCGAAAAGTCATCGATGGAGCTGGTTTGGGAGTGCTCGGGGAGAGGATAGGGGCTGGGATGGAGTTGGTTTGCTGGTTGGTTGGCCTGGTTTTTGTTTGTTTTTCATTTCCTCCACGCAAACAAGGCTTACACCGGCTCCCCGCTGGAGCTGAGACCACCACCCAGGGAAATTAATTAGGTATAAATTTAGGAGGTTCACAGGGTGCAGCTGAAGTGCTGGGCACTCACGTTGGCACCTGATGGCAGACGTGCCGCTGCCCTCAAAGGCGCACAGATGGAGGGGAAGGGAGGGACGCGACCGCATCCTTCTCTCGCCTCCTTTTTGGGGAGAAAGAGCAGCCCTGGGGCTGCCGCACGGCTGCTGAGAGGCCACAGAATCCTCAGGGCGCTGCGGAAGAGGGTGAGAGGCAGGGATTCGGTGCTTGCCAGCCCGGCTGGACCGTGAATTCCACGATTGCCCCCGTGGGTCCCGTCTGGACCACGCACTCGTGCGATGGATGCTCAGCCCTGCGCCCCTCAGCCTTCAGGGTCGCTCCAAACCCACGTGTCGCCGTGAAACCGAGCTCCGTGTTTTCCTCCGGTGCCCTCTCACCGCTCAGGGGCTTCCAAAGAAACCTCCCAAGGGACACCGGAGCGGGGAAAAAGCGGCTGCGGCGAGACCGCCGCTAGGCTCCGGCACGGGAGGGAGAATTTGGCACCCGGGCAGAAATCCCTGCGTGATTCTGAACGCGCCTCCTGAAGCCCTCACGGACCCGCGTGTGCTTTGGCCACTTAGACCTGGTCTAGAAAGGATGGGAGGCTTTTTCTCCGCTGTCGGGGCGTCCCTTGGGATGGACAGGATCTCCCGCTGGAGGAACACGGGGAGGATGTGCCGCAAAGCGGTGCTTCCCCCCGAGTTTTGCCGCCCTTCGTGGTGTCAGCCGAGCCTGGCCCCGTGTCCCGCTCCCTCCGGGCAAGCAAAAAGAAGCCTCTGAAGCCACTCAGGGAACCCCGGGGGATCTTGGCCGGCCCTGACACCTCCGTTCCGCCGTCTCAAGGCAGCAGCAGCAGCACTCAGGGTCATTCCCACGAATGGGAATCTGCATCCCCACCCCGTGTCGGCGGATTTCTCCAAACCCCCGGAGTTCTCAGTTTGTGGCTGCTCTTCCCTGTGGACAGGGGAAGGACACCTTCCCTCCGCACGGGGAAATTTGCTTGGAAGAGCCAAACGAAAACTCGCGCTTTTCTACGCCTCTTCCCAATTCTCCTTCAGCAGAAGGCTCCTGAATTTCCAGAGACACGTCAAAACGTCCTCTGTGCTGAAAAGCTGCTTCCTCTGGGGAGGAAAGTTTGGAGATCGCAGAGACATCCTGCGGTTTCTTTCTCGAGGCTGTAACAAATGCAAACGACAGAGCCTGTCCCGGTGCCCTTATTTCGATTTATTAATTATCCATCACAAAACACGGGGTTGCAATACTGAAAACGGGGTCACACATGGTGGAGTAAAACCCGCCAGGAGACGAGCTCTAACTTTCCGATGGACGAAGCAGATTTATTCCTTGAGCCACTCATGAAGCTCTTCAAGAACGAGCCGTGTTTCTGCCTCACACGTGCGTGGCAATTCGCTCCGTCCTGTCCCTCACGGCAGGACAGGTACCATTTCACACACTCCCCCCCAGATCTGCACTGGTTTTGAGGTTCTTTCCCAGCCCGGACTTAAAAAAAAAAAAAATAGTAATCACTTCGACTGATTTGTTCCCTTTGAAATTTTAAATTAGAGTTGCAATTGTGAACTCGAATCAAACGTAAACACGTTCGGTGGATCAGCCTGGCATTCGTCTAAGCTTATTTTAGAGCCGATGATTTTATCATTTAATCCACCAGCAGATCGCTTTAAAGGTGGAAACGAAACGAATAAAAACTGACGTTCAGATAAAAGGCTGACGCCCATTAACTCGTCTTCCGAGAGATTTGCAAACGCGCCGGCGTTACGTCCCGTAAACATATGGATGCAATAGACTCCTGCCCAGCCAGTAAATAACGCACATTTTCACTCACTGGCCTGGAGCGAGGCCAAAATTGCTGCCGATACACGGCGAGCCTTTCCCACATCGCTCCATCGCGGGGGGACTTTGCTGGGCTGGCCCCGGCCGGGAAGGGACCCCCGTCGGGGGGGGCTTTGCAACCCTCGCCGTGCATTCGTTTCGAAGGAAATGGTTCAAAATGCCCCGTTGCAGCACGAATTAAGTGCTGCCCCTGCCCAGAGAGGGATTTCCCTGCAAGCGAGTGGCCGGAGCATCCTTCCTGCGAATGCTGGGAACACGCGTGGGGGTGGCTTTGCCCCCGGGTGCAACCCCTTTGCAGTGTTAGAGGGTAAGAGATCGCCTAAATCCAGAGGCGTGGGGCGATTCCGGGCGCTGCCGGCAGAGAAAAGCCGGGCAAACCTAAGCCGGGCTCAGCGGCAGAGCCCGCCCCGTCCGGCGGGGCTGGCACGGCCAGGGGAGGGTGATTCGCCAGTCCCAGGCTCAACCTTGTCTTTCCTGGCACCCCGCCGTCGGCAAACATGGATGAGAGGAGCCTCCCTCCCTGTTCACCCTGCTTTTACTGGTGTCTGCACTGGTGTCTGTCCCCGCCGGGACCAGGGCCGTGCTCGGAGGGCAGGGCGGGCACAGCGCGGTGCCTGACAGGGGAAATAACTGGCCCTAAACGCAACTGTGCCCTTCAGCCCCCTCCAGGCGGCAGATTCGGCTCCGACAACGCCGTCCCGGAGACAGAGAGGGGCTTTTGCCCCGACACCCCAAAGTTCGTGCTGCTTTTGCCGTTGAAAGGCGGGGGGTTCTCATACGAACGCGCCCCCCTCCCTCTGGCAAACCCGGGCACGATCCCCCCCCTCTCCGTCTTTTGCCACCTCTGGCTGTTTTTCAAAATACCTCAACATTCACTTTGCACCATTTCCCGGTTTCCAGGGAGGAGGGAGTGTGAGTTTAACTGTAACAACAGCTAGAAATATTTGGGAACAACTCCCACCTTTGCTCTCCGCATACATAAATTCGCAGGCGCGCACATTTGAAAGCCCGGTAGCTTTTCTGCTCGGGATTCTGCTAAAAGAATTAACTTCGCGATGTATTATGTTAAGTATCGGGTTGCCCTGTAACTCGGAGTATTTCCTTTGTGTCTGCTGGGCTGTTCCCCGGCTCCCCCGGAGCGCACGGTCCCCCCGCGTTATTCAATCGCCATCCTTCACAAGGAGCCTTGGGTCAAACTACAAGCTCCAGGGGTTCGCCGCCTCTCCTGGATTTTGATTGTTATTTGGGTTTTTTCCCCAGCGCTGTTGTGCCTCGCTGGGCCGGGAAAAGAAAAATCACCGAGGGGGCGGCCTGTACTTTATACCGAGCTTTATCTCCCTCGTTTTGTCGAGGTCCGAGGTTGGATTGGGCTCTCGTGTCACCCCGTGGGTGTGGGGGAGGCAGAGGGGCGAGGGACACAGGCGACACTTCGCTTTAAGCAGCCGGGGGGCGAGGTAGCTCAGCCCCGACGGCGCTGAGGGTCGCACCGCTGGAGCCGGGGGGGACGGGCCGGGTCTGGAGCCGACAGGGAGCTTCAGGTCCCGGCAGGAATAACCTCTGCTCCCAGGGGGGAAGCTCCCAGGTCGGGGTGGCTTTGAGAAGCAGCAGGGCCGTTTTGGTGTAAGCTCGGCGGGGATGTGCCGGGCGCTCTGCGGGCATCAGAGTCACCGGCTGGGAAGGTGCCCGAGGGCTGGGCGGTGGGAACGGCGGATCAAGACTTTAATTTATTTAAAAAAAAAAAAAAAAGTCGAGTCCAAGGGGAAAAAATGAATAAAAAAAAAAAAAAAAAAAAAAAAAAGAAAAAGAAAAAAGAAAGAAAGAAAAAAACCCCACAACAAAACTGTTCTCCAGGATTCTCGGACAATCCCAAACCCGGTTCTTCCCACCGAGCCAAAAACACCAGATCGCGATAACAGGCTCCAAAACGGGGGTACTACAGACAGCGACGTGCCGGGCGGACCCGCAGCTCCCACGGCGGTGACCCCCGCCCTCTCCCCTTCCCTTCCTCCTGTCCTCCCTCCTTCCCTCCCCGCCGGGAGGGAGAAGCCGGAGCGACCCCGCCGCCCGTCCCCGCAGGGCCGCCGGCTCTCCCCGCCCGGGAACGGCCCCGCAGGTCGGGGGAAACCCTAAAAAAAGCACTTTTGTTTTAGTAAGGCCTTTAATGTCACTATTAGCGGTTAGTACAACAGACGCTGGCTTTCGGAAAGGGATTTTACTCACTCCTCGGGCTTTATTTATTTATTTAATTCATTAGCGAACCTCTTCCGAGTGGGTATGAAAATCCGATGAAACAGCTGCGAATCGCCTTGATTTTCTTAAAATATACATTCATAGTTTAAATGAGAACAGAAGACTCTGTGTGTTGCTAATAATTTCTATTGTCCGCATCTCGGAATAAGGAAGGTCTAAGATCTACCGCTCGGTCACGTTATTCAGATTATTTTGTATAGGGCAAATTATCTTTCGGGTCATATATTAATTAGCTCTCTCTCGTCCGGTTTAAACAACCATAAATGTCCAATTTTATAAGCAGTTTTGGATAGCGTCGGGGACGGGGGAGGGAGAGGGTGACGATTTAACCAGTCTGCCATAACCGGAGGGCAGAGAATCGCGGATTTTCAACGCGATTTATTCTCGCCTCTCTTTCTTTCATTACCTCATTTTCAGGGAGGGGAAAAAATAGAAATAAAAAATTCCGACAGTCAAGACAGAAGAAGTTCCGTGGTGTATTTTTGTTCTAGAGCAACAAACGCCTTGGCAAAAAAAAAAAAAAAAAAAAATAGAAAAAAAACTAAAACCCGAGAGAAGACGGTGTGGCAGAGCGGGAGCGCGGGGGAGGCTGTAGGTTGGTGTCTCCTGACTTTAACTCCTCAATCTCAAGGTCGGAGCGATACCGCAGGGCACAGACTGTGATATCAGAGCACGAAATTGTGCCTTGCAAGTCTTGCACTCTGAGGGGTGAAAGGGGCTGGGGTAGAAATCCCCTTTCTCTGTCACTCCTTGGAGTCTGATCGGGAGCCTCTGCGGGAGGATCTGAGAGTTCAGCCCATAATGTGCATCTTCGGGAAAAGCCTGGCCGGGCTGAGCAGGAGACCTGCCTGAAGCATTTTACAAGCCCTGCCGAAGCTCTGGGATCAGTCACCTCGCTGAGGGGCTCAGACTTTTCCTAAACTATGTTTCGGCTCGCTCTGGAAATAAGGGGGGGAAGCCATCCACCGAGGATTTTAAAAGCACAGCCCTCTCTCTCACTCTCTTTTTCCTTCCAGTCTAGACAGAGCTGCAGACCAGGTTTGTAGCTGGACAATGTTTCTGATCGCTCTGGCCTCAGCTAATCCGGGCCTAGCACACAAGCTGGTGGTCTCTTTTTAGGCCTGTTCCTCCCACCCTGACACCTCCTTAAGCCTCACGGGGGTGATGCCACGGTGAGGGCCGGGGTGCCCTCACTCTCCGGGGGAAATTCCTGTGGGACCGCGGCTCCATTGCCCCGGGAGAAGAGGCCCCGAAGGAGCCTGTTACGTGCCCACCTTTTTTTCAAGCCCCAGAACCTCGGTGCACCCCCACCCATTGGGTTCAGAACCCTCAAAAGGGGCTCTTTCCCCAGGTCTCGATGCTCCAGGATTTAAGATGTTATACCGAGAAGCCTTTCCGGGCTGTTGGGCTCTCCGCTCCTCCCTCCCAGTAAAGCCAACTGGAAACCAGTAGCCGAGTATGAGGAGGGAAGGGACGACGGACGGACGGATGGATGGGGATCCCTCTCCCCTCCTTCCACAGGCAAATCCCGAGGGAGAGGGAATTTGGGGTGACACGGGACTGTGCCATCGAGCAGCACCCCCCCCAAAAAACGCCCTATTCCAGCCCTTGGGATGCGGGCACTGCCCGCAGCCGCCTCTTCCCGACTCCCCCCTCTCCCTTTCACCCTCCCAGGCACTAAACGCTCGGCTCGGGGACCGGAGGCGCTTATTCCCCCGGCCTGTCATCCCTGGATGCAAAGCTTTGGTTTTAAATGTATTTCCACCCGTACTTAAGACGATGAAAGATCAGGAATTCGCTGTATGCATTTAAACGTTGCCCTTAATAAGCAGAGTGTGCGGAAGCGCACGCCCGGCCTGTTTAAGGAAGACAGACACATAAAACACACCCGAGCTGTGGGTATAAACCTGCTCTCGGGGTCGCCTCGTTGCTCTTGAGGATCAGTAGGGCTGGAAAAGCCGGGACACATCCAGCAGCATCTCGAAACGTGCCACTTTTCTTCCCTCCTAAATCAAAGGCGTTGGGGGGCACGTTCGCCGGGGCAGGGCCGGCGAGCGACCCCCCGAAATTACGACGCTCTATTTCTCACCGGGAAATTTCCCGATGAGGGATAATGGCTGGAAAATGCAGCGGAGCAGCGCCTCGCTTCCCTTTGCTCCTCTTAACTCGGCGTGCTTCGGGAGCGCACGCTGAAGGAGCCCTGGCTTTCCCTAGCACGGCTAGTCCTTGCTCCCGAAATTTCTGATTTAGATGGCCATAACGGTAAGCTTTGCTCGGGTTGGGAGGGGGGTTTTATTTCGCCCCCACTCACCCTCCCCCCCCCCTTTTTTTTTTTTCCAGCCTTTTAATAAAGCTCCTTCCAAACCGCGACGGAGAGCAGACCTTCCTCTCCGGAATTCGCTAATTCCTTCACCCTCCTCCTAGTACGGAGAGGCACAAACAAATGACAAAGCGGGGGGGGGGGAAAGCCGGGCTTTATTTAGCCACCCGCAGCCACTTAACCAGCGTTTCATTCCACGTCTCCCATCAGCTCGGCGGCGGCACGGACAGGACGGGCGGCCGACGGCTCCCCACGGGTGCCGGCCCGCTGCCTCCCCTCGCCCCAAAGGCGGCCCCAAAGGCGCTCGGGGGGGACGGTGCGAGGCTGGTTTTCACCAAAACCCCGGGGAAGGAGAGAGCGGTGCCAGGTCTCGCTGCTGGGTGTCTCCGAGAAGAGCCGCAGGAGCTACGGGCGCACGGCCGGGCAGCAGCGGGGTCGAGGCCCCGCTCGGGGCCGGGCTGGGCTCGGACCCTCCTTCCCTTCTCTCCCCGGCCCCGGGAGAAGGCGGAGGGCCTCTCGCTGAGAAGCCGCCGCGCCTTATTTCCCAGCCCGCTTCCCTACCTCCAGAAAACTCCAACCAAAACAAAATAATAATAACAATCACACTAGCTTTTTTTTTTTTTCCCCGAGGCCGTGCCTGGACGCCGAGCCGAGGGGCCATCCCCGGGGCTCTTCCCGGGGCTGCAGGCGCCGGTGGTGCCGAGCCGAGCCCGCTCCTCTCGGGACGGTTCCCCCGAGCAAACGGAGCTGAACCGGCAGAAAAAGGGGAGGGGGAGAAGGGAAGGATTAACCGGACGGGTCTGGCCCCCGCCACAGCCGGTTTTGGGGCAGCGCAGCGCTGTCACCTCTCCCCAGGCAGGCGGGCTCCTTTCCACCCAGGGCGCCTTTTCCCTCGATCACCCCTCGCTTGCCACACGGTTTTGGGATCCTTGCAGGCATCTCCCCCTCCTCCCAGGACGCTGAGGCCATGCGGGCTCCTCTCGGGGTGTGTGCCCACGCCACTACCCCCTCCCCGCTCTTTTTCTATCCACAATGTCCCCCCCGTCCCTCCCGTGAGAGCCCCGGCGGGGGTTTTACCTTCGGGGAAGACGGCTCGCATTTTCAGGTAGCTGGTGGTGAGGCGGATGATGGACGCCTTGTCCAGCTGGGAGGTGATGGCCGAGGGCAAGGGCAGGAGTTTGGCCAGTTCGTAGAATTCTCCATTTTCTTTTTCCCGTCTAGTCTTTGCCGCGTTCTTGGATTTTTCCTTCATCGCGACTACTGCAAGGCGAGGATGTCACTGGCATATTAGACCCGATTCCTCCGAGTTGCAGGGGGCATGGATTTCGGCGTCAGAGTTAGTGTTTTCGTTTGAGGAAGGGAGAGAGCTCACCCAAATCAAATCAAATCAAATAATTATAATAATAGTAAGAATAATAAAGGGAGAGGGGGAATAAAAAGACAAAAAGGGGAGGGGAAAAGAAAAGCCAAACCAACCAAACAAAAACAACACCAACAGAAATGGTGCGAGGAGGGGGGAGGCGATCTCTGAGCCACAACCAGGATAGGAAAGCCGCTCGGAGAAGGCAGTTCTGCTCTGACCCTGCAATAGCGAGAGCTTCGAAACCCAGACTGAAAGACCCACGCGAACCTCCGTCCTCTGCCTGCAGCTGGGAATCGGATCTTCTCCTCAACAGGGAGCAAATCACTGGGTTCCCTTCACCGAAGGATTTCTTCTGCTCAATCCTTCCTCGTCCAAAAATAATACTTAAAAAAAATTATATTTTAAAAGTAGAGCGTCCATGCGAAAAATCATTGAGCTAAGCAGGCTGAACCATTTTTGGACATTTTGTCTCTTAAAAAAAAAAGAAAAAAAGAAAGAAAGAAAAAAAAAGGAAACGGAACGACCGCGCTGCTCGTTGAACGAAGTGCAAAATGATCTGGTCCCGGAGCCCGAGATGCCGAGAGGACGACGAGCCCCTCGCTAAGCGAAAGTCAAAGGCGGTGCGGAGGGAGCCGATGGCTGGAGCGCTCCGAAATCACGAGCTCGCATTTCCCTCGGACTCTTCCCTCTCGGCGGGCTGGTCCTGCGGCCGGAGGGCGCTTCCCCCGGCCCCTCGGGGCTCCTCCAGCGCCGGGGCCTGGCTGCGGGCACGGGGGGCTGCGGGGCTGCTCCTGCCGCTCCAGCCGCTGCGCCCAGCTCCAAATGTGGTTCTCATGCGGAGTCAAATTAAAGGATCCGTTTTCCTCGGGACCAGTGCCACTTCAGCGTTGTCTCTTTCCAAACAAGTCCGAGCGCTGGCAAAGGCGCGGGATTGATTTTGTTGGTTTTAGTTATTGTTGGTTTGGTTGTTTTTTTTTTCTTTTTCCTTTTTCCTCCTTTTAAAGAAAAATGAATTTGCAAGATCAGGAATCGCTTATTTTTTTTTTTCTTTTGCTTTTTATTTCTTTTTATTTATTTATTTGTCACGTATTTAAAGAGCAAAGCGGTGGCTCTTTGGCATAGACTTGCCTTTCAAAGGCAAGGGGAGGGTTTGCTACATTCACCTCCCGCAAGGAGCGGCGATCCTCAACCATACGGCGAGGATCGAAGGTAAAATTCCCCTCCTCTCGGAAATCGTAGCTGCCACGCTCCTCGCCTGAAAGCACCGATACCTCCGCTTTTTTTTTTTTTTTCTTTCTCTTTTCTTTCCTTCCCCTTTTTTATTTATTTATATTTTTTTTCCAGGGGCAGAAGGAGCTCTGAGGTGGACCTCTCGGTTAATTCTTTAGCAAAGGCTGCGGAAAGCCGGGAGAGCCTCAAGAGGGGAGGGGATAATGTATCCGTGACGTGTCCTCCCCGCGCAGCGCCCTCCGAGGGACCCAAATACAGAGCAGCCAGAAAAGAGCCGCAATTAGCACTTGCGATGGGACGGGAGGCCGGGCCGGGGGGAGCCGGGGGCGGAGGCCCTTTGCTGTGGCAGCCCGAGCCCCCCTTGCCCCGTCCCCTGCCCTCTCTTGGTGCACCGGCCGTGACCCCGCGGAGCCGAGGGGGCCCCTCGTACCTTCCCCGGGTGGGGGGAGGCGCGACACGAGTGGTACCCCCTTCCCCAGACACGCGTGGTACCCCCTTCCCCAGACACGCGGCAGCGCCGTGAAGTCACCCCAAGCCCTTTCCCTGGTTCTTTTGGCTCTGATTAAAACGTACCTGCACATCCACAGGTATGCGTGGCTCGTTTATTCACACACACGTATATCCCGCGCTCATTTATACTCTATATGCACATTTTGCATATATATTATACGTGTGCGTATGTATGGATATATAAAAATATATAAAAATATAAATATATATAAAAATATATATAAATATATAAAAATATATAAAAATATATATAAAAATATAAAATATATATAAATATATGCGCAGGAGTACATGCGCACACACACATATGTATTTGCACACACACATATATATTTACACACACGCATATATATATATATATATTTACACGTGGCCCCTCGGACATGCGGTGGAAGTGGGGCCGAGCTCGCAGCCGAGGGGCCGCCCCGTGCCCTCCCCGCCGACAGCCGCTGCTCCTCAGCCCCCCGACGTGACTCTGCGCTGCCCGGCGGGCCGACGGTGACCGGGGCTTAACCCCGGAGCTGCCGAAACAGCTCTCGGGGGGACGGTGAAGCAGCTCCCGGAGCGCCCAGGCTTTGCCGGGGCCCCCCCGAGCCCCCTCCGTCCAGAGCTGGCAGGGCTGTAACCGCAGGGCTCGGGGCCACCTTGGCAGGGGTTGTCACCCAGCGATGCCCGGTGTCCCCTCCCCGCCAGAGTCGTGTCCCGAGTGACGGAATTACCCCCAGCCTGGGCACGACTGAGCAGGGCTTTGACACTGAGCAGGGCTTTGACACTGAGCCCCTCGCGCTCCGGGGACACACACCCCCACTTGTGTGTCCCTATCCCACTCCACGGGGCACCCACACCCATCCCAGGGGGAACAGATCCAGCCCGCGAAGCCTCGCAACACCCCCGGACACGCGTGGCTCCCGCGGCCGCCGTGCGGGGGGAAGCAGGGATGCGGCCGCGGATTAAAGCAGGGAAGGAGAGAAGGAGGGACCAGCAGAGCGTCGGGCGAGACGCGGCTCCACAATCTCGGGCACAGGGAGGGCGCCGAGGGGGATGGGATCGCCCGTTTGCAAAACACAATGCACCGGTCCTTAATATTAATCCCCGGGAGAGAGGCCTGGCCGGCGGGCGAGTGTGTTTGCTTAAGCTCGCCCGCCCCTCTGTAATTATCCTATTACACCAGAAAGAGCCCGGCCCGGCGGTGCCGAGGGAAAGGCCACGCTCTTTAACCTCCCCGCCGCCGGCCCCGCTGCCCCGGCTCTCCCCGTCTGGGCCACCGCTCCCCGGGGGATGGCGAGTAGGGAGATTGGGGCACCTTCCACCTTCCCCGCTTGAAATGCGGGGCAAGGAGCGGGCGAGCCTCTCCCCTGACGGGCCCTGCCCGTCCGGCCTCTTGCCCCGTCCCAAACCCGTCCCCTCCTGGCTCAGGTAGCGGGTCCCGTCCCTCGGCTGACGCGGCTTTTGTAGGGAGGACCGCGGGCATCGGGAACGGCCGCCCTGCCCCGCCGTCCTGGCTGGGATTTAGGCTCGAGCTGGTTCCAGGTCAAGGAAACCCGAGCGAAACCCTTGCACCGGCGAGCGCCGGGCGATGTGACCCGTTTTACCCTCCTGCACTGCCTTTTTTTACCCGCAAAACAGGAGCGGCCCCCTACCCCTCTCTCGGGGGTAACTTCTCTCCTGGGCACACTTGGAGCAGGTTTGGCGACGGCAGATGCAGTCTGCGATTAAACCCGCCGCCGTATTTTTCTTTTTACGGAAGCGTGTTCCGGCTGGGACTTTTCGCCGAGCAAAACAAACCTAAATTAATCTAGGGAAAAAAAAAAACCAACAAAAAAACACTAAACCAAAACCAAACCACAAAAAAACAAAACCAAAACACCCGTCGACAAAGAAACTTCAACCTTACGGGGAAATTCTCAAAATTCAATGCAACCTCCGCCCGCCGCCGAAACTGGACGCATTAGCAGAGGTAAAAAATAAAATATACGGGGGAAAAATATTATATATGTATTACATATATATATATATATATATATATATGTATGTGTGGAAAATTAGCTGTATATCAAGGCAGGTCCTAAGGGGTCCGATACAACGATCTCTGCGATCGCTGATCCCAAGAAGGAAATTATATGGGACATTTGTGAGTCCTGTAAACAAAATATAGGAACAAGAGACTGGGTGGCAAAGGAAAGCGTAAGGGGAGCATGTTCCGTTTCTAACAAATTACGGCGGTGTCGAGAAAGGGCAGGTTTGCGAAGGTTTTCAACATAATCCCGGCAGAAAAAAAAAAAAAGAAAAAAAAAAAAAAGAAAAATCACGTTGCTACAAGGGTGGCCCGAACCTATCGAGGTGGATTCGCGGTGTGGAACTCGGTGAGTCCGAGGTGGCTGCAGGGATTTTCGGACCGTTTTAATAAAAAAACTCCACGCCAGGGACGAAAATGAACAAGGAGAATAAATAAAACAATAAGTTATTTAAATATTCGGACCATGTTTTCACCGATAAATTATTGTTGAATGATAACTCGGACGCGAGCAAAACCCCGCTGTTATTTAACAACGTTTCCCCCTGGGTTGGAGGGGAAAACTTCACGGGGTGGGAGATAAAGGGAGAGCGTTTCTTTCCCAGGTGAGCTGCGTTGCGGGGGAATATTTCTCCTTTCTTTCCCTTCCCAGAGGGGGAAATAGAGAGGAAAACGAGGCGTGAGAATAACTCCCCAGCACCCCCAAAACAAACTCTCCGAGCAGCTCCCTTGCACCGCCCGGCACCCCACGCTGGGCACAAGCCCGAGGGGGCTCATTTTGCGCTGGTGCGCGGAGGGAAATTCCCGAAGGAAAGGCTCGAAGAGAGGGGGTTCAGCGGCTTTTTTTTTGGTTTTTGGCAATCCTGCCAGCATCACCTCGCAGAACAGGGGGCACACGCGGGACTCCCGCCCCGTGGGAATCCCCCCCAGCGCTCCCCTCCCGTTCCCTGCCCTGCCGGGGACCGGCAGGAATTCTGGGTGCGCTCCCGGCGAGGTTTCGGTGGGGAGGAAGGGCCCAGGCAGGGCCGGGCGGCAGGACGGGTCCACTCGTGTCCGTGAGAGTAGTCCCGGTGCCACACTTCCAACCCTTGGCACAAACACCTCTGCAGGCCCGCGGCTTTGGCGTCCCCGGCAGTTTTCCTGCTTTTCTCGGTCCGCTGCGCTCGCACATAAAACACCCGAGGTTGGTGGATGGGTCGAGGCTCGGGGAATCGGGGCTGCGGGGGCTTAACTTTAGTCTGATGTTCTTAGCTAAAGTATTAACTGCGAGAAATACCACCGGGCTCCACAGGAAAGGAAATATCAGCAGGTATTTTAACATTTACAGCCTGCAACATCAGCACTGCTCCGAGCTCAGGAGTGCTTATCGTCCCCGGAGGAATCCCCCGTACTTTTTCCCCCCCTGTAACTACTGTTCCCAAGTGTGGATGTACACACACACACACGCTCACACACACAAACCCTATAAACGCTAATAAAACAGATTCCTCGGGATTTGTTTAACTTTCCCTGGCACCACCGTCTCATATTGATATTCAGGGTGGTTACTGGTGTGCACGAGGATTACCAGTTAAGTGTGGACCACGGGATCAACCTTCTAGGGTGCCGCTTGGACATGTCCCTACAAACAAGTAAGGTAGGAAGCTGTAAGCACCGGCAACACGATTAATTTGCACCGAGTACTTGAAAGGAGAAAAAAGGAAGTTAAATCTCGGTGCTCGAATTATTGAGCTATGCAGAATCGAGGCCTCCGGTTGCAGGGGATCGTTTTCAGCTCTTTACTGGGAGCTGTATCGCTGCTATTGTCCAAACCTTTGCTGGTCCCACATGGGACCTCCTTTGGCAATAGGACAGAAAATTATTTCTACTGGGCATGAACTGGAAATATCCAGCTGGGGCATGGATCCCATTTCTAATCAGAGCGGAGGGAAGGAAATCTCAATGCTCTTGCTTGTTCCTCAGAGAGTTTGTCAAAAGCGCCCTGAGTTAACTATCCAGAAAAAAAAAATACGGCTGTTTAAAAGTGAAATAAAGGTTGTTTGGGTGGGTTCCTCCCCCCCCACTCCCACCCCTTAGAACTTGTAAATGGGTTTGTTTGTCGTTTTTCTGTACAGGGTGTAGAATAGGGCACGTGGTGTGGGCAGTGTACGTAATGTAAAGTGATAATATAGGCGTGCAAGGCTGCAGGAGCTGTCGGGGTTGATGGACTGATCCAAATGGATGATATTTGCAAAAAAATATGTCTAAGTTAAATACTCTGAGTGCTCATGTTCGGGTCAGGTTTTCAATTTCAGTTTTCTAAGGAGAATAAAGTTGTTTTGTTAAGGTCAACTTAGGGTTGGGGTTTTTTTTTCCCCTCCCCTCCAACTGGACATGGAATTTGATGAATTTTCTGAAAGTATTTTCATAAAACTCAGATAATTGATATTAATTATGATACCCAAACTTTCATGTCCCAACATTTGCTTCTGCTAATACAAGCTGCAAACCATATTTCTTTTAGCTACAGTAGTTTAAAAGGCAAAAGCTGTCCTTGGGAATAGGAGAGGGAGTGTATCAGTCAGAGAGAGGAAGCTTCCAGGCTGTAGAAATTGGAAAAACCCAGTAGGAAAAGCACACAGTGGATCATTTTTACTCTATCTGTCTGAAATCCTTTGAACATTATGAAAGTCAATGTAAGTATTTTTATTTACTTTTTTTTTTTTTTAAAGTTATGTTCAGTGACTTGTTTTCTCAGTGGTCCTTGGCTTGTATGAATAGTGTGACTAATCGAGTGGAGATGAATAATGGATCTGTGAGGAATAGAGGAATTCTGATTCAAAAAACGTCTCCCTCCTTTTTTTTGGTGGTATTTTATGCTTCTTGGCATTCAATATATTATATAATGGCTGTCAGAAGAACTTTGGTAGTAAAGTTTATAAATACTTTAGTCATGATTTAGAAATGATGAATGGAAAACGCTATTTATACATAATTATGTGATTTTTTTTACTGTGTTCTAAGCACATTCATAAGCAAAAGTATATGCCCTCATTATCTGCTGTACCTTTGATTTCTAAATAGGTATTTTACCGTGTTCAGGCAGAGAAATTTAAGTGAAGAATGATCTGTTCACATGGGGCTGGAACACGAGGGGCAGTGGAGGGGCAGCTCCGAGCTCTGCTGGCTGGGAGCAGGGACAGGAGCCAGGGAAGGGCTGGAGCTGTGCCAGGGCAGGCTCAGGTGGGATCTCAGGACAAGGTTCTTCCAAGCCCAGAGGGTGGTTGGCACTGCCCAGGCTCCCCAGGGCAGTGGGCACGGCCCCAAGGCTGCCAGAGCTCCAGGAGCCTTTGGACAACGCTCTCAGGGACAGGGGGAGTGTTGGGGTGTCCTGGGCAGGGCTTGGAATATCCCCAGCCACGGAGCTGCAGCAAGGCATGGAAAAACACTAAGTGGGAAGGGAGGGTCTCTCTCCTTGCTGGTGTCATCCAGCTGCTTGGGAAGGCCTGGCTTGGGCATGAGAAAGGAAGGATTCACCAGCTCAGCTCTTGGGGACCTGTTGGTGTGGATTCAATGGTTGTGATCCCTTTTGGTTTATAGAGTCATAGAACTGTTTGGGTTGGAAGGGACCTTAAAGATCATCCAGTTCCACCCCCCTGCCACGGGCAGGGACACCTTCCACTAGCCCGGGTTGTCCAAGCCCCGTCCAACCTGGCCTTGGTTCCAAAGGCAGCTCAGAGCTCCATGCATAATGTCTTATTTGAAATGGGTTACAAGTCTCCCAACCTTCATCTTTGCAAAGTCAAGGCCTTGGAAGTGTGTAAGGAGCCCACATGAGCTAACTCACCCAAGGCAGAAAGCAAGAGGTGTTCCTCACCTTCTTTATTATTTCCAGCTTTGTCTGTAACTCTGCATGCCTTCTTCCTCTTCTCAGGGTTATCATAATAATAATCATATCAATTATAGGTCATAATATCAACATAGGTCATCATAATATCTAGGTTTCCATCCTTTATTGCAGGAACTTGGGATATGCTCGATCTTAAGTGAACAAGGATGACCTAAGTGCAGTCTTAGGAAAGATACCCAGAAAATATTGCCCTCCAAAATGATCTGTTTGACCCTTGGACACTGATCCTGAAATTTGATCTCCAAGAGCCACCAATGCTAAAGAATGAGATACTTCAGCCACTGGATGCCATTTGAATGTGCTCCCAGTTTCGGAGCTCAAGGCCAGATCCAGAAGGGAACTCGTGAAGGGTGCAGATGTTGAAGCCTAAAACGGGAATGCTGAGCACTTCCACTTATTTACAGATAATTCTGGATATATCTAAAGCCCAATTTTCACCATTTCAGCTCCCCAAATACCCTCTCAGTCACATTTCAGCCCCTCCCTTCTTCCTGGGCTCAACTTTGCTCTCAGTTTTCTCTGCCTCCTCCCTTCCAGTAGCACAGGGGGATGGGAATGGGGGCTGTGCTCAGTCCATCACACGTTGTTTCTGACTCCTCACACTTCCCATGCTCCAGTTTGCTGTCCCTGACATGGCAGACAATCCTCCAGGAACTTTTCCAACCTGAGTTCTTCCCATGGGCTGCAGTTCTGATCATTGTCCATCCCAGAGTGTGTGAGGGGGGTCCTTTCCTACTGAATTGACTTTATTGTGCGTGGAAAAATCAAGTTTTATGGGGAAGACACAAAGCTCTGGTGTCTTTTTAAAGTTTTTTTGGTGTGTGCTTGTTTTAAATGTGTATTATTTGGGAACAGACATTGCACACAAATGCATTGAAAGCCTTTGGAATAGGATGAGGTGCAGGACTCTCTTCTGCCCTCCAAGCAGGCCAAGATCCCATTCTTTTTCCTTCCCTTTCCTTCAGTTTTTCTAGGCAGAGCAGCCCAGTCTGAACATTTATATCCTTCTCTTGTTGAAAAGATGGAGATTAAAGGTTGAACTTCCTCAAAGACAACTGAACTTTCCACTTATTTCATCAATTCAGGGCCACTCCGTGGTATGGCAGGAAAATGAGAAGAAATGGTGTTCTGCCCCAGACTTAGGGCTTGAATAGTGTTTTCTTTTGCTTTTTTTTTTCTTAAAATCCCAAATCTAAACAAAGAAAGGGAAAAAAAACCCACCTAAAAACCAAACCTCAATGAAAACAAAATGGAAAGTTAGAAGAAAATTCCAGTCAGGGAACTGCTTACCTGTTTTACTGCCCAGCTCTTTTATGCATTTTCTTTGGAAAAACCCAATCCCAGAGCAGTTTATGAGTTTGGAAATGATGTTATTATTTGTATTATTTGTGAGGAACTGCAAAACCTTGCTTTATGTCTCCAAAATAAATTTTTTATATTTTCCTATCTTAAAAAAACAAAACAGAAAACAAACCAACAAAATCCCCCAAACAGATAAAGAAACAAACCAACTCCCAAAAAACCCAACCCAAAAGAAAGAAAGAAGGAAGGAAGGGAAAGGAAGGGAAAGGAAGGGAAAGGAAGGAAGGGAAGGTTTGGGAAGGTGTGGGAAGGTTTGGGACGGGTTGGGAAGGTTGGGGAAGGTTTGGGACGGGAA